>BPLQ01006470.1:0-195855 GCA_021605075.1 Caerostris darwini | reverse complement strand
AATGTAACTGAAGAATAAAGAGTGCATTCTTTATCGAAATAAGAGTGCAATATGAAAATAGAGTGCATTCTTTATCGAACTTCGTCCTGAATCGTAATCCGCGGCCTGATGGCCAATTGGCTGGAGCTCTGGCCTTTCGTACCGCAGGCTTAAGGCTAGAATCCTGGAGGATGTTTGTGAGTGGTTCGGAATCCTCGTTAAAGTGTAGGTCCCGGTCTTATTTGCGTAAGGTGTGCACAAAATGACCGTAGAATGACAAACCAATTAATAGTACGCCAGTTGCCAGTCTTTTTCCTTTGGAACAGTTAGCGCAGAAATTTTCAGCGATTAATTCTACTATCAGTAACAATTTCTCCGAATAATCCTAGAAAAACCATATTGTTGTAATTGATGAGGAGTGGTAATAAATTACCGATCCAATAGTAACTAGGAACATTCGAACAAATAGCAAAGCAAAGTGTTCGAAATTAAAAGACTGGAGGTCACACAAGCAAACACCGTCCAATATATCAGCGTTGCGCTTTGGCGATCCTCCCGCTGACACAGAGCAACACAGGACAAAACTTTCAACCGTAAACTGTTCAACAGCCCCGACATCCAGAGAAGTTGATTTGGTTGATCGCTGTACGTTTTTTTTTTTTTTTTTTTTTTTTTTTTTTGCACACTTTAGGGTAATTAGACATGGACCTACAGTTTAATGCGGATTCCGAACCACTAACAAGCATCCATGCCATCGCCAAGATTGGAACCTGAAACCTGTGATAACAAAGGCCAGAGCCTTAGCCAATTGGCCATCAGGCGGCGTTGGATTAGAAGACTAGGAGGAATTTCATTACCATACATATAACGATTTATAACGTCTTGGTTCAATTCGGTTATCGTTTTTTGAACTGACCTCCCTCCGTCCAATACCTTATCCAACACGCTATTCTAGGCCACAATTTAAATTATTTTATTCATTTTGATTTAGTTATTTAATACCCTAGCATTTAAACATTTATATATTGTAATAGCTCTTTAGGTGCTTGGAACAATAGAATGAATGAGATGTATTTTAAAAACAAAATACTGGCAAAATATAGGATGAAATAAATTACAATGGTCTATTCATCTTGACGACTTTCCAATATCTGTTTTTCTTTTTCTAAATTAGTAAGATAAGCTTATTTATTACTATTAGAAGACTTCCAAATTACTATCGTTATCAGCTATTTAGGGAATTTAATTGAGTTGCCATAAGACGCAACTAACGTAACGAGGGACTAAAAAAGTAATCTAAACGAGTTTTGATCTAAATTATTAAGTTGGACGAATGAATTTTCTTTAAACCACTCATTTCTTCTGAATATAATTACCGCCGAAAGTGAAGGAAATGGCGTGCTAAGGAACACAATCTTGTCGAAATTAGAATACAATTGCCATTTTTTTTTCTCTCTCTCTCTCTGAACCCTCTTGTTTAAGATTCATTGTCTCCATATTGAAATCAGCTAATGTCTTGGTTAGATTTTTATCACTTATGTGCTTTAATTGATGCGTATTGTTGCTTTGACGACGAAATATTCCTGCTGAGTTTAACAACCTCAATAAGTACTGATTTGCTGATTGTCAACCGTCATTTTAGGTTGTGCAAGAAACGGGGAAACTGTTCACCCGCATTGTCCTCCGCGTGTGATCTTACTGATTTTGCGATTTATCCTAGATTCCGTGAATTGTGATCTGACGTTTACCGTGGTTATGAGGAAAATGTAAAACTCATTGTTGATTGTTTACTTACCGTGGAAACCTGGCATCGATATCATGTTATTCCATCACCTCTTATGCCTATATTATCAATAAAAAATCAATACATTACATCTATATTATCAAAAAGTGTCATACTTATGTTATCGATAAAATGTATCGATTCGCATCAAAAAACTTTTTTCCTTAGTTTTATTTCATTTTTGCATTGTTATGTTACTATTGTAATAACAGCTCCCATACACATAAGTGATTAACTAGTTAATCAAGATTAGTTCACTGATTATAGTGGAGCATTTTCCTTATAATTCAATGAGATTGATTTACTAATTGTAAATAATATTTTAAGTTGTGTATAAAAACAGGGAAATATTGTAAATGTCTAATATATATATATATATTCATACATGTGTTGTCCAATACATAACAGGAGGGCTGAAAAGTTCATAGGCTGACACATAGATGGCGCTACTAGTATTAAATCCATATGATTTTTAGTTAGCCCTAACCTTCTAAAGACACGTGTATAAATTTGACAGCTGTTGCACTATTAGTATGTGAGTTATAGCATTTTAAGTGTTCATCACGAGCAGTCCATTCGGCTGACTGTCGATTGTTAGTTGGAAAAAATTGATAAAAAAGAATTTCGTGTTAATAAAGCATTGCTTTTTGGCGAAAAAAAATACTATTGAAGCCAAGGCTTGGCTTGATAAACATTATTCGGACTTTGCACCAGGAAAACTAACCGTAGAGAAGTGGTTTGCTAAATTTAAACGAGGCGAAATGAGCACCGAGGACGATGCAAGCAGTGGACGCCCCAAAGAGGCTGTTACCGACGAAAACATCAAAAACGTCCACAAAATAATTTCCGATAACCGTAAAGTGAAGTTGATTGACATAGCTGAGACCCTAAAGATATCAAAGGAGCGTGTTGGACATATCGTGAATGAATATTTGGATATGTGAAAGCTCTGTTCCAAGTGGGTGCCGTGCAGGGCTCACAATCGACCCAAAACAACGACGAATTGATGATTCTAAGCAGTGTTTGGAGCTGTTCAATAGTAATAAACCCGAATTTTCGCGTCGATATGTGACAATGGATGAAACATGGCTCCATCATTTGACACCGGAGTCCAATTGACAGTCAGCCGAGTGGACTGCATGTGATGAACACTAAAAATGCTATAACTTCACTAAAAATGCTATAACTCGCAAACTAATAGTGCAACAGCTGTCAAATTTATACACGTGTCTTTTGAAGGTTAGGGCTAACTAAAAATCATGGATTTAATACTAGCAGCGCCATCTATGTGTCAGCCTACGAACCTTTCAGCCCACCTGTTATAATCTTACTGATTTTGTGATGTGTTCTCTGTTTTGTGTACTGAAAGAAGAAATGTGCCAAATAGTTGTCCATCAACAATTAAGACTGTGATGAACTGGAATCAGTGAATTAAATGGAATGGATTTTAATTTACATGATAAACTGGAATCAGTGACGTTTAATGTAAAAAATGTCACTGTTTATCATCATTTTTTATAGTTAAAACTTCATATGGGCCTGAACGGCCGAGTGTCTGGAGTTTCGGGTTTGAATCCAGGCCATGGATGTTTGTAGCGATTCGGAATTTACTTTAAACCGTAGGTCCCGGTGTAATATGATCGTAGAGAGTTGTCTTGAAGTTTAGTCAGTCTTCAGCCCTCGTGATTCCTCGCTAACGTGAAGCCCTTAGCCATGGACCAGTCACCTGCGACAGGGTCTCTTGGACCTGGTGTAGATTTTCCTGCACCAAGGGTATTATTAACTACAACAAAACTTCATATTATCAGTTTTCCTACATGTTGCTTTGTCTCTGTACTGCATTTTGTTACAAGTGTTCTTTGAAAGCAATGCAGCTAGCAAACTGGCTATTCGAACTGAAATGGAGTATTCGGACATAAGGCATTATTAGAGAAATTTATATTAACTTAATAATTTGCACTTGGCTCAACTGTATTTTAGATTTTATAGGGAATACGAAAACTGTTCGCTAACATTGTCTACTTACTACTATTATTACTAACATTGCCTTACAGTTAATTTTTGAATATACAGATGCACACACAATGTACTTTTTTAATACATTGTTTTTCACCACTTTGGCCATTATAAAATAAGTATATTTTGTAAAAGTGTGATAAATCTCGCTAGAAACATATTCTAGGTGGGCCGCGGGTTGGCCACCCCCTGATCTAAGAGTAAGTAAACAGTATTAAAAAATATAAATTAAAATAATAAATTTTTAAATTTTTCTATTTTTCAATTTAATTAGAATAACAACTATTTTATAGACAAAAATTAAAGCAATTAAAATAATGCCCAAATTGTAAAAATAACATTAAACAATTTTCATTTAAAATGATTAAAATTCTATTTAAACTATTTAATAAATATCTTAATAGTAATATTTATTAAACTATTAAATAAATATTTTATTTTCATTTACAAACTTTAAACAGTTTTCATTTTTAATAACGCATTTATAATTACTTATTTAAAAATTTTTAAGTAATGAACAAAATCACTGAAACATAAAAAAAATTATAATTATTATTTTAACCTCGTTAAAGGTCATTAATATGTGTTAACTATATTTCTCTAAAAATACAATATTTTCCCATAGTAAGAAAACTTTAGTATTTTCTCATACTTCAAATTATAACGGACGCGCAATCATAAGAATAATAAATTTATTTTAACTTTGTAACAAAAGATATTTCATATTCTGCACAAAATATTTTCCGTCCTTCAAAATTATGGCGTACATACAAACAAGCATGAGAAAAATGCAAGGACTTCTCATCGTCTCCGCGCATCTAAAACAAGATTTCCCACACTTTATTCTACTCTTTAAACTCAATAAATAATTCTTTTCGGAATAACACGTATTTTTTTTTTTTTATTTATTTATTTATTTTTTTGTATGAATTTTGCATCTCATGAAATTTTAGATTGAAAAAATCACAAATATACTTTGCTTTTTTCTAATTTATTTAAAATAATTATTATGCCACTGAGAAAGAAATATTGAATTTAGACAAATAAATGAACACTAATGTAAAAATAATACGGCAGATTTAAAAGTTAGTTTTTTTTAAAGAGAATATATAATTAATAAAATTGACGAAAACAAATTGTAGACAAATGTCGTTCATAAAATTCAAATGAACATTTTAAAGTGAAATGTCTGTATTAATGATGATATGAATAAAATGTGAACGACCATATCAAAAACTATATTAATTCTTTCTTAAAGTACAAACATTTTCTCACTACACATTTTCTTTTGATGCAGAGAACTTATTTACAAACTATTTTAAAAATCTTAAAATTTTACCTTTCGTAACATTTTATTAGAAATCACATTTTAAAGTTTAATTATTTTACTGATTAAAATATTAGTAATATTCTCTACAGCATCAGATTTTTCCTTTAATATTCTTTTTTCCGTATTAAAACAAGACATTCCCTTTAATATTCTTTTTTCACTATTAAAACTATGGTTTGAAAGATGAATGTATTAGCATACTTTTAATACTACGTATTTTAACATGTATTAAGTACTTTTTAGCACCTTCTTAAAAATTAAATTAGAAAAATTTTCTCATTCCCAATTTTTGATTTTTTCGTAACAATTCTGAGTTTCACTCTAATATTCACTCTTCAAAACCTAAAAATTGTTGAATTCGAAAGACAACTATCAACACTATGTATTTAAAAAATATTTTAAGATCAAATCCAAGAATTTCTATTATTATCTTTGACAATAATCGCTTTTACAAATTTTCGACTGACATTTTTAAATTTTGAACTCGATTTTATCTTAAAAAAATAAAGAAATTATTAAAAACTGTGTTAACTTTGTTTAAGATCTGGCAAAAGGTTGCAAAAAAAAAAAGGTGTACAAAAAAGTATTTAATTATGAATTAAATTTAATGTCTAATAACCGATGTAGCATATTCTTCGTATAACATACCAAATCACAAAATAAATGTAGAATCTTTGATTTTATCAAATAATTTAAAGTATTTTTTATGAAGTACAAGCAGAGTTGAAATATCCTATAAAAGCATTCATGTTTTCTTTAAAAGAATTTTTTTTTTTGTTCTGACTACTAAATGATGCACAAACCATATCACAAATTCATGAGATTTCAGTATGTAAATAACATATTCTTTAATGAAAGGAATTGAAAGTAATTTAAACGTTCAAGAGAGTTCGTTCGTTTGTGTAAAAATAACCTTGAACTCGTCTATGAAGGAGGTTTTTCCCTATTTTTCGATTCGTTTTTGCTTTTTTACTAAAAATAATATTTTTTGAAGAGTGTGCAAAAGAACTAGAATTCTAGACGAACATAAGAATTTCTGACGGATGTTTGATAACAATACACCTCAACAGCAAAAAAAAAAAAAAAAAAAAGGAAGAAGAAGAAAAAAGAATTAAAGAAAAGAAAAATTTTCATTTGGTTTGCTCTGTGATGTAAAAGCGTGAAGAAAGTATTTCTTAAACGCCCTCATGTCAATCATATTGTGATTAGGCCTTTGACACCGCCAAATGGCGCGTTAAACGATAAATAATAGCCATTTAGGCGAAGAATTGCATTTCCACTTCTCGCCATTTTCGGCGAATGTGTGAGTGTCTTTTTTTAAGTTGGACGGATTCTATTCTGACTACAAATTGCAGCAATTTTTTAACATTTTTTTTATTTATTTACCATTAGTGGGGAAAAATCTTTCGAAGCGGATCTTGTGCCTTGTTCCGCAGAACCAAACGATTTTTTTTACTGTTGCCAGCCGAATGGCAAGAAATTGAAATTGGTGATGGAAAAAAATGAGGTTGCTAATGGATGTTTCGGTCACTGGGTCTGTAATGATTTGAAACTGAACCACAGAACCTTCTGAAGCGGTAATAACTGATTATGACTTTTTTTTTCTATCCCGTTATCCGGTGTACTGCTGCATAATTTTCGCTGAATTTTGAAATTGTTAAATGTAAAATAGCTTGTAATGATTCCGTGATTGCAGTTATTAAGAAGTGGAATCCGTAAAGTTCAAATCAATTCCATGTAGTTCTTTACAGAGATTAGACACTACAAATTGATATTTCCAACTTTTAACGAAGAACAGGAAAATATGGCTCATTTTAATTACTTTTTCGAATCAGTTTTCGATGAAATTTCCATTAAAATTCTTCTTCATTTAACAGATTTAATTATTAAAGTTTTAAATTAAATTTTATCGTTTTTTGCTTAATGAATAATAAATATTATAATAATTAAAAATAAAATTTTATTTAATTAATAATAAATAAATTAAATTTATTTATTAAATGTTATACATCTCTCTATATTTTTAATTCTGAAAAGTGCAAATAGTTTCCACTAATTAAAATGGCAACTCTTTTTCAAACCTAAAATTTGCATTTACAATAGCTAAATATATTTTTTATGATTTTTTTAAAATTTAAAATAAAATTTGGATTCTTATAAAAGTTTCTAATATTCACCATTTTTAAAATATGAATGAACAGTCAAAATTTCTGTATGATTATTTATTGTTGTTTTTAAACCTTGATATTCAGTGACCACATGAATGTTGAAAGAAATACAAAATAAAAATATGTTCTACAATATATATATATTCTGTTATTAACAAATGGAAAATTTTTGAAGATTTTTTTAGTAAAAGTCCAAAGATAATTTTAGAGAATGTTTTAGAATTTGTTACTTACCTTAAATAAATAAATTTCTTTAATATAATTTGATTGAAGATAATTTAAATAAAAGAGATAAAAAAAATATTTAATATTTATATTAATATTTAGAATTAATAAAGTAATTAAAAACATTACTTATAGGTTTTTTTTCAAAGATAATGTTATATTTTATGTAAGGTATATATAGATGATCGATATGAAAAATTAAAACCTTTTTGTCTGTGGATATTATTTTCTTCTGGGGTGAATCAATTTAATCTTACAGTGAATTTGACGCTTGTTTCTTTTGAAATTTCATATGTAATGTATTGCTTATGGTTTAACTTTATTGCTTGCATGAAGTAAAAGATAAAATTTTAATAAAATTCTATTTTAACAAGAAATTGCAATTTTTATTGTGTAAAAATTGTCGTAAATGTAGAAATAAAAAATGTTAGTTCTGAATAACGTATTATTAACCTAGAATGCACTATTTGATATGACCTATATCAACAAATCATTACTTCTTTTGTAAACACTTCATATTTGCTTTTACCATATCTGCAGTAAATTAAAAACTTTTATTTAATACATGATTTCTTTATTTTGATCATTCATTGACTGACAGAAATCGGTAACTGGAAATTATTTATTGAATAAACAAAACAATATATATTTTATTTTGTTTACAGATAAGAAAAGTGAGAGATAATGTTTAAAGGAGAATTTTTGGAAGCAAGTATAATTTTGAATGTTTTTTGTTATTTTTAGCAGTGCATTTTTGGACATGTTTGATAGAAAAGAATATAATTGGAAATATTTAAATAAAAAATAATGGGAATAATAATAATAATAATATTAAAATGGGTCAACGTATTCTACATATTTTCCCCCTGAAAAATATTTGTTTCTTCTTTTACTATTGGTTTATCATCATTATAACCTTACATCAAATTAATAGTTAAAATAACTTTTCGATAGATCATGAATGCATAGACCCTTTCATCAATTTTATTTTTCATCATTATCATCTAAACTTTTATTTTTCACTATAAACCATCATCATTAGATTCATTAGCATTATCTGATATTTGAAAAACATTCATATTTTGAAGGAGGATTGAAAAATGATATGGCTCTAATTTAATGAAAAAGTATGCATTTAAATATTAGGAAAATATTTAATTAGATAGTTTATAATTAATATTAACTATGTTTGATTATATTAATTAAAATTGTTCTAATAATATGTTTTCAATTATAATTAATATAATAACATATGTTTTCTAATTTATTGAATGCTATTAGCCATAGGTCTAACTTGGATTAAAGACCCTTTACATAGTAATTTGTTTTTTGCCCTAAAATAAGAGTTTTAACTCTTTTTTAACACATTAGACAATAACAAACGTTGGCTCAAGCGTGCTTATTTAAATAAATATATTCTCGTGAACGAATATATTCGGGATGAATATTAAATTGTAGCTATAATTAAAAACTCTTACCAATAAATAAATAATCTTTTAATAAAAAAATCTTTACCATCAAAAAACCTTTTTTACTTTTAGGCTTCGTTATTACAAAAATTGTTTCTTGTAATATTATGCTTAAATAAAATTCTTTATTTACTTATAGTTATATCATATATTTTTACCTATGGCTTTATTGGAACTCAATCCATACAAATTTGACCACTTACCATAGAAGCTAAAAGAAGATATAAACAAATCAAAATTACAAAGGGAAAACATTGTTAACAAAAACGACCAAACTGTGGATATTGTCAGACACTGTTGACAAAAACAACCAAAAGGTCTTAAAATAGTTAAAATCAAGTTAAATGCTCTAAGGATAAAAATTTAAAAAGTTAGGAAGCCTCATGATAAAAGTCCATGTGATCAGGACATATTTTCTATGGCCCTCCTGTATAGAGTACGCACCATTAGTAAGTTAAGAGTCCAGTCCGAGCAAACAAGTAGATTGGCCTTATTCATTTTCTCTGTCATACATAAAACACATAAATCAGAGTTCACAATCCCTATTTTGGCCAGCTAGTCGTGTCCAGTTCTTAATCTAAAATTGGCAACAGCTTCTTTGCAAAATTTTCAACTCAATTTTTTTCCAATCACCCCCGATTGTCTCCCAGACCTTCCCTTTGTTGTTAAATAATAATTTACTATTATACAATGATTTAATTTAATCCCGTGTAATTCTCCTAAAAAAGTCAAGAGGGATAGGACACTGTCCAGGAACTTCTGTTCCTTTTTTGTTGCCAGAAGATCTGCCCTTTCGTTTCCATCTATTGAAAAGTGATGTATTTACATTACCATTTTCATTAAAAAACTTGATATCTTATTTTATTTTGCTTACAATTGCAAACTCAGACTTCCTTTCTTTGTAAAGCGATTGTTTCAATGGCGGATCTAGAATCCCCCAGAATAACTGCTTTTGAAAAATAATTATTTTAGATATGAAGTTTTACACTGCCAAGGAAACTGTGGATATTACAGCATCAAAGTTAGACAGATGATTGCCAAACGAGGAGAAAACAGAAAATATTGTACTATAGACACCCGCAACCCAGAGACCATTGATTTTGGAGTCATCCTTAAGTACTCAGAATTAAAAAATGATTTATTATCATTGCATGTAAATATAAAATACAAAACAATTTTTTTTTTGTAGTAAGGGGCCTATTAGATTGGATAATTAATTGGAGTGCCAATACAAAATGCACTTCTACACAGTTTAAAGGAATTTAGAATTGTCAGGAGGAATTAATGATAATAAATTCAACGGTAATATTTAAAAAAAAAAATAATTAATTAAAAAAGTAAATAAATAAAAACAAAGAAAAAAATAATAACAAGATAATATCCATCAACGGTCCTCATTAAATCTGCTATATAGACTTAAACCTCGAGAATAAAATAAATGACACCACAAAATCATTTACCTGGTAGGCAACACATAATTATCTCACGGATATTTCTAAAATTACTCCACTGTGAAATAAAAAAGCATAAGTTCGCGACCTGATCCTTATTTCTTTCTTCCTGGTTGGCAAAAGCCAGAAGAACCTAACAAAAGACCATAAAAATCTCAAGGCCACGCCTCTCCTGTTCCATACCAGAAACGAGGTCGAACCAAACACTCTTTTTATTATCGTTATTATGGGGGTACTTAATAATATTTTTCGTCTTCTTCCTCAACTCGATTCTGATGACCGGCAAAAAGAAAGGGAAAAAAACACACCCTTATCCCTTATTTACTTCTCTCGATGCTTTCACCATTGCTCCGTGGAAAGAAACCAGTGGCGGAAGGTGAAGGGGGGGGGTGGGGGTGGGGGTTTGTCACAGTTGTTGTTGTGGGACAAGGTTTCGCGCTGTGTAGTATTCATGTTCCACCCTCTAGTTTAAATGCAAATCACGCTCGGTTCTGTAAATCCTGAGAAATTATGCGCATGGTAGTTAATGTACAGAATTACTGATTTGCAAGGTGTATCCGTGGATTTTGCAGAGGGTGATTCATTTGGTATGCTGATCGTTGTGCTTCAAGGCTGTTTAGAAAACCGCAGATGATATCAAGTTCATTCTTTGGCGAAGTTAAGTCGTACTTAAGCTTAAACAAAAACTTTATCTTTGAATTCAAAGTTGTATTTATGTAACAACAGTAAATTCGCATTAGTAGGATTGATAATAATTCTTGTTATGCTCTTAATTTTTACGCATCCAAAAGCGACGATGATGTCTTCACGGTCGTATTAAAATAATAATAAAATGCTCGAAATAAACAATTTGAATAAATTATACACACTTTCATTGTGGTCATGCTAGTTTGTGTCATTGTGGTCATGGCGAGTGAGGTTTTAGCTAGTCACTTATTCTAAACCCACTGTTTTGAAAACTTCAACTGAGATTCCAACAGAGTTTATGATATCGACTGTTGAAGCTTGGTTGGAATTTTTCTGTTTTTTTCTGAGTAAGACACCTAAATATCGGGAATTACCCTAAAAGACGACTTTTTATCCTACTAACCTGAGGAATAACTTTGTGCCATACTGAAATTTTGCTTATCATCATAAAGATATTGTAACTTCTCAACCTATACTAGATCTATAACTGCTTCAAGAAGAGCGTCACTTTTAGATTCATGGGAACACTTTAATTTTTATTTAAGCATTATATATATATTTAGAACTTTGTTTACAAAAAAAGAAAATTAAAAATAATTTGATTCATAAGTGCAGTTCACTCCAAGGACGGAGATTTTTAGAGTTCTCGAGCCTACGATGAATCTAATGCACTGTTCTGCAGCAGACCTTAATTATCACACGGCGTGATGCATGATACAGCAAGGGGCTCCCTTTGTAAATAGGCAGCAAACTCTGGCCTGTTCAGTCACTTCAGAGAAAACAAAAACACTTCTTGTCGATTAGACGCAAAATGTTCTCCCTTCTTCACCAAAAAAAAAAAAAAAAAAAACTTCTTTTAAGACAATCTGTCAAGAAGGGGGAGGGGGGGGTCAATTTCCCACTCATTGGAATAGGCATTTCTCAGGTCGTGGTCTGTCACCCATCACGATGGAACAACTCATGGTATAGTCCATATTCCATCTGTAATTATTTCGACCTGTGAATGTCGTACAGACATTCGCTAATTTCTTCATTATACATGATACCGAATATCTGCTACCAGATTTGAGTGAAGTTGTTCTCATTAGTACAAAGCTCTAATTGCATATAATATAACTACCCACAATAAAGTTCTGCTCTCAAATTTGATTAATGGGCTTATTACATGTTTTTCAACTAACAATACATTTCTCTCTCCTATTCCTCGCTTTATTTTATAACATGTACATGTATTAGAAGTTTATCTTTTCGAATGAATTTTTATAAATATTGTGCCATTTCAAGATGCAGAGGCCATTAAAATATTAATGAAATGCCAAAACTCTTCTAGTGAGAAAAAAAAAATGCTACTGTATCAATAACCAGTGGTTCAGTCAAATTATTCGTCGAACAGCAAAGTAGTGTTCTTATTACAAAAGTGGTCAACAAGTTTAGCCTATTCTTTGGGCAACATGAAAAAATGTGTGTACATTGGAAAAACAAACAATAAAGACTACTCAAATTTTCATAGGTTTATTGCTAATTAAAGATTGTATTTCAAATTTTATCTTGACGAAATATCATTAATTCTTTCCCAATTATCAAAATCCAGCTTAGAAACAATACTTATATGACCAGGGAGACACATTTTTGACCACATCCTATCCTTTTTAATAGTTTTATTTTTCGACAATTGTGACTCTGGTAGATTTACATAAATTATTCTCTTTATGGAACCAACTGAATTCTTTTCACGTACAATACATTTCTATGATAATATACTTGTTTTTTAGTTCATGATGATGGAAACATTCTTTATTACTGAAAAGTTTTTCTTATACGTTATTTAGAAAACCAAACATGAAATTTCATGTAAACATTTTACGTATAGAATAAAATTACAATAAAATAAAATTTGATATTTTAAAAGAAAAATGCCCTTTTTTATACAAACCACTCATGCTTGAATAAAATTGTTTAACATGGATAACGTTTCACAAATGTTAGCAAAGTATGAGTGGTGTAAATAATTGGGCTCCCAATTAAAAACTAAAAACTAAATGCGATTTGTATGCTTAGTTAACAGAATTTTGAAATCGAACTCAAAAAAGTGTGGCACGAAAAAATCTCTCCTAAATTTAATACCTTGAGCGATTCGTAAATTGTTGTACTAAAATAGTATTTCTTAAAAATTTAATCATTATTATAATTGTTGGGGTTTCAAGGGTTATAAATGATTGATTTTTTTATTATATAAACTCATTACACGCCTTTTGTACAACATTTAAACTACAATTTTTTTCGTGTTATTTTCAAAAGCACCTTTTGAAATAATTTTTTAAAAAACCACATATTTAGCAACAACGTTTTGTAATGCTTATTAAATTTCTTATGTTTCAAAATTATGTTTTTTGCATTAATTATTATACATTTTTATTAATCATTTGTTATTTGAATAAGGTTATCAATACCAATGAGAATTTTTTAAATAGAGGTTTCATTTTTATATTCATAATTTACATTTTTTATTGATTCTTAGAGATTGAAATAATTAAGCTATACCAAATTTCGAAATAACTTAAATGTTTTTCTTACATACATAGAAATACATTTTTTAATGTTATAGAATGTTACAATAGTCATGTTTGACGTTTGAACAGCTGTAACCTTATTGGCTTATAAATTTTAGTATTTTTATATACAAATCATAACATATTAAGATTGAATATATAATAATGCTTTATGTCCAACAAAATACTGATGTTTTTTCAAATTTATTATAAATTACTAAATTCAATTATTGTTTTAGTTTAATATAATACATTTTATCTATAAAATTTATTATCGTTTTTATTTCATTAGCATATTGAATAGCAATTATTTTAAAAAGAAAACATCTTATATATGAATATATTTTCCTCTAATATTTCTAAAAATTCGCTTTTTTCGTAGCTTAAAATGAAAAGCTTGATTAATTTTCAGAAACAAATTTAAACTTTAAAATATTTTAAGTAAAACAAAAAATAATTTTTAATCTTACTCACGTATTTATCTGGAAAAGATGAATTTTTTAATAATATTCTATAAAATGTTTTCCATTTTTAAATAAAAAAAAATCGCTACATCTTTTAAAGGTATAATAATCATATCATTCTCGAAACATAAAAAAAATCAAAAGAATAATTCATAATCTTTCATCATCTGGGCCATTGCTGTTTACTTGTCCTGAAGCTTTTTGGAATTTTTGAGTTGAATTTCATTCTAAAAATAATAGATAAAATAAAAGTTAAATAGCATTTATAGTATTCTTAGCAAGATTACAGTTTTTTTTCCCCTTAATTTGTGAAAAATGAAATTCAAATGCTGAGCTTGCTTAACTTTTATGAGTTTAACGCGTAGTTATTTTCTTAACCTTAAATTCTATGCAATTAAATTTGCTAGAATGCTTTAATTTTATTTATTTTATTAAAATGCTCGAATTTTATTTATTTTATTAGAATGCTCGAATTTTATTTATTTTATTAAAATGCTCGAATTTTATTTATTTTATTAGAATGCTCGAATTTTATTACATTTTATATTTTATTACAATGCTCAAATTTTATTTATTTTATTAGAGTGCTAGAATTTTAATTTATTTATTTTATTAGAATGCTCGAATTTTATTTATTTTATTATTTTATTAAAATGCTCGAATTTTATTTATTTTATTAAAATGCTCGAATTTTATTTATTTTATTAGAAGGCTCGAATTTTATTTATTTTATTGGAATTCTCGAATTTTATTTCTTTTTTTTAGATGTCATTTCTAAAACAATGTGTTCTAATTTCCTTTACCTTTTACGGAAAGTAGAGGGGAAAAAATTCCTTTAGAAAGCTAGTATAAAAGACACCACCCTTTTGAATATTATCAATTTTATCTTACATAAAATTGTTTAATAGAAAGTTTCCCCATTGTACTTTTTTTATCGGAATTATTTTTATTATTTAGTGGCTATTCTTTATTCATTCACGGTAAGATAATTCTGTAAGGTTGTTCGGTTATTTTTTTAATGAGTTTTATACCACAACTTACAAAGTAAATTTCATGATCTTTTTTTTTTTTTAAAAAATAGTAGTTAAAAGTGTTTATAACATTAAGACATTAAGTATGTAAATAAAACAATTTCAAAATAAATAATAATAGTTATTTTATAGTAGAAGGACTAATGGGATTTTTAGCGTATATTCATAATACAAACTTTATTTACTTTTTACAAGTGACTGATCGCAATTATTCTACATTGATTTTAATTTTATATATAATTTTTAAATTTAAAAAAATGATGACCTGCATTAAATGTTTCCGTTAACAACAGTATTTAAAATAATATTTACAATAAATACAAAGCAAAATAAATAAATAATAACAATTAGGTACTTATTCTAATGCGCATGCGTATAGTGGTGTATGTCATTTTTAACCAATTGAAACCTAATAAAGGATACTAAATTCCAAATGTAAAAAAAATAAATTAGATAATCGAATATTTTATTCGCTTTGTAGCTTTACAACTATTTTTTTTCACACTAGGGCTATTTGGACAGGGGCCAATAATTTGAAGTGGATCCGAACCACTAGCAAACAAACATCCATGCAATCGTCAGGTTTAGAACCTGCGGTATCAAAGGCCAGAGAGCTAGCCACTTAATCACCAGGCCGTTGTGAGAAAGTGCCATTCAATGAATATATATATAAGTATGCTAGCACATGCAAAACAAGACATTGCCAGGCTTGAGAAAATAAAACTAATTATCGTTGATAAACATCATCAACATTAAAATGCCAGCAAACTTTTCTATTTAATTCGAAATTCTAGTGTAAAAATCATATTAAAAATAATTTTTATAACAGTCCAAAACATCTAATTACAATCAAAAATGGAACATGAGACACAAGCGATGATTAATAAAAGTAAAATAAAATAGTGTCAGATGCAAAAAGAGCTGTGCACGTTTTTATTTGTATGTCAAAATATACTCCAGTGCTAGCATAGTATTTTTTTTTTTTCAATTTTTGTTATTCAAACTTTTATGCAAATATAATGATAGTGTGAGCCACAATAGTTATATCCTTTGCTGTTTACATTTTCTTTTTCTGACTTAGATATCAAGACGCACTTAAGTATCAACAATAATTTTTAAAATTGAAGTCTTTATTCCAACAGTTTTCTTCGTGTGATGTTTTAGCTGACGCCGCTATAATAGCCCTTTACGTTTTACTTTTTTACTGTTAGCATCAGTATGTTTTAGTCAGTAAAGTTCATTTAATGTGGATAATGATTAAATAGGTTGTTCATTTAGTATTGCATATTATATTTATATATATACTCGAAAATGTTGGGATTCATGATGAAATATTTTTGGTTTATTTTATTTTTATTAATATCATTTGAATAAGCAAACATTACCTAATTATCGTGTGAGATATGTTTGTTTATGAGTTAGAGCATGATAATAAACGACATTCCTTGTTCTCCAGTAGTTTTCAAGCATTGGCCACAAGCATTGTTTTCAAGCATTGGCTTTTCTATAAGATACATTCCAATTACACATTAAGTCAATTCTTGTCTTATTGAATAGTTTTCTTTTCTTAGGTGGCATTGCAAATTTAACGATAAAAAAACAGTATGAACTTCAACTAATTTAACAGAATTTAAACTTTTTAACAAATATTGAACCAATTTCGAATTTTTTTTCTTTCAGTTTTTATTTAATTTTAATAAAAAAAATCGCTATAATTTTTTCCTCTTTTTTTTTTTGGTAAAGCATTAATTAAAAGAAATATATCCAAAGAAAAAGAAATTTGCATTTCTTAGGGTTGTAGTAGCGGCCTGATGGTTCATTGGCTAACGCTCTGGGCGTTGGCGCTTCAGGTTCGAATCCTGGAGGTGGCATAGATGTTTTTTAGTGGTTCGGAATCCATGTTAAATTGTAGGTCCCAGTTTAATTAGCCCAAAGAGTGTATGAAATAACCGTAGAACGACAAATCGAACCTATTGCTATAGGTTTTAAGTCCTGAACACATATTCTAAAAGTTTTTCTCATTTGTACGAGTTTACATCGGCAGTTGTAAACTCGTACAAAATTCAATTCAATTGCTCGCATTAATTGATGCTTTAAACCGACTGAATTTCATCGATCTATTAAACATATCCAGCGTTAAAATGTTTCATTACATTCAATAAGAAAATGTTGACAATTCATTGGGAACGAACGGGCTCTTAAAATCCCACAGTTATTTGCACTGCAGATGATGGCTTTCAGCTATGTTTTCTTGTGGCTGAATGGCATTTCATTTAGGAATATAGCCATAAGGCTTCGGCCCTTTTCCAAGCGAATTAAGTTGTCATCATCGATTAATGATGGCATAATTGCCTCATCAAGACATTTTTTTAGCTGTATTACCGAGTGGAATTCTGAAATTGACGTTTATGGAATTTCTGCTTTTGTTTTTTTATTCAAAATAAAAATGACATGAAATAGGGTTCTTTTAATAAGTCCTAAATAACTGAGATAGGCTGGATTTGACACTTTACTGTCATTTTGGGCACACTTTAGGCTAATTAGACAGGGTCCTGCAGTTTAAAGTGGAATACAAACCACTAACAAAACATCCATGCCACTGCCGGGATTCGAGCTGTGTAATTAAGAATAGCATTGTTAACTTGTCCTTGTGCACCAAATACAGAAAAATATAAAAACTAAATTGAATTTTTGTGTTAAAAATTCTTACAAATTTTTTTATATGAAAATTTGTTGATTTGGTCATTTAATAAATTTAGAAATGATATAGAAGAGTTAATTCAATTAAGTAGATTTTATTACAGATTATTTAATGTATTATTTTGGGTAAAAGTTAGAGTAAACCAAATAAATATTTCCATTTCATACGGGGAAACATTTATATACTGTAGTGTTCTCGATTGTGCTGCTGGATTGTAACTGGTTGTAGTTGGACTCAGACTTAAGACACGGGTTTGAGAACACACAGCTTTATTGACACACGCACAAACAACACACACGAACAATATTTAACACATTTAAAGACATATAATAATAAATTCGCGGAAGAATTCCACCGCTGAAAATAAAGATACTCAGGTACGCGCCAGATGCTTCAAATATACTTCCTCTCCGGTGAGAGTCTGTAGGTCAACTATTGAGCAGGGCTGCGTTGAATATATTTCCTTTTGATATTCTATTTATATATACTATATACTATACTCGATATACTATATATATATATATATTCCACACTTCCTCAAAGCCTACTGGCCATTTCTCCTGAGCGCCACAGGAGGCGTTCTTGAAGTGCGTAGGAGGAAGCACGGTTACAATACGAGTTTTATAAAATTTATTTGATGAGTCAGGCTTTTTCCCCCCTCTCCCATTTTCTTTGAAACACTTTTGTTGATTGAGATCTTAATAAAACTTTAAAAAAAAAAATTTAAATCTTTATTTTTTTTTTAAATACAATAAAACATTTATGTGATTGTAGTGAAATTTATTTTTATCATTTCGATTTGAACCATTTTATTGAAAATTCGAAACAAATGTAAACTTTTTGAGCAACAGCCCGAAAACTTTGAACAAAATCTTACACAACAAAGAAATCGTCATTAAAGATTAAAAATAAGTTATTGCGTGTCGCTGTCATCGCACGCATAAGTTTGACAGTGGGACTTCTTTTCTCTTCTTCGACAACGTCATGAAACCGCCTTCGCTTGAACTTCATTCCACACATTAAAAAAAGAAAAAAAAAAAAAAAAAAAATTACTAAAGAACA
Source organism: Caerostris darwini (assembly GCA_021605075.1). NCBI lineage: Eukaryota > Metazoa > Arthropoda > Arachnida > Araneae > Araneidae > Caerostris > Caerostris darwini. Next base: position 176,940 of record BPLQ01006470.1, on the reverse strand, counting down.
AGTAAAAAAAAAAAAAAAAAAAAAAAAAGAGGAGCAGACCACGCACAAACGGTGACTGCGGACAAGGTACAAAGCGAAGGCGAGAGAAACCGGTCCAAAAAAAAGGGCCTTCCAGTGGCCAGTTTGGAAGGTCAGGGCCAAAGAAATAGGGACACGTCCTGACTCATCACAGATGTGCCGAAAAGCAGCTTTTTTCCTGCTTCTCCCTCAGCCTTTTTATTATTATTTTTTTTATTTCGCTTTTAGTCCAGTAAGTTTTTTCCGGATTTAAGTATGTTATTGTAAGTAACTGATTTCGAATGTAGTTCTAGTTTTTAAAGACCTTTGAGAGGAGTTTTTTTTATTTTGATTGATCTTTCATCAGTAACATTGAAACAGAGGTTAAAAAAAATAATTAAAAAGTGTAAACTTCATTTTTAAATTTAATGAATCGAATATATATTAAAAATTTTCGGTATGTATTATTTTAACATTTACTAGGAATTTAATGAAACCTATTCTTCTTCATTGGCGCAACAGCTCCATGGTGGTCCAAGGCCAACTCCCTACTGGTAGATTTCGAGATAGGCAATGTTTATTTTTTTTACGGGGTAGGATTGTCAGAACTGACCCCTACAGTCATATTAGATCGGGACTTACGGTTTAACGTAGATTCCGAGCCACTACAAACATCCGTGGGAAAGTGGCAGCTGGATGGAGTACCCGTAGTAGAAGTCTGAATTGGCAACGAATTGCTGAAGAAGGAAAGTGCTTTCCGGGAGGACTTATTAGATGGGAACTGTCCCGCATTTGCGTATCATATGGGAGAAAACCCGGGAAAATTCCGTCCAGGTAATCTGATTAGCGAGGCAAGATGATGAACATCCCAAACGCCATCGAGTCTCCTCGTTTTTGAAACAGTGTCGACGACAATGCCGCCAGCGGATGGAATCTCAGCCGTAATGCTGCCCGACGGCGCACATTACCACTGAGCCACGAGTCGGGCACTCCAATAGTTTTATATTATTATTATTTTGGAACAAAGAAAACAATAACTAGTTCGTCATTTTTAGTGAAACATTTACTGTTTCACGAAAAAGGGAAATAATAATTTTTATGCATTGAATTATTTGTAAATTATTTAATAATAGTCTTTCTTTTTTTAAAGTTTAAGATGGGGGAGGGGGCCTGAATGGCCGAGTGGCTAGCGCTCTGACGCTCGGTATCACAGGTTTCGGGTTCGAGTCCCGGCGGTGCCATGGATGTTTGTAGTGGTTCGGAATCCACTTTAAAACGTAGGTCCCGGTCAAACAGGATCGTAGAGCGTTGCGGGGGCATTATGACTCCGCGTCCGCGGCTTATCTTCAAGTAACACGCGCCCCCTGGGTAATGCAAAGTGAGTAACGTCTGTGCAGCGCTTGCCTTAAGGCATCCAAGACCAAGTTGTCTAAGTGTTTGCCAGCTGCATTAGAAAGAGAAAAAAAGTTTAAGATGGGGGCTTAAAAGATTATTTATGATTAAATAACGATCTAAAATGTTAACTTTATGACGATGCAAATAATCAATATTAATTTAACTCACTGACCTAACTATTAATTAAATAAGATGTTTTTTTGTCGTTATTAATTCTCAAAATCTATTACAAGAATGTTAAATTATAGCACTTCTACAATTCTTATTCTCTACACGAAGAATTGTTTATTGTAGAACAAATCGCCTTACTGTTCGATCTTATTTATAGGAATCAAAGCCAATTTATAGGAATGTGTATATTTTGTACAGATTGTTTATATTCAAATACTTAAATCACATTCCTACGATCAGCATGCATTGTAGGACAGCTAATCAAATTAGGATCATCGACACAAAAGCAAAAACTTTTTCTCGCAGTGATGTGAAACGAGTCGAAACTCTCGTTCATGAAAACATAAACAATCTTTTATAAACATGAGCAAAGCGGCGGCGCATGGTCTGTACGTGAGACGGTTGGCTCGTTTGCGCTTGCTACGGAAAAGGTGAGTCTGTCTAACCAGTGTCGTCTTAAACGTTTTATATTTTGAAACTCCGAGTATTATGACGAACTTTATAAAGTTTTATGATTTGTTATTTCTGCATTATATTGCATCTGAAGCAAAAAATTTTTTTTAACAATACCATTTATTTTATAATATTCGATGTCTTTTAGCAATAGTTAAATGCATATATATATATATATATATATATATATATATATGTCATATTGATATAATACAAATTTGTTTTAATGTCTATTAGTTGTGTTAGGACAATAATTAACATTTTATCTCGTATTTCTTATAACATAACTTTACATTTTGAGGGGGCCTGATAACAGAGTGACTAGCGCTCGATACCGCAAGTTTCGGGATCGAGTTCAGGTGGTGCCATGGATATTTGTAGTGGTTCGGAATCCACTTTAAACCGTAGGTCCTGGTCTAACAGGATCGTAGAGTGTTGTGGGGGCAGTGTTACTCGCGTCCGTAGCATATCTTCAAACTACGCGTGCTGCCTGGGTAGTGCTAATTGAGTAACACCGGTGCAGCCATTGCTTATGGCAAAAAGATTAACTGTCTCTGTATTGCCAGTTGCATTAGAACAACATAAATTAATTTAGAAATACTCATCTCAGTTAAACTGTGAGAAAAATTTTTATCTTTAAAGACAGCAAATTGATCCATTTATAGCTTTTTGAAAAATATATTTTTATAAGAGTAGACTATATTTTAAGCTTTTTATATATTGTAGATATAAAGTATACTTTAATTTTGTTCTGAGTAAAATATCTTCCTAAAATTGTTGTTTATGATGATGATGAATGAAGTGGTATATGGGGATGTGAAGCAACAAGGACTATAATCCCCTAATCACTATATATATGAAGAGTTAGTTTTTCCTTATTTTTAATATGTCACTCTCCACGATCGTGTTACACCGGGACCTACGGTTTAAAGTGGATTCCGAACCACTACAAACATCCATGGCACGCCGGGACTCGAACCCGAAACCTGTGGTACCGAGCGCCAGAGCGCTAGCCACTCGGCCATTCAGGCCCCAATTGTTGTTTAATTCTTCTTGTGCGTTTCTAATGACAAAAAAAAAAAAAAAAAAATAATAGATATATTTGAAAAGGGATTAAGATGTTGATTCTTCTTCTATGTGATTATCTGCTGATGGAATTAATTTTTTTTGAAATACAAAATTGAAGTAAAATTTTCGATTTACTTTATTTTTCGAATTTAGTTCATCTCTATATGTTATAAATTTAATTTAAAAATATATTTAAATATTTTTGTTTGCATCATATGTGAGATATTAGTGTTATACAGCCCTATTTTGATAATTGAAAAATAATCAGTGGCTCCAAGCTATGAGGCGTGACGTGATTAACCTTAATTACCGTAATTCAATTAAATAATTAAAGCCAAACATTGTTGTGTTCAAATGTCGGCCACTTTCGTTATTAGCTGGATTGATGCATACGTAAAAAATTCAACTTTACCCAGGATCAACCATGGAATCCCCAACCAACCCTCGTTTTGCTACCACAATTATGGATTAAACCATTTCAGAGGGGTATATGTAGTGATTCGTATAACTTTCTCGCATGTTCTATTCAGCACTTGGCTGATTGGTCCATGTTAGAGACAGAGTAGGTGTATCTATTCTCAAAAAGCTAAAACATCTTTCAGTGGATCATCAGATCCACATACAGTGGATCTCCTCCCATGTCGACCTTGAGGGGAATGAAATGGCAGATGCATTGGCCAAAGCGGGTGCTAGTGAGGTATTGGTTCCATTTGAGCCCCTTACCTACACAGAGATCTACTCCCAAGCCATGTTAAATGGAAAAACTATTTGGTCTACTCCCCCAGTGCACCAGTGGTATCGGGGCCATCGACCTGGCGGTACTTTGGCACTTAATTGTGACAAGCAGGGACAAACTGCAATCACCCGTTTGCTCAGTGGACAACTCAGAACTATGACTTTCTCAGATGGTTTGAAAGCTTTCGACATTTGCACCAAATGCTCCTATGAGCAGGCTTCACCATCTCACATATTGACGTGCCTGGGGCTCAGATGTCAGGATCTCCTTGACAGTCCGTTGATGGTCTTAGACTTTCTTCGGGTATTTGGATTCATGGACCTAGTCTAGTCCCGCTGGACTTTGGGGGTAGGCAAAGAAGAAGACTTTCTCGCATTTCTGTATCATAAGAAAAACTGCCAACAAGCAACACCCACAAGCAGAGGGTTGTTGATGTGAGGCGGCTGTTATATATATGGTGTCTCAGTCACCATCGAGTCTCTTCGTAAAGCAACGACTACAACTATCCATTGATAAATTAATTCAAATCAGCGGATTGAAACCTATTCCATCCCGCTCGCTGGTTACCACTGGGTTGCAAGTAGGATTATAGGTACGAATTACGATAAATTTATCCTTTAAAAACCACATTAGTTTGAAATGAGGGGCCCTGATGGCCGAGTGGATAGCGCTTTGACGCTCGGTAACAAAGATTTCGGGTTCGAGTTCCGACGGTGCCATGGATGTTTTTAGTGGTTCAGAGTCCACTTTGAACCGTAGGTCCCGGTCTGATATGATCGTAGAGCGTAGTGGGGGTAGTGTTACACGTGACCGTAGCATATCTTCAAGCTACAGGTACCTCCTTGGTAGTACTAAACGAGTAACAGCTATGCAGCCCTTTCTTATAGCATAAAGATAATTGTCTAGTACTGCCATATCCATTAGAAAAAAAAATTGAAATGACGTTCTTGTTACTAAAATGGAAAATTTTAAGAATAATAAACTTACGAAAAAAACTATTCCAAAGTAAAAAGGAATATAATTAAAACGAAAATGATGATTCAATAGAAAAAAAATTCAGTAGTAGGAATAAAAAGTGGAGTGGAAGAAGATAAAAGAAGTATTCTAATTCATATACGAGAGCAGCTTTATTTCCAAAAAAACAGCTGTTAATTGGATATTATGATATTTAACTTTTGCAGTATTTCGTATATGGAGGTTTTAGAAATATACTTTTGAGAGAGACTTAAAACCTTTTGGGGTCATAAATAATTGTGCAAATGAGGGTTTAACAACATCAATAATAATGTGGATAAAAAATCTGTTCATTACTTTACTCAACAAAGAGCCTGATGGCCGAGTGGCTAGCGCTCGGTGCCACAGGTATCGGGTTCAAATCCTGGCATTGCCATGGGTGTTTGTAATGGTTCGGAATCCACTTTAAACCGTAGGTCCCGGTCCTAATAGGATCGTAGAGCTTTGCAGGGGCATTGTTACTCTGCGTCCGTGGCTTATCATCAAGTTACGTTACTCACAAGCAACTTTTATCTAGTTGCTCAAATCCTCCATTTATTTTGTTACAGCATAAATAAAATAAAATAATTCCAAGTGACGTCATAAAAATGAAATTCTTTGATGTAGGGTAAAACAACTATTGAAGTCTTATAAGGGTTTTAAAAAAGTAGAAAGACTCAGTTGCAAAAGACAAATGCACGAGCAAAGTTTCTCGTAACAGTTCGTAATCAATACTAATAATTTCTGAAAACTTTCTTGAATATGCTCTTGACGATGTTATAAGTAAATCGTACATTTAATTATAACCAATTGAAGTTTTATGGTTTTGTTTTTGGAAACAATCTTTGAACTGTCTGCTTAATGCTTAATGTTTTTTTTACTAGCGTTTTATTTATTATTTAAAAACAATTAAATACTGCAATATTAAAAATATATTTATTTTATAAGAATCTACTTAATTTTATATGATCTTGTTTGTCCCGTGAAAAGTGCTATTTTTAGAAAGATAAATCGATAACCATTTAGGCAAATTTTTTAAATATATGTGTATATATATATATTTAAATTGAGAATCAGAAAGAGTCTTAAAAGAAATAAGTGAATAATGAAATTAATGAACAAAAAGTGGAACTAAACTTTCACCTATTCAATTGCCATTAAACTTGGCCAAAAATCTATATGCATTTTTTATTTGTGTCTCCAACTCATAGCTCAATGACAACGAGCCATAATAATAATATGTTGAGAATTTTGTGCAGAGGTTCCACCCGCTGGTGGCTTTGTTGTAGATATTGTTTCAAAAAACGAGGAGCATCGATGGCGTTTGGGATGTTCAGCTTCTTGCCTCATTAGTCAGAATACGTAGCCTGGTGTTAGTTTTCCAGATTTTCTCCCATACGATACGCGAGTACAGAATAGTTCCCCCTAAAAGTCCTCCCGGAAGACACTGCCCTCCTTCTTCAGCGACACGGAGCCAAGAAAAACTTCGACCTCCATCACAACAGCAGCTGCCCTTTTTCCCTTCATCCATGAGTAAGACTACTGATAGGTTTCCATACCGCGTTGCTGGACACAGAGGATTAGACATAACAACAACACGAATTTTGAGCGCTGTTTATGCACTTTGTGATCTGTATAAATAAGTACATCTCATAAATAAAATTGCAAGGAATTTTCTTTTCATTATTTTTTTACCCTATTTGGAATGAAAAATTAATTAAGTTTATAAGAAATATTCTTGAATTATTTTAAAGTTCCAAGATGAAATGAAAATAATATTCAATGATAATTAATTACATACCTTATCTTGTAGTAATTAAGACTCAACTAATAAAAAAATTCATCGCATTAAGAAAATACACAGCATATATTATAAGAACAATATTTATATTAAATGAAAATAATTTTAGTATAATTGGCTTCATTATTCTCTGTATTTGTCATTCCATTTTAATTATTCCTTAAAAGTTAGTTTTATAAATATGGCTATATGAAAGAGGGTTTAATAGTTATTCTTATTATCCTTATAAGACATTTTTTAATGTAAGATTTCATTTTTTTCTTTGCCAACATGTTTGTTGGAAGATTATTAAAATAATAATGCTTTAATATATAGTTTTTGGCTAAAGAGCATTAAAAAATATTAATAAATTTATTCACCATTCAAAAGAAGGCTAAACGAAAAATTTGCATACAAGAAATTTTTAACCGATTAAAAAATAGATTTAGTTACTGGATGTCCCTTTATGCCTATCTTCTTATGATTAATCCAGATCTAAAGGTAGAAAAAAAAAAGCAAACCAAGAAATTAGTTGGATTTCTTTTCAAAAGAAAAGATTCAGTAACTAATCCACGCGCTCTAATGGAGCATGTTAAATAAATCAGGATTCATTCTTCTTTTTATTTAATCAAAATTTTAATCGAATCCATTGACAAAACGCTGTGCTGTAATCAAGTGATTAACGTTTTTTTTTTTTTAATGTTACAGTGTTCAAAAGTGATTTAAAGTTATGGTTAAATTAATTTAGATTCCGTTGTTAACCTTGTTTATTTTTTTTTTTATTTCATTCAAAATTTGAGGCTGGTACTAGTTGAATCCATAAGTCAAAATGATAAAATAATAAAATTGTGAAATTAAGTATTTGTAATGAAATCAACTTTTATCAAAAAGGCATGAACTCAAATATTTGTCAAATCTGTTTTCATTTTGTAGGCATTGTTATATTTTTTTCATTCACAAACATGGCAATTAACAAATGAAAGCACAGTGACAATTATTGTATGATCAAGGTCATTGTAAGTTAGGACAAAATTGTGTAATCCCCTCCCTTCCACATGTTTAATTTCCATTTAAATTAAAATCGCATTCCGTATAATCCATGACATTGAATGTTTCATAACATTGAGCTTTCAATGAAACTATAGACAATGTATTGAACTATAATAATAATTATTTTTGTATACTGTCAATAGATAATTATAGTATATTATACACCATTTTTCTACAAATAACTCAAATAATTATTTTGAAGGAAGTTCTGAAGAATAAAGAGACTTAGAATTTAATTAATTTGTGATCACAATAAAAGCAATAACAATTTTAACTGGGGATTACAAAAAAATAACAATAGAATCATATTACAAAAAGGAGCATATAATGATTTTTCTAACGAAATAAAGCTAATCCTGAGTTTTAATCATAATTACGACTATTGACGCCCGACTCGTGGCTCAGTGGCAACGTGATCCACTGGTGAACATTAGGGCTGAGGTTTAGTCCGCTGGTGGCTTTTTTGTAGACACTGTTTTAAAAACGAGGAGACTCGATGGCGTTTGGGATATTCAACATCTTGCCTCCTTAGTCGGACTACCTGGTGGGAGTTTTCCGGATTTTCTTCCATACGATATGCAAATGCGGGGTAGTTCTTCCCCTATAAGGCCTCCCGGAAAGCACTGTCCTCCTTCTTCAGCGACAGGGAACTGAAGTCAGACTTCTACCTACGGGTGTTCCATCAAAAACAGAAGCTTCCCCCTCTCCTTGCATGAGGGATACGACAACAACATTACTACAAAATAACTTTAAATTAAAATTAATATTTTTTAAATTTTATTTTCAAATAGATATTTATAAAGAGTAAAGTGACAGTAAAAACACTTATACATACCAAAACTGAAAATTAAAAATAAAAATATATTTTTTGAGATGTAATTATTTTTTACAGATTTATTTTATTCTTATTATTTATTTATTTATTATTTTGAATTTTACAAGATAAGTTTTTTTAAAATTTGAAATTTAGTTTTCATTTTTTTAAAATGAAGTAGCAAAGGAATTTGAAAAACTATTTTAATAACACAACATTTTAATGTGTTTTTTTTAATAATTACTGTTTCTTAGAAATTTATGAATCCATTCTTACTTTTTGCCCTTTGGAAGAAGAAGAAGGAAAAAAAAAAGATACTCTTGAATTCTAAAAGAATCCAGTAGCGGTCACGATCACCATGGATAATAGTAGAAGCAAGAATCCGGTTTCAAAATTCTTATTCGCATTCTTGTGGTGAAAATATGAAAACGATAGGTCATTGAAAAGATCCTGAGCTACGGTGAGCCGCCATATTTGACCACTAATAAAGTTTGCTTACGCGATGTAAGATATCATCTACACTCACTGCCAACAGTTAAACACGAAGAGGAAAATATTCATTTATGGAAGCCAATTTGAATTAAAGAGGTTTGTAATTTGCTGCGGAGTTAGGTGGAAGTATGCAAATATGTTATGCAATAGCCAATTCGTGTCGAGAAGTATACAAATAAAAGCAATACGTATAAGAAGCAGCATTGTGAAAGGTTGCAGGAATTGTATATACTACTGTTCCCAAAAAGTAAGACCAATTATTTTTTTTCCAAAAACTATTCACTATTTATTCTTCCAAATTTATTTCATCGCCTTCAAAGTAAAAAGCGCGGCGATTCACGTTGAATCTCTTCAATCGGCTCAAAACGGTGTCCCCGGAGTGGTCTTTCGAGTTTAGGGAATAGTCAGAAGTAGCGCGATGCTGAATTAGGTGGTTGTGGAACGATATGGGTTTCATTTTTGGCGAAAAAGTCAAGAAGAATCAATGCAGTGTGAGCTGGCGCATTCAGTGTTTTCGGTACCATTCGAGATTTGACGCTTTTGAGGCCCAAAATGGAATTGACCGATCCTTTTGAAATTCCAACATCATGAGCAAGGTCTCTAATTGTAAATCGACGGTTTGCAAGCACCAAATATTTAATTTTTTGGACGTGAGCCTCGTCGATTGAGGTTGATGGTCGACCCGAGGGCTCTTCGTCTTCAACGCGTTCTCTGCCTTCTTTGAACTGTTTATATCATATTATTACCCACGTATTTATATCATGTATTTCTTTCCGATTTAGGAATGAATGCTCACCGAATGCCTTCTGCAACATTCTATACATTTCCGCAAACAAAACTGAATGTAAGTTCTTTGCTAAATTAATTCAGACTTTTCAAAAATCGCCGGAATCAGTTTTTAGCGTCTCACAAAGCCAAGCGTAAGTCAAACACTAATGAATATTTTGACGTCACATTTCAGACAGATGTCAAGGGCAATGCCAGAAACCCCAAAAAGAAAAAGCAATTTTGAAATTCCATAAGCCCCGGTAATTTTAAATTGAAAATTGGTTTTACTTTTTGGATACAGTAATAAGTGCTGATAAAAAGTGCTTAGAGTTTTAGTACATTTTGTTTACAAGGCAGACTTGTTTCTGTGATTTTTTTAAGGCAAATGGAAGATTACGGGAGAGGTCATGCTGTCGGACGCATTAAAGCAGCAAAAATAATTATTTTCCATTCCGTAATTTTACAATTATGGAAACAATTGCTAACAACTGAAATAGTTGTCCGAAGACCTGTAGCCGGACGTTCCCCGTGGAAGTTCGATACATGGCTATTGCAGCCAAGTGAAGCCATCGAAGAGTGAACTCCATACGTGTGATGCGGCCTGTTGGCCAATTGGCTAACGCTCTGGCCTTTGGTAACACAGGCTTCAGGTTCGAATCTTGGAGGTAGTAGGGATGTTTGTTAGTGGCTCAGAATCCACATTAAACTGTAGGTTCCGGTCTAATTAGCCTAAAGTGTGCAAAAGTTATCGTAGAGCGACAAACCCAATTAAACCATACTTGTAACATGTATGGTTGGACAGTTTATTGGTGAGACAATACTGCCACTACTGTGAACCAAAGACTACACATAAATGGACTATAAGGAATTTATTTCCTCTATCCATCTCATCCAGAGACGCACAATTAAAGGGGTATCGCCAAGATGTCAATTGGATTGCGTCTTATTGACACCGCATTATGTTAACGGATGGGTCACAAAAAGGAAAGGTGGAAAGATACACGTTATCGGACATCGCCTAACATAATACATTGTGAGGTGAAAGCATCACGATGGAGGCAGGGATTTCGTTGGAATATCGCACTGACCTGCATATCTTTAAGGTGGTGTTCGGTACAGGGATGAAGACCTAGATCCCACCGTGAGATTTATACTCTGCAGCAGTTGGTAATGCATATCCACATAGAGTTATGACGACTACCTGGAGTGTGAAAGGGTTGCACGTATGGATTGGCCGGTGCACTTGTCCGTCCTTAACCCCGTTGAAAATCTTTGGGATGCCCTCGGCCGCGCCGTGTGTAAATATTTCTATCCAAAGCTGTGTTTGTTTGTTTGTGTGACTAATCCTCAATATGCTGCAGTGCGGGACGGACAACCCATGAGTAATCTATTCATGAATGGAGGGCAGCTTCTGTTGTGAAGGAGTAAGTAGAAGTCTGACTTGGTTCCGTGATCCTCTTTACAGTCAAATGAGACCGGGACCTACGGCTTAAAGTGGATTCCGAACCACCACAAACATCCATGGCACCGCCGGGACTCGAACCCGAACCCTGTGGCACCGAGCGCTAGACACTCGGCCATTCAGGCCCCTCCATCCAAAGCTAATCTGACAGTGTTGAAAACTGCTCTACAATGGTGATTACTTGCCACTGCTGTGATTGATCAACTCATGGAAAGCATGGTCACGCGCTGTAAACTTTATATGCATGTGAGGGATGTTTAAATGTCGGTTATGTTTGTTTCTTTTTGCATTAAACATTTTTTTCTTAATGACTCCAGTATGACTTCCTCTTGTTACTTAAAAAAAAAAATTCAATATTGTTTTCGTCTTTGTGTGAAATTTTTCATTTTGTTTCATGCATTAACATATTTGCTATTTCCCTGCCGTATTTCCTTGTCAATCAAAGTAGTGCTTGTCGATTTTTCCGCATTTTACAACTGCGCATTTAGCTTTTGGCAGTAAGTGTATAATAAATATTTGTTGTTATAAAAATAATGCAATTAAATTAATTCGTAATTAATATCATAGAGGTTGTTTCTGCCATTTGTAGGTCATGTAAATGCGGGCGACATGTTTTATGTTTGATTTTCTGCACTAGTGATCGATATGCTAAGTAAATTACTTTACAATTAAATTCAATGAATGAATAGTAGACTAATTATTTTTATCATTTAATTTCGAAAATTAATAAGTGAAAAGTATAGCAAAAAAATTCATTTCTTGCAAATAATTTCATATATACACTTTTTTTTTTAAAATTTACACGTAAAAGTAGCATAAAGTGATCAGAAATGTAGATTCAAAACGCTAAGTAAAAGAACTACAATTCTATTTGCAATATGTTAAATTTTTTGAGGATAAGTTATTTTACTTAAGAGATGAGACATACATTTACATAAAATTAATTATGAAATGTGTAGGTTGGCCAACCAGATAGTAAATGGATATGACTGGGCTGAGATACTTGAGGCACAGGTTTGGAGAACTCACAGCTTTATTGACACACGCACAAACACCACACACATGCAATTGGAGACATACACTATTTAACACATTTAAAGACATATAATTATAGATTCGTGGAAGGATTCCACTTCTAAGCCGAAAACCCGATACTCAGGTAGGCGCAGAATGCGCAAAATATACTTTCTCTCCAGGTGAGACTCTGTAGAGCAACTGACCATTTCTTCTGAACGCCACAAGGGGCGCTTCTGCAAGTGCGTAGGAGGAAGCATGGTTACAATTAGAGAATTTCTACCATTTTATTATAAAAATAAATGCTTTCTATTCTTATAGATTTAAGTTATTCTTTTTTGTTTCGGTACATATTTTTTGGTTATACTTTCCTAGAAAACTACATTCTGAGAAACTTTTAAAAAATCTTTTACAATTATTTCTCTCTCACAAAATGTTTTTAATAAATAATTATTTATTATTTTATTTTATAAAACTTTCTAAAACCAGATTTCACCACCCGCTTCATAACCTCCATTAAAATTCTTTTAGTCTACTTTGAAATAAGTTATTGAAAGCGTTTTCAATAGGGCTTCTAATTGACATATTTTGTTCATACGTAGTAAAACAAAGATTTATGCATAAATTTGAATAAATTTCCACTCTTGTTTAACATATAGTTTGTGTAACTAGGAGGAAAAACTTCGTCAAACTATGTAGCTCAAAAATCACAAATATGCCATTGGAATTAATTATCAATCTATCAGACAGAACTTTTTCAAAATAAGTGTTGATAAAATCTAATATATATCTGGATACTATTTATAAACAAGATAGCCTTTCTGATAATATATACTTTGACAGATCATTAAATATTGTATTTCTTTGTCTGTCCAACTCGCTGTGGACTGTTTAAGAAATTTTTGTTTTTATGACGGTGATTAGATCTTGAAGAATTGTTTGATTATGCTGAAATTAAATTGCCTAACTATTTTTCGAGTGAATAATAATAGTGAAATAAACAAGGTAATCGATTAAAATGTAACAGTTTGAATTACAGGTTTTCTTGTTTGATCCGAAACTTCTGATTGCAGTTCTAGTTTTAACCTTGCAAATAATACTGTTCTAAAATTCCTTTTATTTAGTTAGTTATTTTATTAATGGATTTTTAATTAGTCCATAAATAAAATTAATGCATTCATTTTTTTTTTTATATTTAGCATGAAAATATGTTTCTGTTAAAATTTTTATCCTTTGAAAATTAAAAATTATAGTTCTTTATTTAGATAATTTTATAGGGTAGTTATTAATATGTCGCTTTCAAAGCTTTCTTTTTTTATGAATTACTTTCGTCTCGTTTTCATTCCTATTATTCGTTTTTTTATCCTTGATTTTCCGTTTATGAATCACATTCAAAATAAATCAAAGATTAAGTTCATCATCATCATTGGCGCGACAGCCCCATGGTGGGTCAAGGCCTTCTACTTACTGGTAGATTTTGAGACGAGAGATGTTTTTTTTCTTAAGGGGTAGGGTTCTCAGCCCTACGCCCAATATTCTACAATCATATCAGACTGGAACATACGGTTTAACGAGGATTCCGAACCACTACAAACATCCATAGCAGCGCCGGGACTCAAAACCGAAATCTGTGGTCACGGGCGCTAAAGAGTTAGTCACTCGGCCATCAGGACCCAAAGATTCAGTTACGTGAGTTAAACAAACTTTTATTCGATAAAAACCAATCCTCTCAGTATCCTTTTCTTATATTCAACATTGTTAACCAGTTGTTTTCTTTAATTGCCTAACAAATATCGCGTTTTTTCACACAAATTGAAAAAAAAAAAAAAAAATTTCGTTATCTATTCCTGTCATTAAAAAAATATCTTCATTTCACGAATATGTCTTTTCTCTTTGTTTAAAAATATTCATTTATAAAAAAATATCTTTTACAAAAAAAAAGTTTTTACAGAAAAATTGAAAAATGCTATGTTGTTAACTAATGCCTATACTGCATTACTTTAACAAAAGCCATGTGTAACCGTGCTTCCTCCTGCGCACTAGCGAGAGCGCCCCCTGTAGCGTTCAGAAGAAATGGCCAGTAGGCCTTGAGATACCCATTCGAGGGGAAGTACTGTGCTCCCGCTGACAAACGTTTAATCTATAGTCTTCCATCCCGAGAGGAAATATATTTAACGCAATCCTGCGTATAGTTTGGTTTGGTTTGTCGCTCGACGATCATTTTTGCACACATTGGGTTAATTTGACCGGGACCTACAGTTTATCGTGGATTCCGAACCACTAACATCCATGCCACCGCCAGGATTAATCCTGCTTATAAGTTGGCCTGCAGACTCTCACTCGGAGAGGAAGTGTATTTCGCGCACCTGCGCGTACTTGAGTTTCGGGTTTTCGGATTAGAAGTGGAATCCTTCCTCGAATCTGTAACTATGTCTTTAAATGTGTTAAATGTTGTCTGTAATTAACTGTACATGTGTGGTGTTTGTGCGCGTGTCAATAAAGCTGTAAGTTCTCCAACCTGTGCCTCCTCAAGTATCTCAGCTCAACCAGACCCAGTTACAATCGAGCTGCACAAGTTGCACACTACACATGTTATATATTTGAAAAATAAAATTAAAATGTGTTTACTAATTTTGGTCTTTATGATTTATGGACAGTCTTTTCTACTCGATAATATTTTAAAATCCTGCATGACTTAACAGGTTGAGCAAGAGACAACGTTATAACACGATGATTGTCTCATATACAAGCCGTGATCTGATTCATTTAAGTCATAATAAAGTATTAATCATAGTTGTTTTGAAGAGAAAAGTTACTGTTCCATCCATGTCGTTGTTTAACAAAAGACACACATGCGACCGACTACTTATAATTGTCAATTCAGTTAATCAATTCTTAAAATTGTAAATAAAATAAAAGTTTTGACAATTTTCTTCTGTGTTACCAAGCTGAAAATGTTGGGTTTATTTTTCCGTATGATTTACATAGTTGTGGATCATTTAGCTTCAACTAACATCTCTCTGATGCAATTAATTATAAACTCGAAGTGTTACCTTTTGATGAAATTTTCGACTAAAACACCAATACTTTACGCCTTTCATTGACCTTCAAAATTAAATCTAATACAAATGTATGCAAAAAAAATTTATAATAATGCTTTTTATATCTGTGATTAGCAAAAGTAAAAATAGCAGGTACAGGATTCGCTTTACTAGCAGGAGAGGTCGTCTACACCAATGGTTATCTGAGAGTGCATACCTTCTTGCTTATGCTGAACATAAAGATGGGTTTTAGATAAACATTTTAAAGTGATTTTATCTTTCTTGAGGATAGCATTCGTTTATGGGAGTGTTAAACCCTATTGTTTAACATGTGTGATTTTGAGCAGACAATGTAAGATCTTCGATGAACACCTTGCAAAAGATAAAACTCTATAAAACAATATAAGATAAAAGATACTGATTTCATATTGACCTTTACATTGATGTTGATGTGCATTTATCATTTTGAAGTTATGGTTTTAATTTGAATCGTAATAGATGAATAGTTTCGATAAAAATTGTATTTTTTTTAATTTAAAATATGCAAGATATGATTTGATTGGTATCTTGATAGTATATGGTATAGCTTACAGTCGAGAATTTTCACTTTAAAAGAAGTTTTAAAAACCTTTTCATTGAAATGAATCCAAATTTAAAATTTTATAAGAATATTTTATGAATTTTAGTAGATTTTAATGTTGTTGTCGTATCCCTCATGGAAAGAGGGACAGTTTCTGTTTTTGATGGAGAACCTGCAGGTAGAAGTCTTACTTCTGCTCTGTGACACAATAAAAACTGACACAATTTATTCTTAAAAAAAAAACATTTATTTAATATTTAATTAATTTTATTTTACTGTAAAATTTTCTAAAACCAAATAAAAGTATTTCTTAATGTCATTTTAATTTCGTTGATTGTATAAAAAACAATAAGAAATTTAAACTTAAGCAATAACTTCTATGTTCAAAACAAATATCTAGATCAATAACGTGCTTACAGATTAATCACTTAAATTATTACACAAACGTTTTTGCTATATAAATAAAAGTAAATTACTTTTGAATTAAAATAATGTTACCGTTGTTTAATCAACCATTTTTACTTTACTAAATATTTTTAAAATTTATGAACTGCGAATTTAAACTGACTAAAAATTTTTTTCGTGATATTTGATTATGATTGGGGCAGATAAAAATTAATTAATCTAGAATAAAAATTGATTATTCAGTATTATTATTTTTAAATTATAAGAAATATGCATGTATACTATTTTTTGTTTAATGTATGCACACATATTCATTATAAGTTTTAAAGATCTTAAAAAATACAAAAATTTTCATGGCTTGTTTTATAGATTTTTTTTCCCTTCTCTTATGATTTTTTTCGTAATATTTTTTGTGGTACACGGCGATTCTCGTTTCTCATATATGTATGTAAATAATATCCCATTAATGAGATATAAAACCACGCCATTGCATCATTGATCAAAACGAGTAGTAGTCCGAAGGAGCTATATCTGGAGAATATTGCGTAGAACTTCACATCGAAGTTTCCCCACATATTCTGATTTATTTTGCAACATGTGGCCCTAGTATTACCATGTTGAAAAATGGCTGCCGCAGGTGCCGGTCTAATATGACTGTTGAACGTCAGACTGCCAACCCTGCCCAGTATAAAGAAAACATCATTCTCATGTTGACCTTCCATGTGGCTGTTGCACCATTAATTAAGAAGAACGTCCTCTTTGGGACACAAAGGATTATGTTGAAGTATATTGCGTACTCATATTTTATAAGTGTCATCACATTTCATAAATCTTTAAATAAATGGTTTTTTAGAAAAATTGTTATATGTTGGTTACAATTTGAGTAAGTTAATTTTGTGGAATGGTCATAGGTTCAAAAGGTTTTAATATAAGGATAATTAAAAGCATTCGTGAAGTGCATACAGCAATACGTCTTAAGTGCATGCTTTAATTAAATAGATGAATTACACGTAATCTGATAAAATTTTACAAAACTCTACGCAAATCAATAACATGGTACAGCAAATTTCTTTATAATAATCCGTCAAGTCAGCGAATTTAACGTATGGAAAAATAGCTTTGACAAACATGACAAACAAAAAGTTTTGTCATGTTTTTACATGAGGAATATACTGAAAGTTACGTGATAAACGTTGCGATAACTTTCATAATAAATTCAACGGCATATACTTACGCCAAACATTGGAGATCGTGACTATCAACTTAAGAGTCTTCAGAGATTGTATCTTATCTTGTCTTACATAAAAATAACGCAAAAAGTTTCGTCTCTTTCTTTGCTAAATCACGATTGACCATCACCTAAACCATTAGTGTTGGCCACGAAAAAACTCACAGATAAGAAAGATAGCATCTTTATAACCTTAAGAGGTTACAAATGGGCAGCCTGATGATTTCCAAGTTCAAATTCGGGGGAAAAATTACAGCTAATACAATCCCCATTTACATTTATGTGCAATGAGGATAATATAACACGGAGATATGACGCATCAATGATGTTGTTGGTAACCAATTATACCTACCAGAAAAAAATGGAAATTTGTAAAAGTTTTTAAAATTACGAGCCACGCACGAAATAGTGAAAATATTTTTATTGAAAAACAATGATCCTGGGGTGGTGGTTATCTTCTTGAACTTCCGACCTGCTTCGGTATTAAACTTGATAGGCAAACCGAATCGAAATCTTACCTTTCCGGTTGGAAGTCCTTAGAGGCCACCTTTAAAAGTGTCTGTCCCTATTGTCACTAAAGTGGTTGTAGTGTAGTATCGTCCTGTTTAGTGTTCACTCTGGATAATGTTGAATCATCTGCAATATTAATGACAAATAACCTCATGCCTCTGATTGCCTTTGAAAAACGAAAGCAAGAGTATGCTAAGAATTTCATCTTAATTCTACAGGTTTGCTTTGTCGCTCTACTGTCATTTTTTCCACGGTTTGGGCTAATTAGACCGGCATCTACAGTTTAACGCGGACTCCGAACCACTACTATTACTACACCACAGCACTGTGTCTAGAGCTGAGTTGCCCCTTTACAGTTTGGGAATGCTGTCGGTGAGAAATCTGACTGGGCTCTGTGACGCTCCACAGTCATATGAGACCGGGCATACGGCTTGTATTCCGAACCACTACAAACATCCATGGCACCGCTGGAACTCGAAAACGAAACTTGTCGCGCCGAGTGCTAGTAAGTTGGTCACCAGGCCGCCATTTCTGCTGAGAAAAGATATAAATAAATAACTCTGTGTATATATATATATATATTAGCCAGCGCTCTGGCACTCGGTACCACAGGTTTCGAGTTCGAATTCTGCCATGGATGTTCGTAGTGGTTCGGAATCCACTTTAAGTCATGGTCCCGGTCTCATACGACCGTAGAACGTCACAGAGCTCTACGGTCGTATGAGACCTTCTTCTCACCCACATCATTCCCAAACTGTAAAGGGGCAACTCAGCTCCAGGCACAGTGGTATAGTGTGATATAGTAGTAGTTGTGGTATATGATATAGATTAGCAGTGCGTTTGATTTATATTATACCCAACATTTGCGTATCGTATGGGACGAAACACGGAAATCTCACACCAGGTATATATATATATATATAAAACGCATTGCTAATCTTTCTCAACTATTCGCGAAATACTTTGTGAAATTATTGAATGATAGATACGCAGTATAATGGAGCAAATTACATAAATTCATCATTCCGTTAAAATCAATTCCGTCGATCGTTCCGTTAAAAGCCGTGGTCCAAAATGGCGGCCGCACGAACGAGCCTTGTGTCATCTCTGAAAGGGGAAAGACAAGAAGTTGCGGTGGTTTGAGTACTGAAAAGGGTCAAGTGGGCGTGACCACTCCTGTCTGGAAGAGGTTTCCCAAAGGAATGCGAGGCATGCGATCCAGTTCGGGGTCTTCCAGTTCCGAAACGAAAGACACTTTGACGTGTCTTACTGAATGGGAGCAATCATCTGAAACAATTACTACTGACTGAAGACACGACAAAGGAGACCGTTGTAAAAGCCGTCTTTGGAAATGTAAACGAAATTTTAATTTGGATGGTTAATTAATGCTTTCATTCATAACAAGTCATCCCCAAAAGATTTGGATGAAGCGTGAACGGTGGCTTTTTCTCACTGTACGGCAAACAATGTAACTTCTTAACCAAAAGTTCTCATAACCTGCCCCTTCCCCCCACAAGCAGAGACTTGTGAAGGCCGCTGACCACATGTACAATACTACTCTATAGCCTTTACCCAATGTAATTTGCTGCACAAAAATAAAACACAGTTCGAAAATCATTTAACATAATTTATTTCATTAAAAATTATTAATAATAATTCATTCAAAAAACGACCAATATAATATAATTAAAAATCAAATGTTAGCATTAGAAAAGCGCTATTACATTAATTTAATAAGTGGTTTAGGACTTGATTCAATTTCTGTAGTAGACAAATGCAAAAATAATGAGTCAAATAACATTTATTTGCTGGGTTTTTTTTTTTTTTTTTTTTTTCCCATGGCAAAAAAAATGTTTACAAATGTGTGTTGACCTAAACAGGTTTGGTTATTTTAACGAAATGTTTAGTTACATTTAATATAAAAAAAAAGTGATATAATTTAATGTAATAAAACAAAAAATTAATGTAATTTAATTTTAATGTGATATTAGTAACAACAATTTTAAAATAGAACATGCTTTTGATAGTCAATATCGTACACATATAAAAGAAATTATGTAAATAGGGATACTACACCTAGACAAATACGTTACAGATAAAGAATTTGATTTTCGAGTCTAATCAAATAGAAAATATTAAATAAAATATTTCTGTATAATTTAAAAGTTTGCTGATTTTATTAGACTAAAACTAGATCCTAATTTAGGACCTCATGTTTCCTAGTGTAACCATAAGGAAAAACTACCTAGGTGGGAATTTTTCAGGGCACGATGTCCACCAATATAAAAAAAGAAAGAAAATGGGTTTATATATATATATATATATAAACCCATTTTCTTAGTATATATATATATATATATATTATATATATTCTTTTATATATATATATATATATATATATATATATATATATATATATATATATATATATATATATATATAATTTGAAAAATAAAAAAATTTATTTGAAAAATAATTTATCAGAAGGAATGAGTTATTATATATATATATATATATATATAATAACTCATTCCTTCTGATAAATTATTTTTCAAATCAATTTTTTTCATTTACAATTTTTAAAATTTATTTTAATTCTATATTTTGTTCCGTTGTTATAGTTTAATTTTTCGTTCAGAAGAGATAAGTTCAAAAAAAATTATTTATATCGCACAATTGCAAAAAAAAACCATAGTAAATAACATCGTAACTATCGTTAACTTTCATTATCATATAAAATTATCTTCTATAGGAACGAATTTATGAATGTCAAGATCTTACGTTTTTAAGTATGGACTTAATGTATGGGCTTATATCAAAGCGATTTAATAGGCAATGCATGAGGAGCTAGTTTATTTAAAAAATAAAGTCCTTGTTCTGAATTGAATTCAAGTATGCATGACTCCCGGCCGATCACCGAAGCCCATGGGCCATGATTTAAGCTAAAATATGATTTTTTTATTAAATATTATATTATGAAAACTAATCATTTCTTCATTTTTAATACGCTTTTATTAGCTTCACCTGTATGTTTGTATGTTTGTATGTAACTCACTTTTTGGGACTGATGGCGCCATATACTGGCGAGTCAGTCAACTGATCCGCGATCGAATTGCGCTCTTCCTATTGGCCGAAAATTTCGGTGGCTAAAAAGAGGCGGATCTCAAAGGCATAGGAGAGCGATTATGTCGAATTGCGCTCTTCCTATTGGCCGAAAATTTCGGTGGCTAAAAAGAGACGGATCTCAAAGGCATAGGAGTGCGATCATGTCGAATTGCGCTCTTCCTATTGGCCGAAAATTTCGGTGGGTAAAAAGTATGTAAACTTAGCGGATAACCGGCCAAGTGGAAAAACAAAGTAAAAACAATTATACTTTAAAAAAACTAAAAAAAAATATGCTTTTAGAGTTAATCAGACTAAAAAGTAAAAAATAAATTAATAGTTTAAAAAAACTAAAAAATACGCTTTTAGAGTTAATCAAACTAAAAAGTAAAAAATAATTGTTAACATAAGAATAAAATGACTGACGAGAAAATGAATGTCACTGTTCTAAAAGCGTGGGGTGCTTTGTATGACATTTTTAAACTAACTCTGCATTTCGGAATAAAACTAGTGAGAAATTATAACGATTGATATCGAGCACCCCACGATTTTAGAACAGTGACATTTATTTTCTCGTCAGTCATTTTATTCTTATGTTAACAATTATTTTTTACTTTTTAGTTTGATTAACTCTAAAAGCGTATTTTTTAGTTTTTTTAAACTATTAATTTATTTTTTCAGTATTTAAGTTGTTGATGCTTTTTATTTGTCCATTAATCTTACTAAAGCTTTTATGACATTAGTGGGTAAATTATTCTCTACTTTATCAACATAAATATTTATTTTTAATTGAAAATAATTTTATAATAACATATAACTAGTCATCCGCTTTACTATGAGTTTCCGTTACACTGTTTTCTCATTAGCCAAAGACGTCAATGAATTTCATTTATGATTTTAATTTTTTCATAAATTAAATTCTTATTTAAACTTAAGCGATTAAAAATTTTTAGTTTATTAATTATTAATTTAATTAATGAAAAGAAAAACATAGACGTATGAAATTAAGAACTGATTTATCTTAAATTGAACTTACCTTCTTTCAGATTTGCTGATATTTCAAAGTCAGTAACCATAACAGAAATTCTTTATCTTTTTCTGGCTTCAGCAAATAGCATTGTATATTTTATTTTATTAACATCATTATTAGATTTTATAATATTATTTTTTTAATTTGAATGTAAAGAAAAAAAAATTCTGTTATTTTCAGAATTTTTTTATGATGAAAATGTTTTTATTCCAAGGTGACGATTTTGCAAATGCTAAAAGATAATAGAATCTATTAAAAAGTTCGAAAGAATCGATATCGGAACGAATTAATCACTTATATTCTATTATTATTACGTTTAATCGTATTGTTCGTTGTGAAATTAGTAATTTTTAATTAACGACGGAAAAGTCATTTTATTATGTATAAAAAATTCAGAAAAATATAAATAAGAAATGATAATTAGTTATATAAATTTATATTAATCTTAAGTATCCTCTGTTCAAAATATACTTGGAAAATTTAAACGAAAACAACAAAATAATTTAGACAACAACAATAACAATCAGAAAATAAATTTAAAATATTGATTTGATCTGTGTAAAAAATATTGATTTTTAGTATCTGGTCTCTTGCATTTTGAACTATTTTTTCATCGTTCTTTTCCAGTAGAAGATTAGAGAATATTTAATTACAATTTGTGTTCATTGTAAATTAGAATTATCGTAATTTTCAAGGATTACAAGAATGACTCTAACTTTAACTGTATTATCGCTATAAAAATAATCTTCGTAAAACCCATCTGCAAAGAGGAAAGAATTAATCAATGAAATAATAGGAGAGAAAATCATTTCACTAGCATATTATTATGCATAAAAAAAATTAAGAATAAGTCTTTGGTTCATTCTAAAAATGGCGATATGGCTGAGTTAATAATAAACATTTTCATTTTATTAAAATGATGTGCATCACACAATTTTTTTCCGCCTTGTGCTGCTCTCTCCGTGTGCGGAATTTCTAATGCGTGAAAAAACAATTTCCTCTTCCTTAATTTCCGATTCATCCCTCGTGCCCGATTTAGCAACACGTTTCAAAAACCCGGACATCAGCAGCAAATGTAAAACAAATTCACACTTAATGGTTAAATTGAGACTGAATGGAATATTTGGGCAGGAATGAGGATGATTAATTCATGGACGAATACACTTTTTTAGATAAAGTATTTTGGAACTACAATTTTGGCATTATCTAGTATTTAAATTAAACTATGGAGATTTACTATGGCTGGTAGATTACCATTTACCACATTTGAACCATGGCTGGATTTCCGAGCTTGAGTAGTTGGGTTAGAAGGACGATAAGAGAAATCAAAAAAATAATCTTCTGCATCTATACTGTGGATGGGCACAAATATATGAGCCAAACTGTCCCTCCGTTAAGCTAAAGGCGAAAGCAAGAACTATGCAAACAGTCCATGTGCTATTAATGGGAGGGGAAGGTATACTTCAAAACTGTTGCGGTAAAATATGTAATAACAAAACAATAATATATTATATAATATATGACCTGAGTGGCTAGGCGCTCTGGCGTTCGGCACCACAGGTTTTCGGAGGTGCCATGGATGTTTGCAGTGGATCGGAATCCACTTTAAAACCATAAGTCCCGGTCTAATAGGATCGTAGAGTGTTGTGGGGGTAGTGTTACTCGCGTCCGTAGCATATCTTCCAGCTACACGTGCCCCCTGGGTAGTGCTAAATGAGTAACAGCCGTGCAGCCCTTGCTTATGGTGTAAAAATTAATTGTCTCTGTATTTTCATCTGCATTAGAATAACAACAACAACAATTTATATAATAATAATCTATGCATAATATACGATATCCAATATATAATATTATGAGCTTCCTGATTACTTGATTTATTAGATCGCCTATTCAAGTTGAGTTGTAGCTCTTTAGAGGAAAATCCTGTAATTTAATTCCCCTGGTTAATTCCTGTCGGTTTAACTTCAGATTTTTAAAAATGTAAAACGGATTTACACTTAGGAGACATATTTTGTGTTAAGTATGGATATTTATCCATTCCAGCCACGCTTAAAAATCTCGGGTTAAGCACAAATATGAGTGTAAGATTCTTAGATGGACTTCCATGATGACCCCCCATATCATTTTAAGTTCTCTTTTTGTGGATGCATTGTAACAACTATCTCCAATGCATCCTGAATTACAAAAAATCTGCCATTTCATTGATACGTTTACATCTGATCAAATTCCCTGTGTTTATATCAAAAGTATTTCCACCGTTCCATTTATATGACACCTTGAGAAATTTAGAACTTTAAAAACTAATGTTTGAAATAAGTTCTTTTTTCTAACACGAAAAGATTGACGAAACATTTTTTGCTAAAAATCTATCTGAAATATCTTTGAGAATTTTTTTTTTATTCCAAAGAATAATTTAGAACTTTAAAAGAAATGTTTATAGTCTCAAATATTTTTCAGAAATTTTTATTTACTGTAAAGCATAAATTGACTAACAAAATTTTATATCCCTATAAGGGAAAAAAAACAATTTACCAAAAGATAATCTAAGACAGCATCTTTTTCTATTCGTTGAAACATCCATCTTTCCTGGATTTCATAAGTAATCGTAAATCAGATAAAGAAACAGGAACCAATAACTGCAGATAACAATAAAAGAATGCATCATTACCAGAAACTAAGAATATAATTCAGAATTCTAATTGATAAGTACAGGGAAAAAAATATCAAATGATGAGATAATGATTAAAATACGTAGAAAAAAAACGATAAAAATTGTATTCACTTTTAGGCCATTCACCTTTGTGGTCATTTCTTGAAAGTAAAAAGTACAATTTATCGAAGTTTCCGGAAAATCTTGAGTTTTTCGCATGGGAATTATTTACACTTTATTTATGCGTTTACTTCATTTCAATGCTTTATATAATAAATTGTTTAACATCTTGATTTTATTCATTGTTTATTTAACTTTTTATGCATGTTAAACTTTTAAATAAATTTGAGTACTTTTTATTTGTGGCATGATTTATTTAGTGAAAAAATAATATTGCTGTTTCAAAATTCAAATTTTATTTTTCTAATCAATTAATTATTTAATCTGTCACTTATACGAAAATGGAAATGAAATAATTTTTACTATTTCATTTCAATTCCCAAAATATAAAGTTTCATTTTTTTTTTTTTTTATATCAATTCAAATTATTTATTATCCTATAAATATTACTATTATTGAATGAAATAATATACGAATGTTTTGGAAGTCCCCAAATTATTACAACATTCTTCCCATTTTTTTAAGGTAATTTCATTGTTAAAAAAGTTTAAAATATAATTTTTATAAACTTTAGGAAAATAATACATCTAATTAGTTTCAGCTGCAATTTTTGTTTTATCGCTTCCATATTTAAACTGTTATGAGAAAACAGTGGAGTTAAATAAAAATGCGGAAATTTTTATGTGGACAATTATATTAAAATGTGGAAATTTTTATGTATTTTTATTTATTTATTGTAATTCTACTTGTAGAAAAAAAAAAAAAAAAACAATAAAATTAATTAAACTTTTATTTGGTTTGAAATACCAAACGATGTTTCTCTTATTCTAATTTTCTGTCTTTATCGATTCAAATTTTTCCACTGGCTCAATCATTAATGTGTTCATGAACTGCTATGAACGCGTTCCAGCATGAAATCGCGAATTATTTTAAATTTTTGAGATTTTTATGTATTCCTTATATTTATTTATTTTTTTTATTGAAACTGTAATTATAGAAAAATAAAAATAAATGAAATTAATCAAATTGTTTGATTTAAAATATCAAATCATAATTCTTTTTTTCTGTCGCCAGTGATCCAAATTTTTTGACTGGCTCGATGATAAATGTGTTCATGACTCATTCTATGTGAATGTACTCCAGTATGAATTCGTGAATTACCTCAAATCATTGATGATTTTTATATTAATTTTATTTATTTTTGAAAACTTGAATTAAAAATAAATAACTAAAAAAAGTATTAAATTTTTAAATTTTTTTGCTTAATTTAAAATGCTAAACTACGTGTCCTTTTTAAAAAAAATTTCTAAGATTCTTCTTTAACATAAAATTCATTGATTTATTCAATGATTCATTAAATAAATTTCTTCCCGAAAAAGTAATTAAATATTAATATTAAAATTGAATGTTATTATTATTATTAAACTTAAATATTATTATTTATTATTGTTCTAATGCAGCTGGTAATACAGACAGTTAATCTTTATGCCATAAGCAAGGACTGCGCCGCTGTTACTCACTCACTACTACCCTGGGGCCACATAGCTTGAAGATATGCTACAAACGCGAGTAACACTACCCCCCACAACGCTTTAAGATCATATTAAGACCAGGACCTACAGTTTAAAGCGGATTCCGAACCACTACAAACATCCATAGCACAGCTAGGATTCAAATCCGATACCTGTGGTACCGAATGCCATAGCGCTAGCCACTCGGCCATTAATTATTTATTAATACAACGTTTTTTTTATTTAATGGTAGATTTTTTTTAGACTATACATTCTTAATAACTTTTTATTTTATTTTTTGCTTAACTACTATTGTAAAATGAGTACTTATTTATTTTCAAGACAGCTTTTTTCCTCCAATGGAACACTACAGTTTTAAAGGGATTTTATATAAAATAATAATAATAAACTAATAGTTCAGAAACTCTTGTAGGCGAAAATCATTACAGTGTAACAATAGAAGACCACATTCCCGATAAAGCTTGCTGCAAAAAGTTC
Source organism: Caerostris darwini (assembly GCA_021605075.1). Lineage (NCBI taxonomy): Eukaryota > Metazoa > Arthropoda > Arachnida > Araneae > Araneidae > Caerostris > Caerostris darwini. Next base: position 150,072 of record BPLQ01006470.1, on the reverse strand, counting down.
AAGCATGGTTTCCTGCACGTTTTATGCAAAAAAATAAGAATAATAAAAAGCTAACGTGTCCAGATTAGAGGCTGCCAACTCTTTTTTTTTTTCTTGCTCCATGCGAGAAAAGGAAAGCGATTTAATTCATCTTGATGGCTCTGCGAAGGTGGTTCGGCCATTCGCGATTCATTAGTCGCAGTCGCCTGTCACGGCTTATTCACGCTGCCCATTTATGCCGCGATTTCCATGCATGCATGAGCAATGAGAATAGAAGTCTGCATCTTCCACGCTTCGCTGACCCCTGCTCGGACACTGCTCACCTCCCCCTCACCCCTCGCAATATGAAAAACAAAACCGTTACTGAATAAACTACAGTGAAGTGATTTAAATCAGGGTTGCCCAGTCCAATAGAAATCCAGAACTTTCATTTATTAATGTTAAACTAATGTTTGAAACTCCATTTTTATGAAAAATTTCAAAATAATTAAATAAGCAAATGTTTTTTTTTTTTTTATTTAAATACTTAACTATATTTCCTATATTTTTTTTCCTAAAATTTTTCTTATTTCGATAGTTAAAACTTCTTGATCTGCTCTATGATTTAGATGTTCTGCTACAACATTTTTTACTTATTTGTCATAGTTTATTTTTTAAAATAGATAGTTATTAATTTTTTAAAATGCCAGGAATTTTGACTTAAATCATTTGAAAAAAAAAAAGAGCAGCAGAATGGAGCAGCATATGGTAGAGTGTTATGCTAACTCACATAATCATCAACATCAGTAGAGCAGCATCCCCATGGTGGGCCAAGTTCGTCTGCCTACTGGCAGATTCAGAAACAGGAGATTTTTTTTTATGGGGCGAGGTTGTTAAGTCCTTCGCCCAACGCTCTGCAGTCATATTAAATCGAGACCTATGGTTTAAAGTGGATTCCGAATCACTACAAACAATCCAAGGCCGGAATTCGAACCCTAAACCCCAGTCATTCGGCCATTAGTCCCCCATCCCCCACCCCACCCCCTGCCCAAAAAAAACGTGGACTAGTTATTTGCATTTATTAAAAATTAAAGAATTAGTCAAGAAATTAATATTTAAAACTGGTTATTTGGTTTATTCTAATGTATATACTGGTTGTAATAATTAAAAATAAAAAATGGTTTTTACAGCAAAATAATCTGTAACTAATTATATTCATTTTCAAAAGTAAACCACTGCATCCCTACTATAAATATATATATATCGTTAATGTTAAATATAAATAAAAACTTCTGTGACACCTAACATTGAATAACCATTTAAACAAAAGTTTTGTGTGTTTGTGTGATGATAATAACCCGTATTCATGTATTTAATACAAAAAAACTTCAGACCTTTAATTATGCATTATATACTATATAATTTTATGATGGGAATTATTTTTTTCTATTAGTAAAATTAAGTTAAGTAAAAAAATCTTTTACGTCATAAAATAAATTACATTTTTTAAGCATCCAAATTATATATATTGGATAAAATATTTTTAAAAAGCTGCTTTAAACCATTACGATAAAATGAAGAAATGAATAAATTATGAAGTACAAAATCAAGTAATATTTTTTTAATAAAGTAATGAAGTAATATTTTTGTAAAAAAAATTTCTTGAAAACCTGTTTACAAAAAAAAAAAAAAAAAAAAAAAAAAAAAAATACTCTTTTCACGATGCTCAGTTCAAAGTAATTTTCCTTGCGAAAGAAATGTCGCTAAATTTTGTTTCATAATACAATAAAGAGAGACACTTGTCTAGAAAAAGAGTTTCTAAAGAAAGTTTCAAGAACTATTTAGTTTAATTCATTCCAAAATAATTTTTATTCTGATGGGCAGGCAAAACATGATTACTTATATTCTTTCTATATGCCAAAATTGGATCAAGTATGTAACCAACAAAGTGCTTTTTTTGGAATGAAATGGTTTTATTTTATTGATTTTAATATACATATACACTGAAGTGACAAAAGTCATGGGATAGCAATATGCAAATTTTCAGATGGCAGTAGCATCGCGTAGAACAGGTATAAATGCGCAGTGCTTTCGCAGAGCTTTCATTTCTGTTCAAATTATTCATGTGAAGAGGTTTTGACGTGAGGATGACCGCACGACGGGAATTAACAGACTTTGAAAGCGGAATGTTAGTTGGAGCTAGACGCATGGGTCATGCCCTTTCGGAAATCGTTAGGGAATTCAACATTCCCAGATCCACTGTGTCAAGAGTGTGCGAGAGTATGAAATTTCAGGCATAACATCCCACCATGGACAGCGCAGTGGTCGACCGCCTGCACTTAACGACCGAGACCGGCGACGTCTGCAAAGAGTCGTAAATTCTAACAGACAAGCAACACTACGTCAAATAACCGCAGAAATCAATGTGGGACGTACAAGGGACTTGTCTGTTAGAACTGTGCGGAGAAATTTGGCTTTCTTGGGCTATTTCAGCAGAAGACCGACTCGAGTGCCTTTACTGACAAAACGACATCGCTTGCAGCGACTCTCGTGGGTACGTGAGCATATCGGTTGGTCCCTAGATGAATGGAAACCCGTGGCCTGATCCGATGAGTCACGATTTCAGTTGGTAAGAGCTGATGGTAGGGTTCCAGTGTGGCGCAGACCCCACGAAGCCATGGACCCAAACTGTCAGCAAGGCACTGTTCAAGCTGGTGGTGGCTCCGTAATGGTGTGGGCTGTTTTTTCATGGCATGGACTTGGTTCTCTGGTGCGACTGGACCGAACATTGACTGGAAATGCTTATGTTCAGATACTTGGAGATCACTTGCAGCCATTCATGGACTTCATGTACCCAAACAACGATGGGATTTTTATGGATGACAATGCGCCATGTCACCGGGCCACAACTGTTCGCGATTGGTTTGAAGAACATTTTGGACAATTCCAACGAATGATCTGGCCACCTAGATCGCCCGACATGAATCCCATCGAGCATTTATGGGACATCATCGAGAGGTCTGTTCGTGCCCAAAATCCTGCACCATCAACGCTTTCACAATTATGGACGTCTATCGGGACAGCATGGCTCAATATTCCTGCAGAAGACTTCCAACGACTTGTTGAGTCCATGCCACATCGAGTTGCTGCACTTCGCCGGGCGAAAGGAGGGCCGACACGATATTAAGAGGTATCCCATGACTTTTGTCACTTCAGTGTATAAAGCATATATATATATATATATACAATATATAAAGTGTATATATATATATACAATATATAAAGCATATCTAGATATATACAATATATAATGCAAAAAAAATAGTCATAGAAAAAACTTTATAATTTTTTTTTTTATGTATTGCATAGAGGGTCTTATCTGTCACTTCTACAGAACGACTTTTCACTTATAGATTTAGTTTATTTATTTTGGCTAAGGGACTTTGAACAATAAAAAGGCAGAACTTTGTGTCATTTAGCGAAACATTGTATGAAAACTATACTATGCAATAATAGAAGTTCATTGCATGCATAATATTACAGTAATTCATAGTATTCAACAAAACCATTTTTTTTCTCCCTGAAGGTGCCAACCCTCCATCCCAATGATGCGCTCCTACATGACAGACCACCGCACTCCTATGGCGTGGCGGCATCGCGACATGACACTCCAGAGTGGAATTCAGAGGAATAACCACCATCACCATCACCACCACCACCATCCCTCTAGGCCTCCCCCTAGTCCCTCCGTGACCACCACTTCTTCGGACGAGAGGGAAGAGGTGCCCATGGTGAGAGCACCTCCTCTGAGGAGGCCCAACAGCAGAGGCACGCGGTACCACAGGGACGGGCACTCTCAGTTTTCGGCAGTCGAGCCATACCACGCACCAGCTGGAACTTACAGGAATGGAGGAACACTCAGGTAACTTACTTGAAAAGAAATTTTTACAAAAAAAAATTCCTTTGCCATAGTATGCATGTTTGAAATAAATTTAAAATGTGGATACAGCTTTTATTTTAATGATTTTGTACGATTTATAAAAAAAATAAAAACGTTGATTTGGAAATGATTTGCTTTTTACATGTTGGCCACGTCACCATGAATTGTTAAGCCATACAATATTCAATTCAATTTTAGTTGCTGATTGTTTATAGTTCATTCTTAACTAAGTATTAAGTTAATTGTTAACTAAAGTGAGGTTCAGAGAAAGAAACATTAACACTACGCACCATCCTTTTAGATCATCTTTAAGTCCATCTGTGTTCACCCCTTCCTAAGAAAAGCAATTGTTTGTTTAAATATTTTGCAGTTATATGTTTCTTAAGTGCAATATTTTTATTTCAAGATTTTCTTTTCATTCTTCCGAAAACCTCCTTCATGTCTAAGGAAAATTTGCCATAATCAAAAAATTAGATTTTGCACTCAAGAACATTTGTTACTATATTCTAACAAAACAATTTTGCCCAAATGTTCCAGCCGTCCTCTTAGTACTTTGGTAACAATTCTTCTTTGACCTACTACTAGACTTAACATCATGAATATATATGGAATACAGTTGCAGTTAATAAATCGATTTCTATTCTCCATCAACCACAGTCAATGAATTGTGAATTCGATACACAGCTTTCAAATGTTCACGAAATAAATGCTTTTGTGACAATAATGAGTTGTATTGGTATTGCAAATTTAATCATCTATTACCCTTTTGATGAATTTTATTATTTTCTGATAATTTTATGTCATTATTTTCAATACTACTACTATACCACACCACATTGATGTGCCTAGAGTTCAGTTTCCCCTTTACAGTTTGGCAATGATGTGGATGAGAAGAAGTCTAATTGAGCTCTGTGACAATCTACGGTCATATGAGATCGGGATCTGCGGCTTAAAGTGAACTACAAACATCCATGGCACCGCCTGGACTCGAATCCGAAACCTGCGACTAGAGCTCTATTTTGTACAAGATAGCGCTAACCGTTAATAACGGGGCCTAATGGCCCCGTTATTTTCATTAACATGAGTGTGTATTACAAAATTGAAATCCTATTAAAAATCGATATGTTATTTACAACTATTTTATTTCAGATCTACAAGAAGCGTGCCAGCACTAGCGTTGGCCACTTGGGATGGCGAACCATGCCCTGTGCATGGCCACGGGGTGCCACTGTTCCACCACCAACATCCAATGGGACTGAGCAATGCTGGAACTCTTCGTCGCCATGGCTCACTTTTCGATGTCCGGATGCCCTACTTTGGCCATCCTCCTCCCCCTCCCCCTCCTCACTTTGGACCACCCTCCATGCAGTACACTGCACCGGCTCTCATGGATAAGAAATCTTTCCACGGGTCTATGCAGATGCTGGGCAACCCTTACATGATGCCTCCCATGATGAGGCCCAGGCCCTTCGTCATACCAGCACCCGCAGAACCCTTGCCTGTGAGGGACCCTTACAAGATGAGGACACCCCCCGCTTCGGGGTATGCAGGATCTAAAGCAGACGATACCTACAGTGTGGATCAAGTGTGCTGTAAAGGACATCTGATTGTGCTCTGGATTATACTGGCTGTGGTTACCATTGGAGTTATATTAGGGATCGTGCTTGGTGTGACTATAGCATAATATTATTATTTTTGAGTATCCATGACAGAAAGGATTTTCATTGTAAATGAAATGCCTTTGACTGAAGATGCTATTTAACAGAGTAACAAAGCAAATTCTTTTTCCATATAAAAGAGCTTCAGATCGAAGGAATTTTCAAAAAATTCACTTTTATGACAGCCAATGAGAGTACTGTTATAACGTGAGAACGGTATCGAATGCAACAAAGCAGAGCATTCTTTTTAAAAGGCTTTATTTTAATAAATCTGACGGGGAAAAAAAGTTTTTAATTTTTGCAGTAAAATGTGTGTAATTTAACGAAAAAAATAGACTGAAGCTTAAAATAACTGTCATCATAAAAGTTTTATTTTGTTAGTTTTTATTTCTCCATGTTCCAACATTGATGATAGCCATGGCTTCCTCAAAATTGCTTTCCATCTGTGGTATCCTGAATAAAGGAAGAAAAGGTAGAAAGGACTTATTGAAGATTCTTTTGGAGAAATGCAGGACAAATGAAATAAACGGGGGACAAGAGGGCATGATGTGATTGATATGTTTGAAAAATTGATGCTATCAAATTTAACAAGAAAAAATGTTATGCTTGAAAAAAAGGACACAACAACGTTTGCTGGTTTTCTTTCAAGAAGACCTCAGCATTTCTATTTGAGAAGGATTGTGTAACAATTTCAATGAATGTCAACTGAAATTGTACTTCTTAGCTGTACTATTTAAGCATGTTCTAAGGGATAAACAGTATTGTGTGTCAAATTTTGTCGAGTATATTAGGGCTCTAGAAAAAGGAGTTAATCCATATGATTCATAATATCATCTAATTATAATCAATGAGAAGAGCTCATAGTTGAATAATATTATTTGAAAATTAGATAAAAATTTGTTATTGCAATGAAAGTTGAATTCTATTTTTTTCCTTTCATTTTGCATGAGTATCAATTTATACTTAACAAATGGTTGTAATTGTTATTAGAACACTTCAAAATAGATTAAACTCTTTCAAAGAAATTATGACATTTTTCAATGTTTAAAAATGTAACACAGTACAGTTCTGCCCTGATGTACTAATATATTCATTTATTATGTTGAAAAGCATTACCAATTACTACAACCAATTGTTATATATGATTTACCACATACCAAGCGTATGTAAAAGAAGTTAAACTATTCTTTAAATCCGTGTCATCAGAATTCAAGAATGCATATGAAATATGAGCATGCTATTTCTCTGGATTATCGCTGATTGCAGAACATTTGATTAATAAGCAAAACAACTGGATTAACATGCAGCAAATGTGGCTGCTAACTTGCATGCATTTCCCATGTGAAAAATGACTCAGAATCTATCAACGAGTTCCACTTTTACTGATCAAACACAAAGCAGAATTCAAGTGTAAATGTGTATAAAGTAAATGAAATGTACAAAATATTTTCAAAGAAACGAGTTATTTATTAATGATGAATATATATATTTTCAAGCTTATCAACAAGCATTCTTACAGAAGTATTTATGCTGACGAAAATGGATATTTAATATGTGAATCTGCAAGCAAAAAGGCAATGTTTAAAAATTAAATTTATTGCAGAATGTTGTCATGAAACAAAACAGATATATTCATAGCTTTTTTGCTTCCCAAGTTTTGATATAAAAAAAAAATGATGTTAAAGAATATCTTCTATTTTCTTTAAAAAAAATCTGAAGCGATTGCAGATAAATTTTTAAATAATTTAAAACAAATGCTAAACAACATTTTTGCATCTTTTCAAATAGCAAGCTACGATCTTACGGAAAATAGCTAAACAATCTATTAGCTAACGTCCCCGCTTCACTTTGAAAACTTTGAAATTTTATCACCTTTTAACTGACCTTATATATCAAATTGTGCCTGTATATATTTATCTGTTGACATATAAACATGCAACAGAAAGAGTATTGTTTGTAGAGACATGCCATATGTATTAATAATTGTGCTATTTATAAATTAAGGTGCAACTAGTGCACTTAAATATGTGTGTTTTGTGCTTAAAACAATTCTAGAGAACTGTTATTAAAAGTGCTGTGGTATGTGAAAAGAAAATATGTTTTCGGTTTTGCTGTGAGTGATCCTTTGTGCTCAACGAAGCAAGAATGCTTAAGAAGCTCTTGTTAGGTATACAATTGGCCATTAAAATACCTCTTTTGATTCTTCGACTCATGTCATAGTATTTAGGTTCTTTTCTCCCTAAAGTTCATTGTGTGTTCATAGATAATACCCGTCCATAAATTTTTCAATGAGTTATTGTAGTTTTTCCTCCGAGCCATCAAGGTTTAACTGTCTGTGGATGCTACAAATAATTTTAATGTTCTGTTGTATAATCAATGGAAACTACTGTTTTTATAGATGCAGATATAATTTTATGATGGAAATATTTTTTTTTTAATGATGGGAATGATTTGACCTGATTTTTTGAGACAATTTTTTTTTCCAAACAGTTTTGTGCGAAAAGTAGACCAGTATTCAACGAAAAATTAAAACGGTTTCACATGCTAATGTGTTTAATCATATTTTATTTTATTATATTTTATTTTTTAGTTCAATAATTGATTCGATGCTGCTCCAAATATATGAATTCTATTTCTTAATATCATATTTGCTTTCAAAAGAAATCGTAATGGTAAGAAACCTAAAAAAAAAAAAAATCTGTCTTTGTTTAATTGCTTGATATGCTTTCTTTAAAATGAAAAAAAAAATCAGTTTTTTATTTAATTACTTAATATGTTTTCTTTAAAGTGAAAAAAAAATCATCCTTTACTTAATTGCTTGGTATGTTTCTTTAAAGTAAAAAAAATGAAATGAAAGAATATTTCAGAAATTTTCCCACTGAATAGGTTCATTTTTTTTATTATTTATATCTATCTAATATAAGAATAGTAAAATATTCGTCCTTGGAAAAGTTTTGGAAAAACTATTGTAGAACGTGTAAAATAATAGTCGTGTAAAGATTTAAAAACATACATTACTAATCGAATCAAATATTCCCAAAGTTTTCAATGTTCTTCATAGAATATGTATTTATAGGCACATTTATTCTCTTATATTTATTAATATAACTTATTTTATGTGTAAAGCGATCAATACAGAAATAAATCAGAAATTCAAATCCTTCTCTTTGTGATAACACAGAAAAATGTATTTTATTTTCAAAAAAATAAATATGAAACCGAGAATTTAATAAGAATATAATTTAAAAACTTCTCCAACGTGTATTGTAAAAGAATAGTTCTTGTATCGATTCGTCTTTTACTAAAACTGTATATTTTAATGGAAATAAAAATCCATGTAAAAAAATATAAGAAACGTTATTTAAAGTGTGAGAAAATCATTGAGGCGATTCAAGCTAATAACATCATTACAAACTTTTATGCACGAGAGACAGGATAGTTGTTTTTTTTTTTTTTTTTTTTCACTTTGCAGCAATGGGCATTCAGAGCAGAAATGGGTATTCGTGGTTTGTTAGTTTCGCTCATTTACTTCATTGTACTATCCATTGTTCTGTGGCGCCATCTATTGAGCATTAATTCGTGTTTTTATACAATTGATGTCAACAGGTTCTGTTTGTTATTGCTTAATTCAAAACACATTTATTTCATTTGTAAATATCATGTTGTTCATACTTTATTTGTATAATTTAATTTTCTACATTTTTCAAATGGGTAATTTCTACCTTAAGACTGCATTGAAAAAAAAATTTTAACTGGTATTTTTTTATTGTAAATTGTTTTGCAAAGAAAATACGTTCTTGGTAAACATTTACAAGAACAAAAAAAATTTGAATGAATGATTCTGTATTTTCTTAATAATTTTGTATAACTTGTTGTTAATAAAATGTGTTTAAAAATGAAAAGTATTTTCATTTGTGACGAATTTTGATTTGTATGTTTGAATTTTTCACTTACTAATCATAATCTAAATATATACATATTTATATATATATATATATATATAAATTTAGGAAATTGAACTTAGATAAAAATTTTCTAGTATTCTAGGCAAGTAAATATTGTTTTTAATGAGGATTAAAAATATAATCGCTTTAAATGCTCTTTTTGATAAAGATTAAATAAACTCCTCGAGGAAGAAAAAAAAAGAAAAATGTTAAAGAAAATGATATTAGATGAAGATTGCATTGAAGGTAAAAACATATGGGTACTTTTTCTTTTTGATGCTAAATAAAAACTTGAATAACAAAATACTGAATTATTTTTGAAAATTTAATGGAAATTGTGAATTTTAATGTTAAAACTAAAATGAATTAATTTACAATTTTAGGTTTTTTATTTTATGGGAAAAAAACGATAAATTTTTCTTTTCTTTCAATTTTTATATCATCAGGGATTTTGGAGATTAACAATTTCTATAACTATTCTATTCTATATATTATTTTTATTTCTAACTGTTAACTATTAAGAACTTTCAGAGTTAATTATCTCTCATTTGTATGTCGTATGTATGATAATATTGAAAACTCCCATCTGCCAATCCGATTGCCCATGTGTCCTTGACACATTCACAATAATCACTGTAAGTCGCCTACTTTTTGAAATCAATGACTGCAACGCACTGCGAATTCGTTCATTTGGAGGAATTACCATTTGTTCTCAAATCTACCAAGCAGTGAAATTAAATATTTAAAAAATATGTTAAATTCTACATAAAAGGCGTCTTAGTAGAATTATTGATGTTTTTTGAAGAAATACAAAACTCTACATTAAAAAATAATAGCCATAAAATTCAAGAGGTTATTATGAATTGGACACATTTTCAGAATATTGCAACGTTACGTAACAAAAAGTTTTATGTATCAATGGATACGATGTTATAGAAGACACAATATATGTACCATTGTAATAACTAAAACACATTTTAAACTTTGGATTTTTCAATTCTGTACATGAAAATTTAAATTTAATTTTTAATTTAAAAATTATATATAAGGAGATTTAAACATAATTTTGAGAAATATTCCTATATAATGTTCTCAATTTAATGATTAACAGGTAACATTTTTTTTTTAATATGAAAATGGAAAAATATATCACTCAAACCAATTAAACTCAAACCAATTTTAAAAAAACATTAAGGAAAAAATACTAAATCAGAATGCGGATTTTTCATGAGAACCAAAAAAAAAAAAAAAAAAAAACCTCTCCCAAATCCTTGTTAAATACTACCAATGAAATTTGATCGAATTTCATAAACAATATAAGTAAAAAGATCGATAACTAGTTTTTTGCCTTTCATGATAGTAAGTTGGCCTTTTTAAATCTTCTAGCACTAATTGAAATACTATGTTTTTGATGAATTTTACTTCTAACTCTAAAGTTGCGTCCAGGCGAGAGAACGAGACAAACGAGTAGTGATCACGAACCATTTATAAACAGATTTATTTCAGTGTGGACAGAACCCTCGGAGTTGCCACTCGCAGCAAGAGATAAAGTGTCTCATTTCTAACAATCAGACGGGGACACATGAAGCGAGAAATACTTGCTTGTCTCATCCTCTAGTCTGGACGCGGCTTAAAATAAGTTTCTGAAACGAAATGTTCAAATTCTGTCCACAAATTGAAAAAGCTAAATAGAAAACTTCGAGAATTGAGTGTTGTTATTGTGAACTATATGCATATATACTTTATACAAATTTTTAAAGATCAAAATTTAAATACATTAGCCTGTAATAAATTTTTTGCATACTACTTACTACTCCATACTAATTTTTTGCATACTTTTTACATACTACTTAATGTCTTAATTCTAACTAAGGTTAATAAATAATCTTGGAAAACAGACAGGATTTACCTCCACATTCCTTTTATGCATATTTCTTTTTTTTTTTTTTTTTTTTTTCTTCCATAGATGAACTAGTAAATAAATCCCAAAGTTGATAGATTTTGTTTAAATACAATATATTAAATCTTGATAAATTTTTATGCAGGAAAACATTAATTGCAATTTGAAAATTAGAAATTAAAAAAAGATTTTAAAAATTTGTTATGAAAAAAAAAATGTTCTCTTAAAAAAACCTATTCTGTGCATATCCATTTATATTTTACTTTTTCATTGTTGAAAAATAAAGTATTCATAAATGTTTTTTATCAACAATTTAAGTTTTTCTTTTTTCTTATTACAGTTTTCTTTAAAAAAAAAAAAAAATTAACCCATTCTTTCATATTTTACTCCAGAACATTTAAATTTAGAAACACAAACATAAAATGTGATTTGATTCGTATTAAGAATTAAGCACCGACATTATTATGAAATAAGTTATAAAACGATACTTTTATAAAAACAAGTAATTTAAAAAAAAAAAAAAAAATGTAAAGTCAATTCCTACTTTTTTTTCACTCTATTGCAGAAAAGTCCTTCATAAATAATTTTCATTCATTATTTTAAGTTTATCTGGCGCCATCTATTGGTAGATACATGCAACTTAAATCTAAACAAAACTAAAAATAATTAATTAAATTTAATGAATGAATTAATATTTGGAAAAATATTTGCATATAAGTTCAAAAAAAATGCGTTTGAACTCGAGTGGATGAATGAAAATCATTTTATGAACGATTGAAAATTTGAACAAGATACATATAGGGAGAGTGTGAGCTAATAGAAGGAATTGAATAACACAATTAAAAATAAATTGTATTCATTGAACAAAACAAAAACTGATATTTCTCTTAAATATAACAACAACTATACAATCTCTTATTATATAATATGTCAAGCAACGTTATAATATTTTAAAATTACATTGTTTTCAATTGATAAAGAACTAATTACAATTTTTTCGGAACTTTTAGTTACGCACTAGAAAAAAATAAATATATTCAAGGGGAAAAAAAACTGGTCGTCAAACAGTCACAGTTTGTGAGTTTAAGGAAATGTACACACACATCTTTTGCTTTATATAAACAGAAGGAATTTTTTTTTTTTTTAATGTTAAAAACAAAAATTAATTCGTTTCTGATTAAACTATAAGTTAAATTAATCTCAATGTTATGGTTACGATTCAAAAAGTGTCATATATTGTTAGGATAATCGGATAATGAAAATAAAGGAAATATATATTCTTGTATCTGAAAAAAATGGGTTATGTAATATATAAACGATAGGTTGAATATAAATGCTTCAAAAGTAAACACATTTTTTATTTTTTTATTTTGTAGAATTCATTCTCTAAGAAATATAACAATTGTAACAAAAAATAAATAAATAAATAAAATGCAATAAAGAAAGAATGTTTTCTTGTATGAATAATGTATATTTAAGAGCAATGGTTATTTCTGTTTCACTGACAAGTGTAATCCATTAAATTTTTGCATAATAACCAGTAATGAAAATTTATCTTAAAATTTCACTTGCATAAGTCAATTGTTACAAAATTGTTATATATATATATATATATATATAATAAAAAACGAATAATAATAATATATATATATATAATAAAAACGAATAATAATATATATATACACTCAAGAGCCAAAACATTATGACCACCTGTCTCAAATTAATACTGAATAGTCAATAACGAGTTGGCCCACCTTTGGCGCACAACACAGCTTCAACCCGTCCTGCCATGGATTAATACCACCACTTAATACCAGTTAAATACCACTTCCACCTGATCACGTGCCTTCCACGTCATCCAGGCGAGTTCATTGCAAAATGTAGGGGTGGTTATAATGTTTTGGCTCTTGAGTGTATATATAATAAAAAACGAATAATATAATAATTAGAAGAAGCAAATAAGGAAATTTTTCCGTGATATATCAATTCACAAAGAATATGATATTCTAAAATATAATAAAATTGATGATATTAAATAAAATATGTTTATAATATTTATATATATATATATATAAAACTAATGCCGGTGAAAATCAATTTTCAATTTTTTATCAAGACCTGAATATATCACAAAAAAAAATTACCATGAGTATTTCTTTAGTAAAATGAACATATGATAAGATAAACCTACAGCAAACGATCAGTAGTTCGCAGTTTGCACATCTTTCTGCCCTAAATCAATTAAAAAATTCAAACAAAATAAGAATGTCAACATATATTTTGTTTCATTCATATTTTAACTTTCCTTAATTCCAAAATTACAGATAATTACTTTCTCAGTCTACCTTTCACAACAACATACTTATGTTGGAAACATGCTACTTCAATCTTTAAGTTGATTTTGAATTTAGACTTTTTATTTTCTTTTGTTCCTAGGAAGTAGAAATTCAAGAATAAAATTTTTTTAAAGAACTTATAATCTGGTGCAACATAATGCTCAGAAAACTCGTTAAATTGATGACCTATGAGGTTTACATCATTTTTGATTAGTATTTAATTTTAAATTATTTTTTAATTTATTAAAAAAATTAATTTTTGATTAGTAATTTTTATTAGTAATTAATTAATTTATTAATTAATTTTTGCAAAGTAAGATGATTTTTCAATAAAGTGTAAGGATTAATTAAAAATAATAACATTGTCTCTTCTGAAATCTAAATTTCTTAATCAAAAAAAAAGAAAAAAGTTGTTCATCTTCCACAAACAAATATTAACATTTGAATCCCATAGTGTAGAGTGAAAGAACATAGTAAAGTACAAATAATCAGTAACAATGAATAAGTACATAATAAAGTGCATGGTAATGTGAAAGGTGAAGGCACGACAAAATTCTTATCTTGTTAAAGGCTCGTGCTCACCAAGGCGACAAGATGCAACGAAAAAATTTGACCTCACCGCGGTTGCCTGAAACCGGTTTGCAGTTCGCCGCGTGGAGTAGCCCAACTTTCAACTCCAAGCGGTTTTTCACTATGCGTAATGCTATTTCTGACGTTTCGCTATGAAGGGGTCGAAAAAATTTGGTCGCTTGCCTCTTGCATCTTCACGTCTCTCGCCTCGGTGGGAACGAACCTTAAGGATGGTGTAAAGATAAAAAGTTTGAGAATCGCTGACAATAACTAATAAAAGTTTTAAAATTTTAAAAAAAGATTATAAAATAAAAAAAAGAGTTATTATTTTATTTTATTTTATTTATTTATTTATTATTATCATTATTGTTATTATTATTTGTTCTTTACTTTTTCTGTACAAAAGTGCAATCGGATGGATAAGGATATGATACGCTGATATATATTTTTTTAAGTATTGAGTTTACCAAAATATTCCTCCTAATTACATGATTCCTGCTTAGGACGAATATTTTGCCAGTTGGTGGTAATGTCGGTAAAGGGAGTGCCTTAATGAATTCCATATAGAAAAAAGATTTTCCCATAGAGTGAGATAACTATTATGATATGAAATCAATATAAGATTGCTAGTAGAAATATTGTTAAATATAGTAATTGTGAAGTAAAAACAACGGCCAAATTAGTTCATCTAACCAACTCAAACTAGATGGTGAAGAAAATACAATTCTTTTATTTTTATCTATATTTTCAAATGGCTTATCATTGAATATTTATTTATATATAAAAATATTCTATCTTGACTTGGGATTTTGAGATGTATGTTCTCTCTCTTCTAACAATATTTATTATTATTTTTATAAATACAGAGTATTGCATAACTCCGTCCAATTTTGTTTCAGCAAAATTAAAACTCTACAGTTTGTTCTCATAGGAGGAACAATTTTGTTCATTTTTAATGAAGATTTCATTAACAGCTATGACTTTTTGCATTTAGTATTAAAATAAATAAAGATCTAGAGATATAATTCATTATTGTAAATTTTAAGTACTTTTCTCAAATTTCTTAGTTACTTGATAATAATAGATACAATATTTGTAAATACTAGGTGTGCGGTAGATCTACCTCCCCGTGGTGCACCTGGTAACACTTTTCAGTGGCTAAAATATCTACAACTTGGCATTATGTTAGATTAATGAACTCTGTTTCAACATGTTTTGTTGTATTCTCTGTTCTTTTTTATTTTTTCGTTGTTCTTTTTTTTTTTTTTTTTTGCTGTAACTGTTTATAATCTGCCATTGGAAATAAATAATAATAAAAAATATATATTTGTAAATACAGATTTTCATATCTGGCAACGTTATGTTAACTCTGAACAATAACAAAACAGAAGATATGCGCAGTTGATATTTGTGTATCAACGTAGTTTCGGTATTGAACTTTGCTCCCATCGCCTTCTGTACCAGTGTGTGCAAAGGCTCTTTTATCTGATTAAGATTGCAATTAATCGAATTTTTTCTGCTTCAATTCTTTTTGAGAAAGTTGCCATTACATCAGCATAGAAAGAAAATGAAGTCCTTTATTATAGTATCTTTTGCTCTGCTACTTACTCTTCAAGTTGCTTATTGTTTAATGGGTAAGAAAATGTCAATATTTAAAAAGAAAAAAATATATTTATTATAAATTTCATATTTAATTCCCAAGAAAAATTTTTTTCTTGGTATTATAAACTTATAAATTCTAGAAGTAGCTAGTAACATTTTTTTTTCAACTTAATTAGTAAATTACATATAAAGGGGCGTTACTTTTAGATAAAGTTAAATGAATATTTGTTGTAACTTGCTATTTACAATAAAATTTCTATATTTATTAAATTGTTATGTTGTATGGTACAGTTTTTTAATTGATCCTTATTTTTTGTAGTAACAATGAAGTTCTTGGCTCCTCAGCTACAATGAGGAAATTCTAATTACTTAATTGACAATTGACCTTGTCCGTCGTTTTCAGATGCTGCTTATTTCAATTGATTTTTCTAGGGTTTTTTTAATGCTCTCTTTCATTATGCCGAATTAAGAATATTACCATGGAATCTATGGAACATGAAAATATTCCTTGTATTTAATTAAATCAAAATATAATCAAATGTGTGAAACAGAATAATTATTTTATTTCAATTTGATGGAAAAAAATATGGCAATTTTTTTTAAAGAATTAATTTCAATTGTATTTCATAATTACATATTGCAATGTGGTTTATTTTTAATAATTTAATTACTTATTAATAGAAATTATGAAGATCTTTATTTTATAAAGCCATAAATAATAAATAAAATATTTTCTGTAGATATAATGAATTATTTCTTTAATAGCATAAGAAAATTATCTAAATAGTTCATCTTAGAATTAAATTGTGTTGGCATGAAATTACAAATAACTCAAAAATCTTGCCAAAATTGTAGCATTATTATTGTTTTCTCTACATTTTAATGTGTAATTTACCTTATCGCTATCAGAATATTATAATTATTTATAAAATCAGTTTGATCAGTTCCATTCATTTGATTATAGTAATCTTTTCCTTCAGTAAATCAATACAGTTTGGTTTGTATTTTCAGTATAATTCAGTTTAATATCATTTAACAGTGAAAGGTTAATTCCTGCTGATGAAGACTTTGAATGATTTTTTTTTTAAATGATTCTCTTATCATTAAACTCTGCAGATAACAAACCTATTTCAAAAATATAAATTTTGGTGTACAAATTTGCTTTGTCTATTTCAGACAATGACCTCAACAAACCTCACAAAGACCGGTATGTTCTTCACAAGAACTGTGAATCTGCCATTCATAAGCAAATTGATGAAGAAATGCATGCCAGTTTAGTTTATGCTACAATGGTAAGGTAACATTGTATGTCAACTTTAAAACTCTCAATTTTTAATAAGGGCTGTTATATTTTTGTATAAAAATTTACCTGATAACCTAATTTTTTTTAATAAAAGAATTTTTGTGAAAATATATATTCATATATATTATACATTTAAAAGTGTATTGTTGAATTTGTCTTCATTTATTTAATTATGGAAGTATCTTGATGATAAAATTAATAAATTATAAAATCTTAATTTGTTATTCTTCTATTTTTGTTGAGTATATATTTAGTGAACAAATACATACAATATATTGTCTTTGTTTAGGCTGCCCATTTCGATCACAATACTATCGCCAGAAAAGGTATAGCTAAGTTTTTTGCTGACAGCTCTCTTGAAGAACGTGAACATGCACATAAGTTTATTGACTACTTAAACAGTCGTGGTGCTCGCTTTGCTGGATTTGATTTAAAGGTGAGAATTTATTTTAACTTCTGAAAAGGATATAAATAATCAAGTACAATGTTTAATTATTTGTAACTCAAATCTTCTTAATATGAATATATTGATATTTATTATAGTACTAATACATAATTTTTTATATTAATAAATATTTTAAATGACAAATTTTTGCTTATTTGCTGTTATCATAAAGCTAAAGATCATTATTTTATATGTGATCAATATGATATAAGTAGGTTGCATAAGTTTTTAATATATATTATAAATTCCTACATATTTCTGCTTTTTCATTTTCTACTGCATTTATCAGTTGCAGTTCAAATCGACTGCAAAATATTTTTTTTGAAATAATATAAAACGAAAAATATTATTTTTTACTATCCTAATGATATTTGAGAAGGTGTTATTGAAAATTTCATAATATATTTAAGTAATACTATTGTACTCCTTTCTTAGATTTTTATTTATACTTCACTAATTTAGTTATCAAAGTATTGATTACTTTAGAAAAATGTGTGCTGCATGTTGTAAATAAAAAAAATTTAACTTTTTACTTCTATTTTTTTTACATATATTAAGCAAATGTAAAATACATATGAGATTATAGAAATGAATTAGAAAGTTTAGGAGGATTGGAGCTTTAAAAATTTTTTAATTTAAACTTGCAAAACAGAAAATTGGATTAATTTAGATAAGTTATACAATTATTTAGAATTTTATAATCAAAATCAATATACAAGATTATCTAAGTGAGAAAAAAGATAAATCTTATAGTATTCTTTAATTTTTGTAATATTTTAGTAAATATTTTATTTAAAAAAACAGTTTTAAAGTAATCCGTATAAAATATCATCTTTAATGTATCTTATGTTTCTGCAGATGCCCAGTAAGTCAAGTTGGAACAAAGGCTTAGATGCATTTGGTGATGCTTTGAACTTGGAGAAGCATGTCAACAACAAATTGCACCATTTACATGACATTGCTGCATTGACTTGCTTAGATAACCATGTAAGTTATTAATCATTGTTATTAATTTGTGAATTTATTAAATTATATTGATTAGTTTTCAACATCCATTTCAGTAGTAAAAATACGGAGGACAGTTAAATTTATAGTCATTTTTAGCATTGTATAATAACTAATATTTTATATTTGCAGTACAAAATGCTAAGATATTAAAATAAAAATATTAAATTTGAATCATTAATAGTGGAAATAGCTGTGTTTTTCTCTTAATTAAACCATCCAGCAGTTTGAGAATCACTGTTGTATTGAATATCATGCAAATTAAAGATTTAGTTAATTATACATGGTTTTTATTCATAATTTTATCATCTTTGAAATAACAGCATGTGGTGGTCCATGAGCTACTTGACATTTTATCATACTTTCCTATTCTTAGCATTTCTTTTTTAAATTTTCTCTTCCCTTCTAATATTCCCTTATAAATGTTCTTTAAAATTCTATTCTGCACTATTTGTTCTAAATGTCCCAGCCACTGGTTCTTCTAGAATTAATTGCTTTTATGGCATCCTTTTTTATGCTTTTTTTATATATCGCTATTGGTTTGGACTCTTAAAAGCCTTTTGTCTTATTTGATTCATGACAATGTGTGCAGTTAGCATGTAGAAAGACAGGTTTGAAACCGTTTGTGGCATTGTTGTAGTCACAGCTTTCAGAAATGAGGAATGGCAATGTGTGTAAAGCATCTCGCATCTATAGTTCAACTGCCTGGTAGATGTTTTCTAGTGTTTCTTTCATATAGCACACAAATGCAGGAACATTTTCTCATTTTAAGTCCTCCCCTCGAGATTCATCGGTGAACTGTTTGTGGTACAATGAGTTTTAATGTTCCTTCTTCGCCTTTCTAACTGGTAAGGCATTACATAGAGAGGGGATATAAAAGAGAAGGGACTCCATCTTGGTCAGACCCCAAAAATTTTCTTTTCTAAGAAATTTTTTTCCCTTCTTTATACATTAGTCCCTCGGTAATCAAGCAGCAGACAGCCTTGGCCCACCATGGGGCTGCTGTGCCGATGATGATGATGATGAAGATAACATTAGTTCCTACAACTCAATCATAAATTACAGCTAGTTTAAATACTGGTCTTATATATTTTTAACTTAATTTTTCATGTAGTAATTATATATCTGAATATTTTTTTAGGCTTATTTATAAAATATTAATATAAAAAAACATGTATTTGTTTTTTATCTGAATATTAAATTTATTACAAGCAGATATTCCATTATGTTTATTAATTTGTTATGTTGTAATTCTGTTTTAAATTAAATAAGGCCATGATTTAAAGTTGAAATTATCAAATCTTCATATGTTTTGGATGAAACCTGTTAGGTTTTAAAAAATAATTCTTTAAAAAAAAAAATAGTTTTAGAAACTGATAATATAGTAATTCTAACAGATCACACTGTTTGTATGATGTTGCTGCATTGACTTAGATATATGTGTACCTTATTAATATTTTTAAAAATTTTTGTTATAATTCTGTTGCAAGTAGAATACTTTTTATCATATCATTTTTATCTGACTTATTCAGTTAAATAAAGTATATTATAAAATTACATACAGCAATTTCTGTTGTAATTTTGTAAGTACATTACATCAAAATTATTACATTTGAGATTATCTTAAATTTTTAATCTATTCATATTTTTTCTTTAGTGTTCAATATTTTTTGTCAATGTTTTTCATTCCGCTCTTAGATTTGTAAAATAAAATAGTGATTACCATTCTTTACTTATTTTGTAATCTCCACAAGTAAATTACAGTAACCTCTTTTTAACCTGGTATTCGATAGTTAGACACTGATCAATCTTTGCTTTTTTTTTTTTTTCATATGGATTGGGATGTTTATTCATCTTGGCCATCGGATGGCAACACGACACTGCTTGCATTCATATATCTATATCCCCCCATGTGGGTCTAAGTTAGTATAGCTCCAGTTGCTTACATGTCGTAATAGGCGACTAAAATGGGTACTCAGTGTCCTGGAACATAACCTGATGGGGTAAATTCGGATTTCTCCCTTTGTATGTCTCGTATTGTTGTGGCGCAAGGTCTAGGACAAAAAAAAAAAAAAAAAAAAAAAAAAATCTGCATTTTTTACCATTTATCATGACTCATCTGTTTAACCATACTGGTTCAAGGACTTTGTCTAGATGTTGCTGTCGACCAAGTGGAATAATAAACAACCAAATCTGTACCAGGGTTTCATATATATATATATATATATATATAATAATAATTATTATATATACAGGGCTTCAGAACGTGTGCAAACACATTCTGTATGTATATTTTAATCAATTCATTTATCTAGAGTCCTTTGATATCCCCCTTTATATTGACAACCACTTGCCATGGCCGGGATCTTATACATGCCAGATTAAAGAACGATTATTGTATTAAATGATTAAAGTAGTGTATAAGTTATGAATATAATGTCTTTATTTAAATTGCGATGACATTTTATCCACATACAGCTGATGGACTTCCTTGAGGGAGAGTTCTTTGATGAACAAGTGAAATCCATTGATGAACTCACAAGATTCATGTCTATCCTCAAGGGCATGGACACACCTATGGGAGAATATCTGTTTGATCAACAGCTTCAAGGAAAGAAGACTGAGCTCTAAATTTTCTCTTGCTCCTGATTTATCTACTTATAATTGTACCATAGGTATAGCTCATATTTCTGCCAAATTTTTTTTTTTTAAGTATCATCTTTTGATAGTGTTTACATTTTCAATGTAATTTCCTTTTATTTGCATTTAAGTTATATTGTTTAAATTATACAGCCAAATATACAATATATAAAAACACGCTTTTATAGTTAGTATGTAGTATCTTCAAGGTATGTTATTTATTTTATTCGATATGTCCATCAATGTTAAATGTGTTTGCTCTTGTATCTGTGAATCAAAAGTTTGTATATGAAAATTGTATTTAACATGAAATTTGTTGATAATATTAATTGAAATATTAAATCTTTGAAGCATTATGATATAAAATTTGCTGATTAACTTTTATGAAGTAGAATCTCTCTTATTCTATCGAAATCTCATGTATGAATTTTATCGATCTGGTACCAATTTTTGTTTTGTTTTTCTTTATTTAAGGAAATAAAACAGACTTTTTTAAAAATTTGCTTTTAGTGTTTTATTTTGGGAAATTACTTTCTAAACATCGTTATGTATTGGCACAAATGCCAATTTTTGCTGTTTTGTGCCGATTTGAATTTTAAAATCAATTGTTGATGAAACAAGCTGCAGATAGTATATAATTAAACTTTTTTTATCACTTCTAAAATTTACAATAAAAGGTTTTCAATATTAAAAATTTCTAAAGATAAAGAGCTCATTGTATTCATTTTTGCCACAAGATATAAATATTTGTCACATTTCAACGATGACCACATTTATCCTAATCATTCAATATGACTATTTGGTACTATGACTTTAATCTATCTGTTAGATCAGAAATAAAATTAGTAATCATCTCTTCCAACTTAAAAAATTTCTCATTATAAACTTGGTATCTATCTATAATCAAGTTGACATTTCAAAGACACATTTGGTTACAGTGAATCTCTTGGAAACAAAGGTAAAGGGAAAAAATACAATGTATCAAATTGTTTATCATTAAATAAATAATTTTTTATAATAAATCTAATGCACCATTGAATTTTAATGCCTGTGGTTACATTTAATTATGCCGAACTTGTGGCAATGTGTATTGCTGGTGAACATCAGGGCTGAAGTTCACTCTGCTGGCAGCTATGTTGTAGGCACTGTTTTAAAAAACAAGGAGGCTCAATGGTATTTGTGATGTTCAGCATCTTGCCTCATTAGTCGAACTACCTAGTGGGAGTTTTCTGGATTTCCCCCCATGCGATACGCAATTGAGGGGTAGTTCCCCCTAAATGGAAGGCACTGCCCTCATTCTTCAGCATCACAGAGCCAAGTCAGTCTTCTACCTACGGGTGCTCTATCTTGATAGATTCCTTTCCTTCCATCCATAAGTAGATTACTTATGGGATGTCTGTCCCGCACTGCTGGACTCTAAGGATTAGTCACAATACATCAACACATTTAATTATAGTAATAGCAAGTAGTAATGTTTGATTTCTGTTGTACATTATCCTCTTAAAAAATGAACTATTAAAGTTAAATTGCTAATTTAATCTTTCAAATTGTATGCCTACAACCTGTATGCATTTTTTACAGCAAGATTATTATTAAAACTACATATTGTTTAATACTTGATCCTTTTCAATATTATTTTGAGCCCGTAATTAAGCTTTCTAATATTTTAAATATGGAGATGATATCTAATATTTTAGGTATGAAGATGTTTATTTTAAATCTTTTCAATTCTAACGTTTAGAAAAGTTTTATATTTATGAATTTGTTATGCAGTTGTCTAAAAGGTATGTTTTCTATAAATAATTTTTTTTAAAATTACTTTAGATCTATAAAATTTATAAGTGACAATTTTTGTTATTATTTGAATTAAGATTATTACAGAAAATAAATTTATGGCTCAGACATATTTCTTTATACATTTATTCATTTACTTAATCCTATTCTTTTTTTTTTAAATTTTACCAGAAAACTTTAAGCTACCACACCTACATACACACACTTGAATATATATATGTGCGTGTATGTGCACATATTTATGCATGTGTGGTTTTTTTTATATTTTCCCCTTTTGCTAGTTGCCTACCACCCCTGTTTGGGGTAGTCTTCAAACTGAAGAGTAATCCTGCTATTATATTCTTGAATTCATAGAAGTAAATTTGTTAACAAAATGGATATGAAAAAAAAAACATGTTTGTCACCTTTGATATTAAAATATTGTACATTTTTAAAATTGAAGTATCAATTATCGAAATAAAAAAATATTCTGCATGTAAATGGATGTTACTTTTCATTATCTACAGTAATAACTAGATTCTTTGTCCACGGACTTTCTGTTGTAAAAAAATTTGCAAGGCAATGTTACAAGAAAGAGAATTCTATGCAAGAAGAGCAACAAAACAAAAAAAAAAAAAAAAATCAATTTTTTTCACCTTTAAAACATGTCCTTTGTTGTGCTAGGGGAATCATTAGTCTTAATTTATACATGCTAATAATGGCAAAAGGTGTTGACTTGATTCTTGTTTGCAAGAAAAACCTCTATGAAATGTGATTAATAAGGATGATTTGATCAACATTTCTCTTGCAGTCGAAGTCACAGGTGTGAAGGATGTGAAGTTATTGTTGAAAATTAAGATTAACAAACAGTATGCAATCTTTTATGAGATTTAGTTTTTGTTTGTTTGTTTTTTTAGATTATTTTTAGTTTGATTTTAATAAATCCAGCAATAGCTTGTTGCATGCCCCAGAATAGAAATTCTATCATTTATTAAGTTTAGCACAATGAACTCTGGTATTGCTAAATAGTTTACAAATTTGTCATTAACACATATTAGTACTGATTTAAATAGTGATGTAATGTCAATTTACGTTCTCAAAATTTATGGAAAAAAAAAAGAGTTTGAAATAATAAACAAATGATTCCATTTATTGATTACTTATTGCATGAAATATAATTTTACATTTAAACTGCAAAATGTTGATATTTCTTTGCTTTGTATTTTCCCCACGCACGCCTTAAGAATTCTGCACCTTTCATGATGAATTCTTGTTTTTCTGCCAATAAAGGGTCGTAATTTGAATTCTGACGCGAAAATTCCTTCTCTTTCTCGGGAAGCACCGATTTCTCTTCTTGTGATGGATTAGTTATTACATCTGTTTTCGCCAATGTTTCAATTCGACGAGTTGGAAATGCATCGAAATTCTGTTGCTGAAGTTTTTCTGTCTTTCTGCTTACTTCTGTTGCTGTCAATGCTTCAATCTGACGATCTGGAATCGCATTGGAATTCTGTTGCTGAAGTTCTTCTATTTTTCTGCTTACTTCTGTTGCTGTAAACGCTTTAATCTGACGATCTGGAACAAATCGTCGAATTTGTTTCAGAAGTTCTTCTATCTTTTTGTTCAACTGAATATTCTCGTTCCGAAGGTTTCCGCAGCATTTTGTGGATGTGGTAGAATTCCTAAGTTGTGCCATGTTTTGAAGCATTGCATCTGAATTTCTACTTAGAAAATCTGCCCCTTTTTTGATGAATTCCAACTGTTCTTTCAGCAGATGAGTATCACAGCATGTGTGTGGTATTGTTGTCGATTCAATACTTTTGACCTCTGCCGTTGAATTCCCATTGCTTTTTATAAAATAAAAAAAAATACAGAACCATATTAAATTTAATTATTGTAAAATGTAGAATTTATAAAAGATTTTTTTTTTTTTAAAAATCAGAACAAAATTAATGAACTTAAGAAACTAACATTAAAATAACTTTATTGGAAGATCTTTTGTATTTTTAGTTCTCAACATGAAATTTGGGTTAATGAATTCCTTGATTGTTTTTATCAGTTCTTGTATCAAATTACTTTTTTGCCTTTATGAAATAAAAAAATGATTATGTATTTATGTAAAGTTTCTTTAATTTGTGCCAATTATATTCTAATAAATAACATAATTTAATTATCCGTATAACATGCATTTACAAGTAATTTTGAAAACATTTGATATTTCCATTTAATTAAAAACACATCTAATTCAATATTTCTCTGTCAAGTTAGGTAAGAATTTTAGCTTTGAAGATTTAAATTTAGAGTGTTCAAAAAAATATATACAATAAAAGAATAAATACACTCTAAGCAAGAAAAAAAATAATAAATAAATACTTGACTGACACACAATCTGACAACCTGGATCTCTGAATACTTTATAGCTTATACTTTCAATAAGGATAATGTCCTACCATATAAGGGACTAATTTCTACAGATTGTTTTTGAACTGTTCAAGCATTTCTTGACCAGCTATATATCTTTTCAATAGAGCACGTTTTGCATCTGATGAGCAGGCACCTCCTATTTAACTCGGCAATTGAAGATAGTTTTCAAGAAGGACAGAAGAGATATTGCCAACTCTTCTAATCAACGTCAAAACAACAGCTGACATGAAGATCAAAATAACTTATTTAACTAGCTTCAATCAAAATAACAGCTTACATAAAGATCAATGGTGAAACAACGCCTTATTGATTGTTTTGCTGTACGTAGTTGTGTTTTTTAAATAGATTTTTTTTTCTGGAATTTCAAACGTTGCTTTTTCTATTCATTACAGGATGTCCATAAAAACTATTTCCATGTTCTAAAATTTAATTAATAAGGTAGATGAAAAGGCAGATAAAGGAAAATTATTGCAAAAGGAGAGTATATATGTACGGGGTGATTCAACTGTCATGAGGTGTGGTGCAGTTTATTAAAACATATATTTTTTGTAAGGGTCGAAGCTGACGCGCTGAAGAACAAACACACTTTCACAAGAATTTGTCGCAACAGTCAGGCACAATGCGACTTCTGATACCCATCACGTGACGAGTTTCAAGTCCCCTGGCTGGCAACCCCGATGCTCACTCTATTTTATTCTTTACTCTGTGTGCTTGCAATATTGTTTTCATTTACGAGACTCCAATTCACACAATTGAAGAGCTCGTTGCTCGACTGTCCACTGTGGCTGCCAAAATATCTGGTACCTTTGGAGCTGTTCGTCAATCACTCCTTCATCGCTATACATAGCATGTATCACTATTGGTGGTCGTCATTTTGAGCATTTATTGTGAGCTTTGAATCATAGAAGCACTTTGCAATGATGTTGTCAATATGTTTTTCTTTCCATGCCTCTTTTTTGTTCTTTCGTGCTTCGGCGCTTCACTTCTGGCCATATATTAGGTTGGGGAAAAAGAAATCCATTATTTTTATATGAACTTCAGGACTTTATTTAACATGCTTCGGATTGTCCGATTTGGGTCAAATATGCACCGTTTTGTTGTATGATTTGTTGCCATTTTAAAGGTAACTTCATAATGCCTCTCTCATAGAAGTCCTGGTCTCTATTTGCAAAAACCTCTAGTAGTCGATTTTCACAATCCTCCCTAGATACCAATTTTTTATCATTAAAGAAATTTTGCAATGCAAGAAAAAGATGATAATCGCTTGGTGCCAAGTCCGGACTGTATGGCGGATGCATTAAAACTTCCCAACCAAGCTCCCGAAGTTTCTGGCGAGTCACTGTAGATGTGTGTGGCCTAGCGTTGTCCTGGTGGAACACGACATCTCTCCTGTTGGCCAATTCTGGCCGTTTCTGGTCAATCGCTATCTTCAAACGGTCCAGTTGTTGACAGTAGAGATCAGAATTTAGCGTTTGGCCATATGGAAGCAACTCATAATAAATAATCCCCTTCCAGTCCCACCAAATGCATAACAGAACCTTCCTGGCCGTTAGTCCTGGTTTGGCCACCGTTTGAGGTGCTTCACCGCTCTTTGACCACGATCGTTTTCGCACAGGGTTATCGTATGTGATCCATTTCTCATCTCCAGTCACCATCCGTTTAAGAAATGGGTCTATCTCATTCCGTTTGGCCAAGGCTTCGCAGATGGAAATTCAATCCATCATGTTTTTTTCTGTTAATTGGTGTGGCACCCAAACATCGAGCTTCTTTTTGAATCCAGCTTTGTGTAAATGGTTTAAAACTGTTTTATGGTCGATTTTTAGCTCCTGGGCGATGTTACGACTGCTAACATGCCAGTCAACTTCGATCATTTCTCCGATTTTATCGACATTTTCGACGACCGGCCTACCTGTGCGAGGTGCGTCTTTAACATCAAAAATTCCTGAACGGAATCTACGAAACCAAAATTGCACATAATTGGCTGTTACAGTATCGGAACCATAAACACCATTCACAATTTTAGCCGCCTGGCTTGCATTTTCGCCTTTGTCAAAGAAAAACTGTAAAATGTACCGAATTTTCTCTTTGTTCACTTCCATTTTTAACACCCTGTAACTCCCAACTGAATGGACCAAACAAAAAACAGAACAAGAATTATTTTAGTACGAGGTGCCATCTTTCTAACGAGCATAAATCTGAAATTGTTTAATTGATACTTTACGTGATATCGATCACTACAGCCATCTATCGAAAAAATAATGGATTTCTTTTTCCCCAACCTAATATTTCTATACAAAAAATGTACATTTTAGCAAGCTGCACCTCTCCTCAAAGTTTGTCCCACGATCATTGGATTACTTTGTGTGTGTATATATTGCCTCATTTAATTATTTAATTTAATACATATGTGCTTTGTGAGATGCTAAAACTGATTCTGGTGATTTTTGAAATGTCTGAATTAATTGAACAAAGACCTTGCATTAAATTTTGTTTGCGGAAACGTATAGAATGTTGCAGAAGGCATTCGGTGAGCATTCCTATATCGAAAAGAAATGTTTACAAGTGGTATAAACAGTTCAAAGAAAGCAGAGAACGCGTTGAAGACGAAGAGCTGTCTGGTCGACATCGAAATAAAATTGGAAGAATAAATAAAGAGTTTTTGAAAAAAAATTATTGGTCTTACTTTTGAGGCACAGTAGTAGGCCCCATTAATTGCACGAAGCACATTAAGATGCTACTCGATTTCTCCCCTGTAGCTTACTTCATCAATAGTAGCAATGCCATCTGTGCTTTAGATAAATCATGTGCCGTACCTTTGTTCTATACACTGAAGTGACAAAAGTCATGGGATACCTCTTAATATCATGTCGGCCCTCCTTTCGCCCGGCAAAGTGCAGCAACTCGACTTGGCATGGACTCAACAAGTCGTGCTGTCTCGATAGACGTCCATAATTGTGAAAGCGTTGATGGTGCAGGATTTTGGGCACGAACAGACCTCTCGATGATGTCCCATAAATGCTCGATGGGATTCATGTCGGGCGATCTAGGTGGCCAGATCATTCGTTGGAATTGTCCAGAATGTTCTTCAAACCAATCGCGAACAGTTGTGGTCCGGTGACATGGCGCATTGTCATCCATAAAAATCCCATCGTTGTTTGGGTACATGAAGTCCATGAATGGCTGCAAGTGATCTCCAAGTAGCTGAACATAAGCATTTCCAGTCAATGTTTCGGTCCAGTCGCACCAGAGGACCAAGTCCATGCCATGAAAAAACAGCCCACACCATTACGGAGCCACCACCAGCTTGAACAGTGCCTTGCTGACAGTTTGGGTCCATGGCTTCGTGGGATCTGCGCCACACTCGAACCCTACCATCAGCTCTTACCAACTGAAATCGTGACTCATCGGACCAGGCCACGGTTTTCCATTCATCTAGGGACCAACCGATATGCTCACGTGCCCACGAGAGTCGCTGCAAGCGATGTCGTTCTGTCAGTAAAGGCACTCGAGTCGGTCTTCTGCTGGAATAGCCCAAGAAAGCCAAATTTCTCCGCACAGTTCTAACAGACAAGTCCCTTGTACGTCCCACATTGATTTCTGCGGTTATTTGACGCAGTGTTGCTTGTTTGTTAGAATTTACGACTCTTTGCAGACGTCGCCGGTCTCGGTCGTTAAGTGCAGGTGGGCGACCACTGCGCTGTGCATGGTGGGATGTTATGCCTGAAATTTCCTACTCTCAGCACACTCTTGACACAGTGGATCTGGGAATGTTGAATTCCCTAACGATTTCCGAAATGGCATGAGCCATGCGTCTAGCTCCAACTAACATTCCGCGTTTAAAGTCTGTTAATTCCCGTCGTGCGGTCATCATCACGTCAAAACCTCTTCACATGAATAACCTGAACAGAAATGAAAGCTCTGCGCATTTATACCTGTTCTACGCGATGCTACTGTCATCTGAAAATTTGCATATTGCTATCCCATGACTTTTGTCACTTCAGTGTATATGATATCTAGAACATAACTCTGGATACCTCGTACTCTTGATATACCTCCCCTCGACTTCTTTCTTTAGGTTTATATTAAAGATATCGTGTATCGAACAAAGATGAGGGACGTGACTCAACTAAAGCATTGGGTCGCTGATGGCATTGTAGCCATTGACGAGGTATGCTGCAGGTAAGAAATCGAGGACCATCTTGATGTGCTTCGTGCAAGAAATGGTACCCATTATAAAGTTGCATTAAATTAAATTAAATTAAATGAGGTGAGAAACTAAAGTATATACGTCTCATTTCGTAATAATTTTCACTTATGTGTCTTTATTTGCTTTTGCAATAAATTTTTGAAGTTGAAAGGACACTTTATGGACTCTGTGTATATTATGAGATGAAAATCTACAGATTTTCGTCTCATTCAACTGTAATAAAAATTTCCGTTTATGTTTTATCATTGAATATTTTTTTTCCAAAGAATAATGAAACCTAATTTAATTTAATACATCGTAAATTAATTTGCAACCTCAAACTAAAACTTTTGGCTCTGAAAAAGTTCTACGTCTCGCGAAGAAATAGCAGCTAGCCGACATGCTGCTGCTTGTGGTTATACGTATGTGTTGTGTACTTAAAAAATTGTTTTGTTAAACATCTTACTTGTTTGTTATATTAAGGAACGGAGTGACGCCGCTTGAACTGTTATTTTCCGTATCTCCAACCTTGGTTTCGATGTGCATCGGTGCTTCTCCGTCGATCTTGATATTCACATCGGGCGGTCGAAGTGTAATAAATTTCACTCTTTTAGAAGACTGGACGAGTTTTATTTGCCTTAATATTTCATAGAACTCCTCGGTGGGAGATGACTGCTGGATGGTACTTGTCTCCCTCTGTTGCTGGATGGTACTTGTCTCCCTCTGTTGCTGGATGGTACTTGTCTCCCTCTGTTGCTGGATGGTACTTGTCTCCGTCTGTTGCTGGATGGTACTTGTCTCCGTCTGTTCCTGGATGATACTTGTCTCCCTTTGTTGTTCCACTTCATCAAGTAGTTCCAAGATGGAGGGAGTGTGATGACCTTCAAAAACAGCGCTGCAAGACATTTTTACGCCGTTAACAGAATACATTTACAATGTTACCTCAGTATACATTTTCAATTTGTTACAAGTTCTTGGATTTATACCAAAAATTCGTATAGTTGTCCTGTCTGGACAACCATAAGAATTTCCCCCGTAAGGAACAAAAGGAACAGGGATTTACACTTTCCCAAGGAAAAAAAACAACCTAATGTTTTGGCATAATATACGTTGATGGAGTTGCACAAAATAATTTAAACATTATTTAATACTAAAAAGGTTAAATATAAAGGTGATTAGTAAAAATAATACCTAAATGGAAATTTACAAAATTTAATTTTATCTTTTTTGTTTCTTTTTTTCTACTTGGACCTTGTTGAAAATCATCAGATTTGACGTTTATCGATAATTCATCCAAAGAACTTTGCCTCGGGAAATTTTAGAAATAGTGACATTGTCTGGTCATTTTAGGCAAAAAGATGGCGGCATTGAGCGAAACAAATAAATTTACAAAACTTTACATCATTTTTTGTTATTTTATTTTTTAAAGTAATTGGAATACTCGTGGTTCAGATTCCGTTATCAAAAAATAGTAAATGGAATTTTATTAGGAATTTTGGCAAAATAAATTATGCACAAATAGTGAATTCGGGTATCGTTAATGAAAAAGAACATTGTACAAAACAATTGGTGAACTTTTTTATAACTGGATTACGTTTAGGATGTTTTATATCTGTTAGGATAGCAAATCTGCCAAACAGTTTCCTACTCTTTAGTCAAATTTTTTATCTGAAATCCTGGCACTTGATTCCGTAATTTTAAGTACAATGGATTTAGAAGAATGTGTAAAATAAATCCAGCGATTTTTATTGAATTTACATATCTACAGGAACTTTTTTGCGCAATAAAAAATTTATTACAACTTTAAAGGTGCAGTATTTGCACTTATTTAAAAGATATTCTTGCACTCTAAATTTGCTTACAAAATATATAATTCTACAAAAATGACGGGACTGAATTAGCAGGTACAAAAAAGGAACAGGTACCATGTAAGTTTTATGTTTTCTTAATAACAGAATAGCCTATTTAAAACCTCTTGTAATTGTTGATGCCAGATAGCTTTTCATAGGATTGCGAAAGACTCTTTTCAACCAGATTTTTTAAAGTTTTTTTATTAAGGATTGCGAAAGTCTACCAACACTTAATTGGTGTGATGTTAAAACAGCAACTGTCTCATATTGGTATCGGTTGTCAAAATTAATTCCTAAAATTTTGGAAAAATAAAAATTATTTTCATAATAGAGTTCGGAGTAGGACTTTTAAACAGATTCCCGACTGCATCAAAAATACCCGACTTCGACTCCCCGCCTATGCTTACTTGGAAAGAATTCCTATAGTCGAAATTAATCTATACCAAATAACCATAAATATGTTAGCGGATTTGTGGTTAAAAAGACTGTGTTTCTAATAAATACGAAAATCTTATAAGAAATCAAATCGCAATTTTATTAAAGAGTTAAATTCTTTTAATGCCTGGAAATAAAGGTATGTTTTTACACATTAAAATTTAAAGTTCAGAGCGAGATATATAATAAATTTATATGAAGCGGTAACTTAAATTTAAAAGTTCATATCAGTTCAGTTAAAAATTAAATGGTAACTTTAATATGGAACATTGTTTCAAAATATAATAAATAATTTTATTTGTTGTAAAGAAACCTAATGACAACGAGAATGTTGGATTGAAATTTAGACTCATATAAAAACAATGCATTTCTATAAACAGTAAAATTTGGAGGAATAATCAATATTGACATAACAATAAGCAATATTTGAATTTTCAAGGTACAGGTAGTTAACAAAATAATGGAAACACCCTAGGGTTATAAGGAGTCCTTTACTAATATAGTCTAGTATGGCCTTCGGCATGTAATATAGCTTGGATTCGCCTGGAATCGAATCATACAAATGCTAATATTATTTAGAGGAATATTGAACTATTCATGAAGATATTTTGAAATTTCTTGGAGAGATGCATGTGGAGGATATAGATTCTAGATTGATCGCTCTAAAGTTGACTATAACAATTCGATGATAATGAGCTCGGGAGACCGTGCGAACCAAGGTAACTGTTTCACTTCATCCTCGTGATCATCAAATCATGATTGGACAGGTTCCGCTGCATGTATAGGAGAGCATTATCATTTTGGAAAATTCCATCTCCTGCAGGAGCACAATGTTTGCATCATAGGATGGACCTGGTCAGCTAAAACTTCTCTATACAGCTAAAACTTCTCTATTCTATAGCTGGGTGGAATCCCAGCTGTCCTAAAAAATGGAAACTTCTCTCTTTTCAGGTTTACAATTGAACCAGCAAAAAACCACAACATGGCTGCCCATACCATGACAGATTCACCTCCATACTTGACAGTTGAAAGAAGACAATCATGATCTTACGTTTTGTGCAAGTGTCTTCCAAACGTGCACCCGTCCAGCTGTTAGGAAAAGTGTGAAAGATGATAACTGTCTTACACTTATCAATCGAACAGGTTTTGTGGTTGTGGCACCAATGTAGACAACGCTTGGCATTAACAGATATGACAAGTGGCTTGGTAATTGCTGCTGTTCAGTAAATGTGCTGTTTATGAAGGTGTCTCCTAACTGTAATTATTGTCATTGGAGAATCCAGATGCTAATTGAGCTCTGCGGTCACTTTGGTTGCAATTGTTTTCTTTTTAGATATTACAATCAGCTTCAACACCCGTCGGTCTCTTTCACTCAACTTCTCTTTCCTTCCCCTATTTAGCTTTGCCGAACTTGTCTTAGCAAGCTGTGTGTACGCTATCATGACTTTAGACATGGTACGTCTAGAAACGCCTAAAAGATGGAATGTCTGCTCCCAGTTGCTCCAACTAGTCGGGCTACTACAATTTGACCTCTGTGAGACCTGATATTTTACGCTTTTGACAAAAATCCAAGACACATACAGCTTCACTAAAGCTACTTCGTGCTACCATGATATATATTTTTTATATTAAAAATACTAGTAGCTAAGATTACATTTTAATGCTTACGTTGCACATCCTTAAATGTCACCTTTATTCCCAGATGTTTCCATTATTTTGATAACCACCCATATATGGTTAATTTTTATCATGTATCCCACGAATTAATGTATAATGGTTTTTACCACTAGAAATAATTGTTCTGCATACTTACTCCTCCACTTTTTGTCTTAATTCCACCAACTGTGAATGCACTTTCTGATTATTTCGAATAGCATCTTCTACAGCATTGTGCAGTCCGACTCTGTTGCTACCTAATTTCGGATTCTGCTGTCGCTTCTTCTGCATTACTAATACTTCCGTCCAGGCTATTGCTGGCAGTATAGGCTGAACAGTTCTCGCTGCTCGTTGGTAAAAAAAGTCCTCATAAGAGTTTTCTTGTAAATAGGCGGAAGTGTCCATCTCTAACTCTTGCTCGGTGGCAAAAATGATGCCCTCCAGGGGATTGTCAATTGCCGGATCAATGTCTGGAACGTTTGCATGGTGATTTGCTGTTGAAGAGCGCGAATCTTCTTCGAGTGTGTCCTTTGAGGACAACGGTGTGTCTTTTTCTCTTGAGGATCTTTTGTTGGATAAGGCTTCGTCGACTTGCGAATCATCATCGCTGGCAGATGAGGATTCGTCTTCGTCCTCTTGCGAATCATCATCGCCGGCTGACGGGGATTCGCTGTCGTCAAATTCATCATTCAAAGGCTTGCAGTGAGTAATAATAAACATCATATTGAGGATTCCGATTAACGCAATACTTCGAGATATAAATAATGGGTTGCAGTGGTTTGGCATTAATAGTGACCTGAGAATAAATACATGTTTCAATACAATCAATTTTCCAAAAGCAATAATTACATAAATACGGTATAATTAAAACAAATAAAAAAAATGATAAAATAAAAAGATATTTATTGTATATTTATTGATATTTCTAAAACATTTCATCACAACCAAATGAAATATTGTTTCTGAGAATACTTATAATAATCTCCAAAATTTAACGAAATTATCATTACCAACTATGCAGTTCCCTTAAAATGCTATCGGGGTAAAACAATTTGGACTTCATCAATTCTTTCGTTATAAGAAAAATATAATTTGCAAGGGTAACTATGGAAACATCTTATACATTGCTGGATTAACGTGACTAATTGGTCATGTTTATGCATGAAAAATTAACTACATATTAGATTCGTACTATTTTGCAATACTACACAGTCCAGCCGCATTAATGTGACCACTTGTCAAAAGCCAGAATAACCACCTTTGGCAGAGCGGACCGCTGCGAGATGTTCAGGAAGAAAGTTAATTAGGTTTCTGAAGGTGTTCACTGGGATGTTCAGCCATGCCGACTCCAGTGCCGTGGCCAGCTTCACGTTGACGTCGAAAGTAGTTGGTGGTCGCATTAATGTGACTGGACTGTGTATTTTTCTGGTTTCAACCCTACTCCGTAAAAAGACAACATATCCTGTCTCGAAATCTGCCAGTGGGCAAATGGCCTTGGCCCACCATGGGACTGTTGCGCCACTGATGACGATGATGATTTTTCTGGTTTAGGTTGTTACCTGTTTTATGCCAGATTTTAATACTTAAGGACAAAGAAACTATATTTACTTTTTACTAAATGTTTATTTGGAGTATGTAATATTTCAATAAGTATTAACTCAATTTATCTGCAATATATTAGTAAATAAGGAGTGTCCCCATTTAAATACAAAAGAACTGGTTCACGTAAGTTTTAGATCCATAAGGATTGCTGTATTAACTACAATATAGCAACTGAAAATTTGTTAATCGAGAAATTTTTAAAAATAATTTCTCGATTAAAATTCTACTTCAGATACCATGATATTATACTCTACAATACGACTTTCCAAGTTGTGATTGTAGAGTTATAAATTCATTTTCTGATACAAAGTTTCCTACGTAACGTAACGTAACGGTAGGTGTTTAGTTGGAGTACCAGGGAATTTCCCGTACCTCCATATCAATAACTATTATTAAAAACATAATTTTAAAATCCAAAAGATGAGCTAAAGAAAGAATATTAAACGAGCCTATGCTCGGAGAGAATTTACAGGAGTAAAAAGGTTAGTAAATACAAAATTTAAAATAATAATTCACAAAAGTATTTAAAAATAAAAACTGTGGCAATTAAAAGGAGTTAAAAAATAACCGTTACGAAACCACGAAAACTTCTGGTTGCCTGAAGAGAAAGAGAAAAGGAAAGGGGAGGGCAGAGTTGTTTCCTATATTGTAATGTATGAAAGTTTGGCATTATATTTTAAATATTAAATTAAGAAGACATATATTAAATAACACTTTTTTTTGTGTATTAAACATATGATGTATAAGGGAATAGCGTGAAGCACTATTTTGATTGAATAGTGTGAAGCACTATTTTGATTGAATAGTGTGTGCGATTGAATAGAGTGAAGTGCTATTTTGATTAAATAGTGTGTGCTATTGAATAGAGTGAAGCACTGTTTGAGCATTTCTAATTTAATATTAATCTATGATTTATTAAAAATATTTTTTCGATCGATTTGTTAGCTAGTACTTTGCAAACCTTTAGAATAATGTGAAAGTATATAATTTAAAGAAGTAATTATGCATAATTCATATATAAAGTATATTTACTTATTACTACTGCAATAGAAAGAAAATAAAGCATAAATAATAAGATAATCCCATTTCATAAAAATGATTTTATAACTTACGTTTTAAAGACTTCGCATTTTGTCAAACTAGGTTCAATATAATTAAGATATTTAAAAACATTTCATTATGATGTTTTTTTTTTTTTTTTTTCACATTTAGTTTTATGCATGATTATTTTCTGCTTTATATCACATGCTTCAAAAATTTATCACTAAAAACAAAAAGAATTTGAAACAATATGATTAAAGATAAGAATTCAACAGTTTTTTCTCTTAAACAATAACACAGCTTTTCATTGTTTTAAAATCATTATTACACTTAAAAAAAAAAAAAAAAAACCCAAAAATAAAGCTAAATATATGCAAGAAAAATTACATAACTTTTGAAAATATTTGTATAATTAATGAAAGCTTCAGAAAGTAAGTAAACTAATACAATTTGCCCGCGTTAACTTTTAACTTTAGTTAATTATTTAATTATTATTAGATTGACTTTAAGTCTTATTTACGATTTTATTTATTTTACATATGCTATTGCAATTTGCTTAACAATCAAAATAAAAAAAATACATAGATTTCATTTGCTAGCACATAATTACACGGTATTAAATACATAGTTAACATTTATTTGGATTTGATTTTGATATTTAATTTTATTAATATTTATATAATAATAATGGGTATTTATTAATCTTTAATTGGGATATTGTTGAAAAACTATTAGGATTTCATTACAAGTTTATAACTTAATTATTATTTTAACAGTATTGTCCTTTTATACAGTTATTAAATTTTTTAAAACTTCATTTTACTTTTCAAAGACATTATGTATGTAGATTTTTAACCGGTTCCAATAGATTCATCCCGGCCGAGCCCCCAATTTTTGTAGACTTTAAGCCGGTTGCAATGGATTCATCCCGGCCGAACCTACAGTTTCTGTAGACTTCTCTACCAGGCTGGACTTTTGCAGTGGGTGTCTAGGGGTGTATTTCAAAACCCATTAACGAAACGTTGTTTTTCTCTCAACAACAACATTTAATTAAGTACGGTTATATGTACAGTGATATTTACATTAACAATTAACACATCATAATCATATTCTCTCGCTGCTTGACGCAGCCTGCCCTATCTCGCTCCTCTCTCGTTGATCCAGCGTTCTTTTCTTTCTTCATCTACGGGGTCTGTGCCCCTTCTCCAGGGGTCAGAGTTCAAGGTTGAATACTCCCCCACATTGTAAACAGGCTCTGTCAAAGACAAGCAACCGTGATGCGTCGCCGCCTGCTGATTACCACACAAACAAATCCTACATGTATACCTCCATCATTGGATTTATGCCATTAAGGTGAATTTCGCTTGTATCATTAAGGGGGACTTCAACCGGATGCTAAAATCATTTCACAGCGTAGAGCACCAGTTAATTGTAAACCTGTTTGGGTAGGAGGTTAGACTTCCTATTGGCTGACGTATTACGACGTGTGATTTTAGTATACTGGGAATTAATATAATGAACCATTTGTTGAAAACAATTCACTATAAGATCTAAAAAGCTATGAGATAGACAATGAGTTTCTAATTCTGTTCTTGTGCCGCAATTAAAAATTTCTGATTAAGAAAATTTTTGTTTTTTATAAGAACAATAATTATTTTTCTTTTAAGAACAGTTGTTATTTATATTTTTTAAACTAATATTTCCTTTAAGATTTCATTCGGAATGTATAAATGTATAAAAAATTCGCTTTAAAATACGAAGAATAAAAAAAAAAAAAAATCATCTTGAAATAGCTTATTACAAAATTACAAGCATGAATCTTTCTGCGGTAGCATTTTTAAGAAAGAAATCTATTTATTTGCCACTCAAATTTTGGATATATAGCTAAGATTAAAATTATTTCTACGGGATTATGTAGAGTTTTAACTAAGGTAATTTATTTTTATTTTCTCAAGTATTTTTTAATTCTAGAATATTCTCTTTATCTTTTTATGCTAATAAAAAAACATTATGCTAGTATTTTATATTTATTTTTATGAATTTTTCATTATTTTTTGATAATTAATTTTGATTTGAGTTTTTTAATTATTTTTAGTTCTTTGGTTTTGCAATTCAAGAAACTATTTGAAATTAATAATGTATAAATTGTACTTGCGGTTATTATGTAATAACTAACATTTTTAATAAAATGTTTCTATAATTTAAAATGATATAAATCGTAATAATCACCAATGTATAACAAATTTGGTAACTGATTCGCAACTTGTGAATTTAACTATCTTGAAAGGAACTCTTAATTTGCGAAAGGAGTTTTATTCTGTTGTTGCGAATGTCAAGAATTAAATTCTGCAATTAAATTGCATTGCATGAATGCATTTTTTTCTGATTCCTTAATAGTATGATGAGATGTCTGATGTCCTTATTTTTGAAGCCCTGCTGTGCACTACTCAACATTCAAAAGCTGAAACATTGTATTGTTGTCTTTCGCAACAAGGATCTGCGTATGTTTTAAGAAAAGGTTCATGTACTACAAATGTTGACAATTAGTACATTTTCTAGTTAAGCTGTATGACAATCCGATGTTTTATAATGTTTCGATAACAATAATATATGTTTTTAATGGAAATCTTGTAATGGAAATAGTGTAATCTGTAAAAACTCACTAATATCTGCACATGATAAGACTTCAAGATAAAAAATATTAAGAAACCGAACAGTAAAATATTTTTTGTATGGGAAATAACTCGAAATATTTTTTTTTTTTTTTTTTTGTAAATTAAAATTGAAATTGTTTTTTAAAATTTATATTGCTCGAAAAAAATTAATGCTTTTTTTAAGATAGTAAAAATTCATAAAATTTTTTAAGTACTTTTTGTTGAAACTGTAGTTGGTACTTACGTATTAACGGTACCTTGGCAACAGTTGCGCCAATAAAGAGCACACGCGCCAACCGCAGCTACAGATTTGGCGGTTTTTAAATGGCGCCAATCTACACTTAAAATTTTTGTTCCAAATAATAAAATATATAAAACACTCCTTTAAAATCAAAACGCTTTCAAAATTCAAAACACTTTCATCAATTTCCACAATGTAATCTGGTCCACCTACCTTCTTTTTTGGTTTATTCTCCATATCCAAGACACATAATTCACGCATGTAATTGTTCCAATCTATAACAGTTTTATCCGATAAATCAAGTTGCTTTTCACAAAATTTAATCGACGTCAACTCCTCGCACCAGCAGTATATGAATCTCAAAGCTGTACAAAATGGAATTCTGCTTCCCTCAAACCAGTTGTCTTTTCTAAGTCCCATACGATGAGCATACTGACTGAAATTGCATTTCCAAAACTTACGTTTACCAAAATAAAGTTTCATGTCATGGAAATTGGGACATTTTCTTTTTTTTGGTAAAATATTTCGCTCCTGAAAAAATAAAATTGCATCTTGTTCTGTTTCTGGCAAATCCCAAATACGCATTTTCGTAGCTCTACAAAATGGCGTCAAAACTCAGCAAATCTGCAACCGTTATATTGGCGCCATTTAAAAACCGCCAAATCTGTAGCTATTAGATTGGCGACACTTAAAAACTGCCAAGTCTGTCGCCAAGGTACCGTTAATACGTAAGTACCCTGGAAAATTCTTTATTGCATAAAAAGACGGTTTGAAAGAGATCAGAGAGAAAAAAAAATTAAATTGTCTTTGACGCCTCGTTGTTAGAGAAATCAAACTACAATATTAACGATATGCCAAAACTCTCAGTTATCAATCTTATTATTCCATCAGTTATTGTAAAACTTCATTTAAAATAGTTTACTGTATGTTGTTTTCAGGTATCATGCATATTGATTTGACGCAATTTGCTATTGAAACACCAGAAATGCAGTGGATTAAGCATTACTTAGGGTACACCAGGAATGGGCTACTATGCCACATCTTCATTTTTCCATTACAGTTTGGAATGGAATCTTCAGAGGTGTTGGTAAGGAAAGGGGTACATCTTCTTGGACCCAGATGTAAGACTTTCCGGTCTATAGTTTTATCGTGCCCATACTCAATGTAAACTCGGAAATTTTTGATTCCAACAGCATTCTTTCTATGGTAAATCGAGATCCCCTCCTTTGGAATTATTAACTAGGTCTCCTAAAGCCCAAATTAATTTTGTGTGTAAAAGAAACTACATATTTTGTACAGAAGTATATATTTTAATTCTGTTTGCAATAATTGCGTTTCACCTAAATACCGCATTTTATATACAAAAAAAATGTTGCTTAAGTTCTGTTCTTGTTGTCTTTTGTCTATTTCATGTCGTGATCAAATTTGTTTCTTGAATTGAGAAAGTCTGATGCAGTTTTAGTTGTTTTTAATACAGCTAAACTCAGCTGAATAACATTTCTTAGTATGGCAATAAATATGGGTTGTTTTTCTTTTATTCAGCAATTACTGTAGCATTACGCGTTGTCTGTCTATGTAATAGATTATTCCTGTGATATTTAATTTTTTTGTGCTCGACAAAAACAATTAATTTTTGAAATGAATACTTTAGTGGGACAACCGGTAAGTTATATTAAATTAAATTACTGAAGCACCTTTAATTGAATTTGCTTCTCGAAAACATATGTATTACTTTCAGACAACTTTGACCTCATATTAAGCACTTCCGAGTTGTATGTTATTTATTGCTTAGGTATTATCTGAAAATTTAATTATAATTTTTATTGATTTGAAAAAAAACACCTAAGAAATTTATTTTTAAATTCTAGGTATTTACTGTTCAATTTTTAGTATTTTTTATTTTTTTTCCTGCTGGATTTAAAAGTTTTGCAAATTTAGTTTCTGCTTTATGTTTTCTAATGTAAGGATTTTCAATGGTTTAACATATTCGAAAAAAAAAATCTTGGTATTTTCTGTAAAAATACCTAAAGCCTATTTTATTAATATACAATAAAAAAAACATTTGGAATTTAGTAATGGATTTTCAGTTTTTGTTTCTAATTAGTCTTTGAACTGTTCAGCTAAATGTAATGAAATTTGTATTAGAGTTTCTATAAATTAATACACTTAAAAATAGAAATGTTTTATAAATTATTTGTGGGAAAAAAAAAGTTAATTTTAGTTAAATCTGATCTTTCCTTTTCTATAATTTACTTTAATTACTTTTAATAAGACAATTACTTATTCGTGTTTGAATTTTAATTAAATATGATTAAATGTGTTAATATTATTAATAATTTAATTATGTCCTTTGATCACAATTTTAAACTTTAATTATTGCCTAAAAAAATTCATCTTTTAATTGTATTTTAACACTTATTAAAATTAATGTATATAAATCATTAATTTGTTTTCCTTGTATCATAATTGTTAAAATTCATTGGTTAATTTAACTATATTCATAGTATTAACAGATTTTTTGGTTTAAAAAGAGAGGTCATGAACTATCTATCACCAATTTGACTCATAGTATATGTAGGTCATAATTAGAATATTAACTGCCCTGAGTTGTAGAACTCTTCTTTACATAATTTTTGAT
This sequence comes from Caerostris darwini, assembly GCA_021605075.1. Classification (NCBI taxonomy): domain Eukaryota; kingdom Metazoa; phylum Arthropoda; class Arachnida; order Araneae; family Araneidae; genus Caerostris; species Caerostris darwini. Next base: position 108,271 of record BPLQ01006470.1, on the reverse strand, counting down.
AAAATAGAATTTGAAAGTAGTAAAAGGTTTTTATACACTGAATTACTAAGCTTTGCCAGCATCTAAATGATTCAGTTTTGAAATGCCTGCCTAGGCAACAAGTTTATAGCAGATTCTATTGCTGAACATGGTTTTTTGTAATATCCTGCATTCACTTTTAATATAGCAAGTTTAATAAGTATTTTATCTTTTTAAATGGCTAAAATATATTCTCTATTTAACATTAAGTAGCAACATTTTAAAGCAAAAAATAATTTTAGTAATTCACAATACAGTTAAACTTTATTGCAAATTAATGTCATTCAAATTTTTTTAATCATTTAAATTTAATTCATGTATAAAGTCAAAATCATTTCAAAAATTTCTGATAACCCTCTGATTTTTAACCTTGATTTTTTCAAAAATTGAGAGGAAGTTCTATTGCTTTGGATAATTAAAGCATATATAAACAAACATAATTTTTACACTAAGTACAAATTTCAAACAATTCAGTGATGAATAGTTCATAACTTCTGCTTGTTAGGTAATTAAATGTTTTTAAAATTGTATTTTTATATTTAGCAAATTTAAAGAGTTTGTGAACTTATAGGAAAAGTAGGATATTTTGGACTTTTTTCCTTAAGTTTGTCTTTACTAAAAGACCAATTAATAAGTTATTTTTAGAGCCTCTTACATACTTTCCAGAATCTACCAATTTTTCTAAATTTTAATTCTTAATAGGTTTTTGTTATTAAAAAATTTCATTTGACTCTACTCCTAGTATAGGTGACTTACAAAACTTACTATCAAACAAATAGGTGACTTAAAAATTTTTTCCTCTATACAAGAAAAATATTATTATAGAACATTAAAAGAATATGTATAAATTTTCTTCACAAATATTGAAACATTAGAATATACTTTTTTACTTCCCAATTTAAACTAAAAAGATTTTGTATTGCAAAAAAGAAAGAAATTATACATTTCAGAAAATTTGAATTGTTTCATCTGATTTTTTTTCTTTTATTTTTACTGCATTTGGGTACATAAAAAGTAAAAACTTGTTGGTTATGCTAATTTCCTTGATTGACAGAAAAAAATTATTACTACATTTTCTTTCTCAGCTTTGGCTAGCTTTCTCTGTTTTTACTGTTATTCTATCTATTATTTTATTATTATTCTATTCTATTTTAGTTGTATCATTGCTTATATTGGTATGCATTAGTGGTTGTTTTCATTGTATAATTATTGCATTTGAATATGTCGCATTATACCTTTAATGGCTTATTACCAATTTGGTTTTTATCAGGTAGGAAAAATGAAAAAAAAAAAAAAAAAAAAAAATCTTTTGTGATCTAGATTTTAAGTTATAATCTAAACTTGCGTACATAGATTTTTTTTTTTATTTGTTTACACAGAGTTAAAATGATCTAACTTTTTTATTTCTCTTTAAACTATGAGGGATGATGGATATGATAAAAATGTTACAACATTATAATTTTTAATAATTCAAAATCATGATTTTTGTCAGGAGTTAATGGTTATTTCCTTATTACACTTGTCTTGGGGAAATAAATGATTTTATTTAAGCTCTAACAATAAAAAAGGGCAATTTATTATTAAAAAGTTGTTAGTTCTGCTGTCTTTAATCTTATCTTATAGTTTATTATTTTTTTTTTCCATAACTATAACTGATATTGTATACAAACACTTTTTAGCGAATTGTTAATATGCAGCCACAACATACGACCTTATCTCAACCCGAACAAGAGAAAGTATATCAATGGATCAGTGAATTGGCCAGGCCAGATACACGAGAAAATGCTCTTCTAGAACTAAGGTAAAGTTACTTAACGATCTATTGCATTCATATAAATCTAACATATTGAAATTTATTACAAGAAAAGAAATAAATTATTTTGTATAAATAATGTTACTTGGAATTTTCTAAGCATTGTTAATTCATATATTGTTAAATATGTCTAGTATATGCATTCCAATAATTGTGTTGCCAAATAAAATTTAATCAAAATTTATAGTGAAAATTTTAGATTTTTTTTTTATAGGTTTTGTTATTATAAATTCCAATTTATCCTTAATTTAAAATATTAAAGAGAATTTTTAAACATACATTGAATTTTTATTATATTGGTTTATTGTAGTTCATTCATTTAAAAGAAAATTAAGTGGACATATTTTATTATAAATAATTATAAACATTAACTGCTTGTAGTGATTTGCATCATTATAATTTTCTTTAAATAAAGCAATATATTAAAATGATTTCGTATATTTTATTTAATTTCCAATGAATATCTAATATTAATCTATAAAGTTATATTTTAATCCCTAATTATATTCTGAAATTTATTTTAATTATATCTTATTCATTATTATAACAAGTGAATTCTATGACAAAATTTAAAAATATTTTCTTAAACAACCTATATGTACAAGAAGTTTATTTATCAAATTGTAGGCCAAATGTATATTTTTCAAAAATTATATTGTTCGCAATATTTTTAAACGTACAAATTTTAAAGTCTAATGCTATCTAAATAATTAGAATATAAAGAAATTCATATTTGAGGCAAAGATTTGAAAGATGAATTTCTTTATGCAAAATTGTATATCATTAATAAAAAGTAAAATTTTGAATTAAATCATAAACTTTTTATGTTAAAATTAATAAATGGTTAAATAAATTTTAAAACACAATATTCCTTGAATTGTAAAAGAATAGAATTTAAAGATAATTTTTTAAATTTTAAAAGAATAGAATTTAAAGTTAATTTTTAAAATTTTAAAAAAAGTTATTATTTTTTAGTAAAAAAAGAGAAGCTGTTCCTGAATTAGCTCCAATGTTATGGAATTCTTTTGGTACAATAACTGCATTACTTCAAGAAATAATAAACATTTATCCAGCCATTAATCCACCTACCCTTACAGTAAGGAGATGTCAATTTAAAACTTATTTTTTATTTGCACAGCTTGTATTAATACATGTATCTATTATGTTAATTATTTTTAATTATAATTTTTGATTAATTTTTTTTTTAAAATAAAAGAAATTATTCATAATTCAATTTGTAATAGCTGGATATATTTTAAATCTTAGTCAAAATTCAAATAACTGTACATATGCAAAATTTTATACTGTATTATTGAGGGGGGAAAAAGGCAATCCATTGATTAAAACCAGAGTGATAGGAACCTTTCATTGAAAAAAAAAGTAAGAATTTAAAAATTTTTTATCATTTCTAAAAGAAATAATATAATAAATTAATGATAATACTTTGAATTGTAATTTTATTTTGTGAATTAAATATAAAAGAGAAAAATTTGATCCTTTGAATTGAAGGTTAAAAGTAAATTTTATTTGAAAGGTTTGTTAGACTTATTTTTAATTCAGCCCATGCATTAAAAAAAAAGAAGAAAAAAAAAAAAAAAAATCAGTGAATTTTATGGTACTTAAAAATACAGTAGTATGTAATAAGCTACATTTACTATAACCATTTATCAAACATTTTAGTTTCTTCAGTGATTCTGCTATATATGAGCATTCATAGCATTTTAATCTTTTTTAGAGATTGATTGGTTTTAGGTTTTCCATTGCTTTTAATGCAGATTTTTTTCTCCTTTCCTTATCCTTATGTAATTCTTGGCAATGATAAGCCAAGTCAGGAACCACTTTATTGTTAATTAGTAACTAAGCCATGCATTCTTCATTGACATTTGAGAAGGTTTAAGTATGCATTTATTGGAAATTTTTTATTTTTACTTTCATTCATTCCTATTGCATGATAAGATAATAGTAGTTCATTCCTATTGCATGATAAGATAATAGTAGTTCATTCCTATTGCATGATAAGATAATAGTAGTTCATTCCTATTGCATGATAAGATAATAGTAGTTCATTCCTATTGCATGATAAGATAATAGTAGTTCATTCCTATTGCATGATAAGATAATAGTAGTTCATTCCTATTGCATGATAAGATAATAGTAGTTCATTCCTATTGCATGATAAGATAATAGTAGTTCATTCCTATTGCATGATAAGATAATAGTAGTTCATTCCTATTGCATGATAAGATAATAGTATGGATTTCTTATTAGAGAAAAACTTGTACTCTAATTTATTTTTCGATTTAGAGAATTTTAAAATCCTGCATGTGAATCTTATTTTATCACATGCTACATATGTTTTAAATAATATAAATTTGCAAATCGCATCTGGTTTATTTATTTTTACTTTGATGAAACACATGATTACTTGATAGATTCTTGTTCTGATATTTGTATATCCAATGTGATGCAAATATGTTGTCTTTTCCTAGGCTCATCAATCTAATAGAGTTTGCAATGCATTAGCTCTTCTACAATGTGTTGCGTCTCATCCAGAGACACGATCAGCATTTCTGCAAGGTAAGTAAATTGTATTTTTTTATTAAAATATTTTTTAGTAGAAAATATATTTAATTAAATTGCTTTATTTATATAGCAACAACGATATAGTATATAAAATATTTTATTTCTAAATACATAATTTTTTTAAGTTTCCAAATCTTTATTATTTTTTTTTCTGAAATTTTGTTATTTTCAGAAGATTCAAATGCTTGTATTGTAATAAAGATGGACTTTAAAAATCTACCCACCATAAATAACTTAAATTTCGTAGTTAATATCTCTAATTTTTAATATAGCAGGCCAATGGATAAATAAAAAGATTGAGAATATAATACAGTACAGGCACATTGCATTGTGTTTATCTTGTGAATTTGCAGCTTGCTAATGATGAAAGGTTAGAGTAGTATTGGGTAAGTAGATTAGGAAACATCCACATCAGCATTCCTGTAAAAATAGCAAAATGGGCTTGAAAATTGATTCATTCCAACAGCTGGACAGCTTTGCTTATCATTAAATGTTTAACAAAGATTTATTACTGTATGATTATGCAAATCATAAGTCCAGTGTAAATAAATATTGCTTTAAGCTTAAAATAATGGATTTGGAATGAGGATTCTTCTGCTTTCATAAATAGTAGAATTTGTTTTCCAGTTAAAAATTCACATTTCCTATAAAAATATTATCTGTTTATAAAAAATATCTTTGCTTGTTATTCATCATCACTCTAATGGGTGCAGGTTGAATTAAATTTGGTCATCAAGTCTTGTCTATTAATTATTTATAATGGCTGAAGTCCACATCTGAAATTTTTTATTTCAGTGAAATTTTAATTTTAAAAGTTTTACTGTTATAGCGGAAAATTTTTAACATAATGATATATTATGTATTCTAGAAAAGTTTATTTCTTATAAGTATTTATCGTGTATTAATGTTTGATTTAATATTATTTATAAATCTGGTTAGTTTTACTTTGTAAGAGTACTCAGTTTTTATTATTTTATCATGATTTTAAAAACTAGTTTACCATTTACGTGTAATTTGCTTTTTATAGAAAATCTATTTTTTTCCTAATTTATCATTTCAAATCTATCTATCCTTTTAATCTAATATTTTCGATGATATATGTTTTGTTTTTAAACTTTTTTAAGTAGCAAAAATTTATAAATTTTTTATGTATGTTAACTAAGTTATAAATCAAAATGAAATGAGATGAAATTAAATGATTATTTTCTTTCAGTCATAAATTAAAAGTAACAATATTTTGATTGTTATTAATTATTTATCACTCATTGTATCAATTACTCATATTTTATGAACAACTATTACTTAGCACTGCTCTGTTTTATTAAATAACATTTGTGAATTTTTTTGTGGGGGAAAAATATTAATAAATAGTGCAACGTTGAATGTTTGAACACATTGGTTAACATATACAATCTTGCTACAGTTGATAATTTCATTTTCATTTAAACCTAAGACATTATAATCCATATACAATTTAATAGGTGATATTCCATTGTACATACTGGAATTTTTCCGTAATGAATAAATTTTTAATATTAGCATTCTATGTATTAATACCTATAAAATTAAACATTATTACAAAAAAAAATTAAATTAAAAAAAATGTATCTAAATACAATTTGAAAAAATAAGTAAAAAGATTGAAAAAAATTTGGGACAGAGATAAAAAAAAAAACCTATTAAAATGCACATTTAAAAATGATAAATAAAAGGCTTTAATTGCAAATAAGAAAATAATCATGATTCTTTCATTAGTTATGAAATGATTATTTGTTATTAAAAAAATTAGTTTTTATGATATAATGAAAAAATTCTTAATTCTTTCTTCTATTTTTTATAGCTAATACTCCTCTGTATCTATATCCTTTTCTTCATACTGTAAGTAAGACTAGACCCTTTGAATATTTGAGGCTTACTAGTCTTGGTGTAATTGGAGCTTTAGTAAAAGTAAGTTTTATAAAATCTTTTAAGTACTTGCATATTAACATTATGTCACAAATTGAATCTTCATATTAACTTTTTTTGCTCCAAAACAAAAAAAGTTTTGACATTTACCAACAGCATGCAGTAATAGTAATGGCAGCTGTCAATCGAGGGCATGCAATTGATACTTAATTACTATTATTTTGTTAATTTTTAAATGGATATTATCAATTTTTAATTATTCTTATAGTTAAATATTTTTAAAATATAAGAGGTTATGCTTCTATGAAATATTTAGCCATTTGAGACAACTGATAGTTTTTTACTATTTGTTAAAAACTTTTTAAAATTTTGGTCTATAAAATTACTTAACCACACAATTTAAATTGTCTTGGTGTCATATATTATATATATTATTTATTTATTCATTCATTCATTCATTCTTATAGACTGATGAGCAAGAAGTGATTAATTTTCTATTATCAACTGAAATAATTCCTTTATGCCTTAGAATAATGGAGGCTGGAAGTGAGCTGTCTAAAACGGTATGAATTTTTTCTTTTAATACTAAAATAAATTGTATATTGTACATAAATTTTTATTGGTTTAAATATGTTTTTAAAATATATTAACATATAAGTCCTATAATTTTCTGTCTGTAATTCATAGATTATTGTTAAAAAATAGTGCAGATTTTTATAGTGTTCTTCCTCTGCTTCAGAAAGCATAGTAAAAAATGAATTTCTAAAATTCTACTACCCAAGAAAGCTTTCTTCCAAAGATAATAGATAAAATTTTGTACTGATTGACTGTCAGGCTTAATCCAATTTTCATTTTTTTTTAATAAATGAAAAGACTACAAATTATTATTTTTTTTTGTATCCTTTAGATTCGAATAATTTAAAATTTACTAAAAGTTTTTCTTTTTAATGAAATTAATTTTTGCTTTCTGATCAAAGCCTTTTGTTTATTTAACCGGTATTGGCTTGTATTTCAATTATCTCTGGTAAATACCGAATGTATTTTCTTATTATGTTTCTTTTATACCATTTTCACCATCTTTCTATATTATATTTTTTTAAAAATATTATTTTGTCTTAAAATTCTTTTCTGCTTCTTTAAGAACTCTGAATATAAAAATGAAGTTTGTAGGCACAAATAAAAGAGATATGATGATGTTTATTATATGAAATTATTTTCTTTTTATCATCATAAATTATGAGTGTAGATAAAAATAAAGTGCAGAAAAATCTGATACATAACAGAGAAAGTACATACAGAAAAAATATATATATATAGATCAAATCTGTAGATATCTATATATTTTTTTTATTCTTCTTACTCAGGATATTTTTTATTGGTATGAGATTTATTATTAATAATTCAGCCAAATTTGTTTTCTTAATTATGTTAAGTGTATTTCTGTGTTATTTCTTTATGCACGAAGAAGATTGTTTATATTTAAATTTAACAAGATGTAATGGGAAAAACCTTTTTCTCTAACTGTATTTCTCAAATTTCTACATTTGTAATCAAATCTTTTCTAAAACTTTGGTAAATGATAAAAAGCTTTGATAAAATATAATACATCCTTGGAAAATATATATATATGTGTGTGTGTATGTACATGTATTTTTTTACATAAAATCATATCTTTATAAAAATGTTTATTCATAATATGAAAAGAAAAAAAAAAAAAACCTAACCTATTTATGTTGAATTTTAAAAGCATTAATGCAGTAGTATTGATATTTCATTATTTTGGTAGTTATAAATTGGGTCAAGAATTGCGATGATCATTGAATTTATTGTGTTAGAGTAAATATAGAAATATCAAAAAATCTTATTTTTTTACGTGCAACATGTTTAAGTTATGTAATTACAAAATTTTTATTCATATTCATGGAAAGTAAAATTCTATGTTATAAAAATTTAAAGTTGATTGTTATTAATTAGAAATATATGGTGCATAAAATAAATGATAAAAATAAATTTTATTGATACATATAACAATTTTGATCTTGATTCATTAAGGTTAAAAAAAAAAAAAAAAAAAAAAAGTTTGAAACATAAAATCAAAATAATATCCGCAAAAAAAATTTTATGTTGTCGAATAAAATTTTCAGTTATTAAGTGATTTATATTTGTATAACAATTTTACAACAATTTATGCCTTTATTTTTTTCAGGTTGCAACCTTTATTTTACAAAAAATATTGCTGGATGAAACTGGGTTGAACTACATCTGCCAAACTTATGAGCGGTTTTCTCATGTTGCAATGATTCTGGTTAGTTTTTATTATGAACATTTATCTAAATTTTAAAATATTTTGAAAAAAGTTATATGCATTTTTTTACTTTATCACATAGCACTTTTTTTTATTTTACCAGCACTTTTTTATTTTGTTTCTATAAAATGTAATTATAACTAATTTTTGTAATGCTTTAAGTATTTGTAGTAGTAATCGTCCATTTTTATCTTAATCTATAAATTTGGAATTTCTTAATTTTGATCCTTAGCCCATTTAATTTCTATTCTTAGATGGAACAGAATATATATCCTTGTAAAATATATTATTAAAGTTGATTAATAAATAAGTAACCTTGATATTAGAAAATGTTTTTCAATTCTGTATTTAACATTTTCTCATGTTTATTGAGGCAATTATCCCTTAGAGATCCCATAGATAGAGATATCGGATTCTTTATTTATAAAATAGTCAAGTTTGTTTTTAGTTTGGCATCCAATTCAAAATGCTTGCACTTTTGATCTTTTTCATTCTTCCAAATGTGTAAAATTTAAGGTAATTAGTAAATTAGGACGTTCAAAAAAAATTATTTCTATCGTATAGCTTGAATTTGTTTTTTAAGATGTCTGCTGTTGTATGTGACCTGCCAATATTATTGTCCTGTTAAAGAACAATATCTCGGACATCTAAGTTCAATTGTCAATCTTTTCTACAACTATTGCAATCTTTTGCATACAATAAGCTTATAACATCCACATTAGACTTCTATTTTATATCATTATCTATTTTTATTTATACAATATCAAAGCATCAGGTTCAATTCACTTAGTTATGAAATACAATAAAGTCATCTAATTGTTAAAAGTAAGAATTTACTAGAAAAAAATAAACACGGCTCAAAAGCTACAAGAGTTTAAAAAAAAAAAAAAAAAAAAAAAAAAAGTTAAAATTGGCATATGAGTGGAAATCAATAGCTATTTAAAAATTTGTATAATAACTAAGAAAGATTGTTATTGTTGATAATACAATAATGTAAAGTGATTGAAAACATAAAATGAGACATTTAGAAAATCAAGCCAAAAGTAATTTCTGAAGTTATTTTGCATGTTAATGAATTTTATAATCCAAGAATTGTTTTATATCATCATCTGAGTAGTATTCATATCTTTCAGTTTGGAAATTTTAATTTTAAAGTGACTTGATATATTTATGTCTGTTTCACTTCAACTGAAAAAATGTTCATTTGTTTTTGTGCAGCTTATTTAAACTTCATTCTTGTGCAGGAATACAATACATATTTCCCTACTTGTTATTTTCATTATAATAATAAAAATATGATGTTGGCATTAAAAATTTTATCGTTTGTTTTTGAGTGTGATGTTTGAAATATAGTTGTGCCGTGAAACATGTTACTTTTTCAATCATTTTATATTCTTATGGTTTGTACATATTTGCTGACATTCTTATACATTAGATAAAGAATGTTAAGAAAATTGGTGAATTAGCATGCTAATGAACAAGTTTTTAATTTTCATGATTATAATTTTATATTCACTAATAACTAAGAATAAAATGAGAAATTACTTTTTTATAGGGTAAGATGGTAATTGCTTTATCAAAGGAACAGTCTGCCAGACTATTGAAACATGTAATTAGGTGCTATTTACGTCTTTCAGATAATCCTCGGTAAGTTTTTTAAAAAATATTTATTCATAGAATGATTTTCTTTAAATACTTTTCGTGTAATGCAAATAAAACAAATTTTATCTTTTTACCGTCAAATCTATAAACAGAAATGATAAACTCCTATTTATCCATCATCATCTAGTTATCCATCAGCATTGAAACAAGCAGAGAGTTTATATAAATACTTATATTTGCAACATGTTGTGGTTTACTTTTAGACATTTAAATTTCTCGTGCAGTATTTTGAAATGGTTATTGGACAGCGCTAATTACTATTTGATAATTTTTACTCAAAAAAAGACAGGCTCATAATTATATCCTATCTGTATGGGAAAATTCCCTGAAAATCCTACACTAAAAAAAAGGATCTCTTATGTGGTAGATATCTTCCTAAAAATTTGGATTTAAATAACTATGTGAAAATTTGCTGTAATCTGTTGGCATTCTTTTTAAATCTTCATTTGGATCACTAAAATAATTGCTTAAATTACTTGCCAGTATCAGGCCATTTTTAAAATATCATTTTGAGATTTAGATATTTCTACAAAATGTTCTTTAACTATGGGTTTTCACCTAATTTAAACTTTGTGTTGCATATGTAAAAGTTAATAAAAATTGCGTAAAAAGATATTTTTGATAATTCAGGCAATTCACTTCTGATAATTAAGTGAATGTGAAGTAAAAAAAAAAAATTCATTTTAAAGAAGTTAGGGTGTATCAAAACAATTAATAATGGGGATATTCTTGAATCTTGACTAGATTGTTGAAATTCTGCACACTAATTTTTCTTCTCAACTATTAAATTTTAATTGTGCTACATAAAGAAATGCTAAAATATCACTTGCAAAAACTGGAAATTAAATTTTAATTAAAATATAATCCATTTACATGAATTCATTTTTCAATGGAAATATGTAAAATATAATTAAAAATTATATTTTGATCATAAGTCACAAGTTATATTGATGAAGTTAGTCAAAGTCAGATTTGTTCTATAATGAGATAATCTTTGAATTAAATCATATATATATGTTTTAAAACCTTTTTATGAACAATATATACAATTGATCATTATTAAATAGTCATGTTTATTTAACTTAATGGAGGTGCTTGCAGTATAAAGAAATTTCAATTATATTTATATTTTCTTTACTACTTAAGCTAATTTGCACTATATTTCAACATATTTATTGATAGCATGAATGCTAATGAATCTTTTCAATTGGAAAGTGGTAACAGAATTTGTCCCTTGTCCCTTCCCCGAAATTGCAAAGTATTATAATTTGTACATAATAATTACAAACTCATAGTATACTTAATTTTTTTCACTGTGCATATGTAATAAAATTGTTATATTTTCGGATGCTTCACTTGTGAATGGTCCTTACTTAAATTTAGCATTTCTGCCCCTGTCCTCCTGCTTCCTCCTTTTAATAGGCAATGAAAATTGTCCAAGATACTATTGAAAAGTTTCATTTGAAATTGAAATCTTTGCAGATAAGAAGGTGCAATTTAATCAAAGGGATCTTATGTGTTAGTTTAATTCATATTTTCACATCTATTGTGGAACATGATGGTAGGTGGGAGATTAATGGAGGTTGACTGTAAGTATTTTATTAATATTTATCTCTAGATGATCTCAAACACATTTAATTGGTTTCTAGTCTGGAGAATGTGCTGGCTAACCAATATAGACCATACTTTCCTCACAAAAATAGTTCTTCACCAAATGAGATTCTATATATGAGGTGTAATATCATCTGTTAGGATAAAGGAGTCATAAATTTCACCTGTGTAAAGGCAAATAATTGTATCAGTGTTTGTGGTGATTGAGGTTCTATGAAAAGAAAAAAAAAAAAGGGAAAGAAAAGAAAAGGTTCTATGAATGAAAAGGAAAAGATTCCACGAAAGAAAAGGAAAAGGTTCCACGAAAGAAAAGGAGAAGGTTCCACGAAAGAAAAGGAGAAGGTTCCACGAAAGAAAAGGAGAAGGTTCCAAAAGGTTCCACGAAAAAAGGAAAGGTTCCAAAGAAAAGGAGAAGGTTCCACGAAAGAAAAGGAAAAGGTTCCACGAAAGAAAAGGAAAAGGTTCCACGAAAGAAAAAGGAAAGGTTCCACGAAAAGAAAAGGAGAAGGTTCCAAAAGAAAAGGAGAAGGTTCCACGAAAGAAAAGGAGAAGGTTCCACGAAAGAAAAGGAAAAGGTTCCACGAAAGAAAAGGAAAAGGTTCCACGAAAGAAAAGGAAAAGGTTCCACGAAAGAATAGGAAAAGGTTCCATCAAAGAGGTTCTATCCTTCCTTGCAGTTAACTATAAGTCATAGTCATATGTGGCAATTAAAGCTCTATTTCTTTCTAAGCTATACTTTTTATAAGCTGATTCTGTATTTAGAAATGTAGTTACTGTATATGAATTATAGAATATATTTTATATTGGTACATAGGATTGACTTCAGTATGCTTCTATTGACTTGGAATTCTTCAGATAAGGGATGTTGAGTAGATGATGCTTGCATCTAAAACATAGTTATACCATGCTGTTTCTACATGTAGAAACTGTAGATATATATTTAAAGCCTGTTTTTTGGCCATGTATCCAATGACATTAAATGAGAGCATCTTCACTAATTTGTATTGAATATTCTAATGCAACAAAATTTTGTGTTATGTATACTGTGTAAATTTTATGAAAATTTATTTATGGCCGCATTATATTTTTTCCAAATTTTTGTATCTGTCACAATTTTGAACATAAGTGAAAAAATGAAAATAAATTAAATTCGGAAATACTTATGTAAAAAGGTACTTGTTCATTATAACTGAACCTTAATTACTTTAACTTTTCTTGTAGGTCTTGGCAAATGTAATAATCAATGTTAATTAAAAAATTCCACAAACATGGAATTAAATCCAATATTTATATTATAAAATGAATACACATTAATTATAACATTGTACAAATAAATATAATAAAGAAAACTTAAGCATTATATAATATTAATATTTAACCGAGTTATATTTTTGAAATTTCTGATATTCTTGGGAAAATAGTCACTATCTTGTAGAATTTCTTTTCTTCAATAAAAATCTTCATTACTGTTTAGCTAGAAAACAATGTTTTTTATCTCTCCAATCCTCACAATTACACCTTTGATTCCAGGTTAAAGAATTTACATTGATGGTTTATTTTTAAATGTTCAAAAGCAGCAGTTTCTTTATTTGTTAAACATTCAATCAATCCAATCCAATTCAATATTACAATTTTCCTTTGAATAGCTTTGAATGAAATAAGAGAATACAAATGTATCTCAATTGTTTAAGTGTATAAAGTTTATTCAGCAGAAAATATGATGCGTTTACATCATGTCTCCAAGTAAACAATTGATTAGCTGATGGGTTAATTTAAAATGAAGAAGTATCAAATAATATTTGTCTTTCTGTTGTATATAATTGTTGTTTACACTTTATTTAATAAGTTTTAATATACATTGTAAATGACTTATCATTTGATTTACAGAGCCAGGGAGGCATTACGACAATGCTTACCTGATCAACTGAAGGATAATACTTTTAGCATGTGTTTAAAGGAAGATAAGTCCACAAAGCATTGGTTAAGTCAGTTACTGAAGAACTTGGAAACCACACCAGTCTCGGAGGAAAGATTATCATATCCCATACAATAAACAATTTTCAAAATTGTACAAAATGCCTTTCATGGAACTATGTAATTTTTAAATCTCACAATCTCATCTTTTTTTTTTTTGTACATAAGATGTTTATACATGCATCTCTAGTTATATTATGAAATGAGTGAAAACTAATATGTTATCTGGTTCTGTAGTCATTTGTTGGATTTTAGCATATATTTAAATATTTTCCCCCAATGAAACCGTTAAGTTGAACCAGTATAGCATTTGATGATGTATTATAAACAGCTTTTTAAATCCCACTTATGAATGATTGTGGTTATTATGAATTATGCTCATGTTTTTTGTTGTTTTTTTTCTTTCTAATTGGTGATAGCAGATTTGTTTTTCCCGATTGGTTAAAATGGGTATAGCAACTGTTTTTCTTCGATGTTAAAATAAAGAATCCTTATTTAATAACCTATGTGCATCAAAGAGTGGGCGTATCCTTCATGAAAATATGTTCGATTATTAACTATTTAGAATAATTGTTCACATTCAATAATTCACATATGGAGCAAACCAAAAACTATGTCTATTAAAAAAAAAAAAAAAAAAAAAAAAACTTCCACTTTTTAATAATAATTGCTAGAAAGTGAGTTGTGCTTATTGTTATGTGTATGTATTAAAGGAAATGCCAGATGTGAATGTAAAATCTATGATATTTCTTGAAAATAAAATGTCCCGTAAAAAAATTATTAATCGTTACTGATTACAATTTTTTTTTTCCTTCTTAACTTAAAATATTATTTATTGTGATGTGCAGAAAGAATGTTTGTTTAATAATTTAACATAAATATTAACTATTAAAATGTATTTAAAATAATGCTTCGTAAAGAAAACCTCTGCTTAATATTGCTATTTGTTTGGTTCTTAAAGAGTTATAAGTATATTAAAAACCAATGATGTTTATTAAAATATTGCTGTCTTATTTGCACTTTATAAAATACAGTGATTTATGTAAGAATTTGATTTTTGCGTAAAATGTCTCATTTCTCCATGTTATCATACATAAACTGTTGCAAATGCCATTTTCTCTTGTGATATTTATACCTCAAATAAAAAATATGGAATGCATTTTGTGTAGGACAGTAATTGTCGACCATTGGACTTAATCTTCATAAGTTGTGGAATTCATCCGTGTGTGTTTTTGCAGAGAAAATACTGTAATCAGCAGTTTGTTTTGTAAAATTGTGTGCCCTGTTAATTCTTCCTTTTTCGAAAAGGACTAATGCATGCTGTTGCAATTGACTTAAAACTGTGAAAATATGTGGGGTTTTAATCAAATAAAAATATTTTTATTATTATTGGAGTTTCTTAATGACATTTACTTATTCCATTTTTTTTTTTTAAATATATTATATAGCAATATTTAATAAATTAACAGATTTTTAGATTTGGTTTCAAGATTACTGATTTAGACTATTGAAAAGCGACTGTGATATGCGTAGTAATTTTTTCACTTTATACGTGATGGACTGCATATTTTTTTTTTTCTGGTATTCTTGCAAGTTCTCTAAAAATGAAATCTATTTTGTTTCTTATCACTATAAAAGATAGCAGGATTTAATTATGAGTTAACCCTTTGCACTTGAGGGCTCCGGAGCAGAGCCATTTAAAATTTGTCTTCAAGCTCGAGGGCTCCGCCACGGAGACAATGCAAATAACAATATAAATAATGCATGTAAATGTATATCAAACTTAATGTATATAACTTGCATGTGAATATGATCTTTTCACTAAAATCGCTTCGAGTTGCTGGTAATACGAATGAAAAAAAACTTCGAGTGAAAAGGGTTAATTTGTTAAAAGCTTTTACTGTAAATAACATATATATTCAATGACCAATTAAAATAATAATGCACTCTGGAAATTAATTCTTGGATAATTTTTATAAAATTAGGATTCATCTTTAAGCCTAAGGGTATAAATGACACTACTTCTGATTAACCCGATAGAACTCAGATTTTAAAACAATTTTCACCTGTTTTTTAAGGATTTCAGCTGGGGGGAGCTTTAAATGCATGTTTTGTCACAATATTCAAGCGTGTTGTCCAGTGGAATAAATTTTTTAAAAAGTTGTATACACCTTATGATTTGTATAGGCAAAAAATATTTTTAATTATTATTCTCGCTACAATTTTTCCTTTCTTAAAATTAAAACTATTCATAATTAATGATCTTGTATGTTGAATCGCAGATTTTGACTATGGAAATATCTCTACTTATGTATGTGGTAGACACCACAACAAATGGTTGTAAAAAAAATTCTTTTATTGTACCTCTATGTGGTAATTAATCTAGTTACAGACCTAATCCGAAATTCTTGTTTTGTATTTTTATCTTCATTGGAGCAACAGCCCCATGGTAGTCCAAGGCCCTCTGCCTACTGGCAAATTTCAAGACAGATATTTTCTTTTTTTACAGGGTAGGGTTGTCAGCCCAAAAGTCTACTGTTGTATTAGACTGGGATATATGGCTTAAAGTAGATTCCAAACCACTACAAATATCCAGGGTACTGCTGGGACTCGAACTTTAAAACTTGTGGCACAGTGAATATAATATATATACATATATATGAATGCTTCAAAATGTTCGATTTATGTAAGCAACAAAAATTTGAAACATGGTACAAACAAGAACATAAAAGCCCGATTAGTTGTTAATTGCATAAAAAAATTAGCTGTTCATTTTGATTTGCATTTTAATGTGTATACTTATGTTTTCTCCTTTAATGATATAATATGCATCTGTTTGTCAAAAGTCAATTTAGCAGTGCACTTGAAATTTTGAATAAAAAGGTATTTTTGCATTAACAGGGTGCCACTTCATGCTAAATGTGAACATTCTAAAATTAAAATGCAATAATCAATTATGTTTTGCGTATCACTCTGAGAACCAGAAATCGTATTTCTCTTCTGATTTGAAACGATGGAGTTTTTTTTTTTTATTATTCTGTTCTGTTTGTTAATAAGAATTTAAATGACTCTCATGCATTGTTAGGTTTCAAACACACTGCATGTAATGTTTTCTGTTTTTAGTTTTGTATTATACAAGTGCAAGCAAGGCATTTTCTTAGATATATTTAAATTTGGAAATGGTTAAATCTGTTTCGTAGATGCAGTTTTGCTTTACTTGCTCGTTTGTATCTCTCTCTCTCTCTATATATATATACATATACACTATCTGGAAGAAAGTGACGGGACACCCCTCGAAAAGTCGATAATACAGCTGACACATGCGCAATAATAGGTATCACGTGTCAGCCATATCCTATAAATACTCTGTGGAGTCGACAAGAGTTGTTTTTTGTCAAGATGCCGCCACGGGAAGAGTTGTCCGAGTTCGAGAAAGGTGTGTTGGTTGCATTGCATCTTGCCAAGGTGTCAATTAGGGAGATATCCCGTCTCCGTAACAGCTCAAAATCAACTGTAGCACGTGTTGTGTGTCGCTACAAGACTGAGGGACACTGTCAGAACAAACCCCGAACTGGACGACCTACAGTTCTCACCAGCAGGGACCGGCGAACGGCTGGGAGTGCTCGGCAGGGAGATTCGAAGTAACCGTCAAACATCCATGGATAACATCGCTAATGAGTTTAGACAAGCCACAGGTGTGGCCGTTTCGGCCAAGACTCTTCGTATCGAGACCCATAAGTTAGGTTACACTGGACGTTCGGCGGCCCATAAGCCTTTGATTACGAAAACCAACAAGAAAGCGCGCCTTCGATGGGCCAAAGACCACCGTACTTGGACTCTGGATGACTGGAAACGCGTCCTTTGGAGTGACGAGTCACGATTTACCCTTTTCCGTTCCGATGGACGTGTTTGAGTATGGCGTTTACCAGGAGAACGCCTTTTGCCCGAGTGTGTCGTCCCAACTGTAAAGTTTGGTGGAGGAGGATTGATGGTATGGGGCTGGCCCACTGGTGAAGGTTGATGGTGCGAAGAATGCCGATAGATACTGTGATATTCTCGACATTCATGTCCTTCCTACCTTGTGGGCAACGTAAGGTATGGATGATTGCTGGTATCAAGACGACAACGCAACATGTCATGTTGCAAGGAGGACTCTTGATTGGTATGTAAACAACAACGTTAAACGCATGGAGTGGCCGGCGCAGAGCCCTGATCTTAACCCAATTGAACATCTCTGGGACGAATTGGAACGTCGGTTGAGGGCCTGCACCCCATTCCCCAAAAGCAAGCCTGAACTATGGAACTTCCTGTTAAACATTTGGAAGGAAATTTCTCTTGCCACTATGGCTAATTTAGTGGAAAGCATGCCCAGAAGGGTTGCAGCTGTGATCGCAGCCAAAGGAGGCCCTGCCTCCTATTAATTTTAATAAATATTTGTTTATGTCGTTATAGTGTCGTCTCCCGTCACTTTCTTCCACATAGTGTATATATATATACATATATATATATAATTTTTACAATATTCTGTCTTATTTTAGATAGTAGTGATAATTGTTTTTCTTTTCAAGTAATATCTTATTAAATTTTCTCTTAGATATTCAAATTTGTAAGTTATGTTGAAATGAAATCAGCAACTTAAAAATTATGCCCCTAAAATATAATAATGGAAATACAATTTTTGTTCAACATTTCAGATAAAATTATTAACTAACTAATTCCATGTTTAACTAACCAATTTAACTGCAGAAATATTCAATGAAGTAATTCAACTTTGTGTTGGAGTTACTTTCTCATTCTAGGAAGAAAATCGTATTCAAATTATGGTTTTAAATCATGAATGCTATTCTATGAAACAAAATAATAATTAAAAAAAAAAAAAACTAATGCATTCAAAATGAATAATTTAAAACTTATATAAATTATTACTTTTTAAAAGTAATAATTGGAAATAAAAAAAAAAGATCTATTTCAGAAGTAATAAAAGATAAGAACAGAATCTCTCGGAAGAAACTAAAAAATATAACTTTTAAAACGCATTAGGCTGAGAAGCAGGCGTTTGATATTGGTGTGGAATTGTAATTCATGATTTCTGCTCATCTGTCAGTCTACTTCTGAAATAATTATTTCTAAGGTTCATAGTTGAAAACACTTGTTCACATATATAAGATGAAGCAAACATAGCACTGATTTTCTGGGCGGGAGATATAAAATTTGGAAACTTACTTTCGATAATGATTTGTAAAACTCTTAACTTTGGCATATTTAGAAACAACTGCTTGAGATGATCGTTAGATTGCAACTCAATTCATTCAACCTACAAATCTGACCTCACGGCTTCACAATTTACGTTGAAAGGCATGGTAAAAATATCCAATTCTGTTTGTCTGTACTTGCTATTTCCGCCGATTTACATTTTGTAGAGCAAAAATAGAGAAAGTAAAAAGATCATCAGTCCTTTGAAAAAAAGGAAGAAAAAATATATTTAATCAAAGTAGAAAAGGAGAGGGATATATAATATAATATATAAATATATATTTCTTTTAATTTGCCTCGGACCGGCAAATTAAAATTATCCGCGGGCCGGATAGAATCTTCCGGCGGGCCGTAGTTTGCCCATCCCTGGCCTAGTGGCTAGCACTCGGTACTACAGGTTTCAGGTTCGAATCCCGGCGGAGCCATGAATGTTTGTAGTGGTTCGGTCTTTAAACCGTAGGTCCCGGTCTTATATGATCACAGAGCCCAATCAGACTTCTCACCCACATCATTCCCAAACTGTAAAGGGGCAACGCAGCTCTAGGCGCATTGATGTGGTGTAGTAGTAGTATTGGTCGTAACATGGAAATTATTACTGATTTACTAGAAAATTTTATTTCTTTGATATTATTAAGTTTGCTAGTGTTATAGAATGACCATTCAAGTATTAGAGGCATATATACTTTTTTTAAACTCTATTATATTTGAATAATTAAAAAATGTCAATAACTAAGTGACACTCGTTATAGCGTGTGTAAAAGTCTAGATCAACTGCCAATCTGCTTTGTGGGAGTTTTGCAGATTTCTCCTATACAACATGCAAATACTGGAAAAAAAAAAAAAAAAAAAAAAAAAAAAAAAAAAAAACCCCAATGAAATGCCAAGACATGCAATGTCTCTTGTTAGTTGAGAAAAATAACTTTCAAATATTAGAAAAAAATTTATTCAATGTTCTGTAATTTATTATTAACTAGCAAATATAACTTAGCATTGCACAACTTCTTTAAATAAGATTACTTAGTTAAATTTGATTGTGAAAAAATTATCAGCGAGGAATTAAAAGTTAGAAATGCTTTTTAATTCAACTTCTTAAAGTTTCGAAAATCGCCACATTTGCCTTTAGCCGTTAGTAAAATTTTTCCAATTTTGGAAAATGCTTTAATTTAAGATACTGGATATGGCACCTTTATACTTCATAAATTTCGTCGCAGTAATGTGGATTATACTGTATTCCAACCATTGAAATAATGAAAATGGAAAGAAAAACATTTAACGCGCTACAGAATTTCACTACAATCGATGAGTTCCTATCTTTCACAATTTGAGCAATTCTATTTGCACAATAATTCGCGCTTAGTCAAATTACGGTAAACTACAAAGCAAGGAAAATACTTTTTCAATATCAGAATAAGTCATTTTGTTGGAAATCAAATGGATGCCTTTCACTGCTGGGTGCCCAATCTTGTCTCTATAGTATCGATAAGGGGGCCGAGTGGCTAGCGCTCTGTATCACAGGTTTCGGGTTCGAGTCCCGGCGGTTGTTGTTGTTATCGTGTCCCTCACGGAACGAGGGAAGAGGGGTGCAGCTTCCGTTTTGATGGAGCACCCATAGGTAGAAGTCTGACTTCTGTTCCGTGACGGTCTTGCCTTTGGTATCCCAGGCTTCAGGTTCGAATCCTGGCGGTGGCATGGATGTTTGTGAGTGGTTCGGAATCCACGTTAAACTGTAGGTCCCGGTCTAATTAGCCCAAAGTGTGCGAAACCTGTGGCACCGAGCGCTAGACACTCGGCCATTCAGGTGCCATGGGTGTTTGTAGTGGTTCGGAATCCACTTTAAACTGTAGGTCCCGGTCTGTTTATCCTAACGTATGCACAAGATGACCGTAGAGCGACAAACCAATCCTATAGTATCGATAAATGCCTTCATTAACAAAGATTATATTAACGAAGCACTTTTTTTTTTTAAGAAATGATAAAGGATTTAAAACTTATTACAAACCTTCTTAACGCTAATATGAAAGTTTAAATTTCTTTTGATTTTAGCACATTTTATTTAAAAATATAATTGCTGTATACTTCACAAGCAAAGGCTAATGGAACTCAAAACTTATTGATTTGAAAAAAAAAAAGAAAATTTCGTTGAGTATGAGACACTAAATGCATGCTCAATATTGTGTAAACTTCTATCAGAAATGTTTCGTTACAATTTCTGCATATTTTTTTTAAATTTTTACTTCAACTATTCATTATACTTTTTCTTTCTAATAGAGAAGAATTAAAAAAAAAGAAAAGCTGATTTCGCACATGGAAAAAAAGAAAATCTGATTTCGCAGTACAGTACAAAGAAACCAATTACTGTATACTTTCCAAATACTGGGAATCTTACATAAAGAGGATTTCCAGTATTTGGAATAGTCTGCAGAACTCAAACCTTGTAAGTTGAATAATTTTATATGCGATAAAAAAAATATATTTAAAAATTTATATTTTCAATATCGAGATCTCTATATTTCTGTTGACAGTCGATTTTTATCATCTCAATTTAGAAACCAAATTGTGTCTTAATTTATTTTGTTCTAATGTAGCTGGCAAACACTTAGACAGTTGTCGTTGATGCCTTAAGACAAGCACTGCTCCGACGTTACTCACTTAGCACTAGCCAGGAGGTATGTGTAGCTTGAAGATAAGCTACGGACCCGGTGTAACAATATCACTCGGCAACTCTCTACGATCATGTTAGACAGGGGCCTACGGTTTAAAGTGGATTCCAAACCTCTACAAACATCCATCGAAATCTGTGGTACCGAGCGCCTGAGCGCTAGTCATTCGGCCATTCAGGCCTGTTTTAAATTAAAAGTAAACAAATTGGACGCATAGAATTTTCTAGGAAATGTAAATTTATTATTCATACTTATTAAAACCAAGAGAGAAATTTTTGTATGATTTTTGTCTATTTAATATAGGTATTATTCATAATTACTTTTTTTTTTAAATTTTCTGATTTGCAAAAAATACAACTATGACTATCGAATAATCTTTAAATGGTTTTGAGGACCAATGGTTCGATTTTGTACAAGGACAAGCACACACAATTCATAGTAAATAGTAACAAGGATAATCACTTTACCGAAATGCTGCATAGATAAGGAATTGTTTTTGTGAGTAATCATTTAATCTGTATGAGGACTGTAACAGTTGCGTGCATCAATTGTTATTGTTGATAATTTAAGAATAATTTTTTTTACTAAGAAATAACAATTATTTTACTGAACGATTATATTATTTAAATGAAAATAAATACATGATATAGCTTAAATAATTGCATATTACAATAATACAAAAAATTGTGTTCTTAAACGATCATAATTAAATTGTGTAATGAAGAATAAATTACCGTTCTTTTCAGTAATTAAGAACTCTATCATGTTTATCAATAATACTGTTATTTAATTGGTTCTTCATCTATATTTAGTGCTCTTTTAATGCATTATTTTACTAAAAATATAAGGGGTTATTTTTCCTCTATCAAACAAATTAATATTTAAATAAAATCTTTGCTGATGGACTATATTGTTATAAACCCAGCTATTTATCTAGTATTTATGAAATTCTTTCTTCTACTGGGCGAATTTTACAAAATATTCTATATTTCATTCTTTTAAGACTCTTTCTAACATTAAGTTATGATAATAGAATACAAATATTCTTGAATTGTATTTGAGAAAATAAACTTAATTAATAATCCATTTGTATAAAAAAAACTATTAATCAGTTTATCATTGGAATAACATTTAATGCAACCTTAGTAAAAATATTTTTTTTTTTTTAAAAATAAATAAAAATTACTAAATTTGCAAAAAAAAAAAAAAAAAAAAAGTTGCTATCGACAAACATGGATGGACAATTTTTTATTTTCCTTTTTTTTATTTGTATGAAAGCAATTGCTCACATATATATATTTTTAATCCAGTTTTTCTATAGGGCTAGGTCAATGACTTTTCAAAAGAAGTAAGAAAAAAATTGCAATGATATGATTTCTCGAATGCTATTATAATTATTTTTTAGACACTGTCTTAATGTTTTTTAGTTCGATTTCATTTCTTTTATCTTTGCATATTCCTATCGAATATTTTTTTTCTTTTTAGAACAAAAAGCAAAAGTATAGAAGTCTGGTTAGGTTAAAATATTACGGGAACCTGTTTCGAAAGTAAAAAAAGAAAAATTAAAAAGAAAAAAAAATGTATTGCATGTCTCTTTGAAAAACTGCTCATTTAGTGTCTCGTTAAGGTAGGGTCAGTAATCTTTCTCCCTGATTTGAAGGTCACTGCCAGGATAGTATTCGAGAGACGCCAGGTGGCGTTTAATTGTAAAAACGTTTTTCTTTTTCCAAACGATATATATTTTTTTGTTCTTACAGATGAAAGCGAAAAGAAGTCTCGATTTCTTTGACCATTTCATCTCAGACTCGTTTCCAAGATGCAGGGACACACCAGAATAGAAAAAGAGGTTGTTATCCTTGTGCTGGTAAGCATTTCGTTTTAGAATTTGAAATTCTCAATGTCGTTCTTATGGCATTATCGTATGGTATGTAAATGATTAAGCAAAATATTTTAAGTTCTTTATTCGGAATAAATTGTAGAATTAATTTAAAGCTAACTTTAAAGACGAAAATATTTTATAGAAGATTTGGATACTAGTAACTTGAAAACCATTTAAAATTAACGAAAGTTTTAGATAAAATATGGACTTTTTTAAACAATCAAAAAACGAAAGTCGTTAATTTTTAACAGTTAATTGCTTTTACTTTTAACTTGGTATATTTTGGGAAAGGAAAGCATTATATTTAATTATAGCAATAAATTGTTATAAAACTTTTATTTTTACAGAAATACTAATGTTTTGCCAAAAACAATTTTACGATTAATAAAGTTATATTAATTAAATTATTATTATGATAAAAATATAATATAGATATCGCTATAAAAAGGTAATAAAAACAATATAAATGTATAGAATTATTGCAGACTGATAAAAGCAATTCAAATAATTATTTTACATAAAGAGTGATTTTTTTTTTTTTTTAATATTTCGTCAAAGTAAATTTCTTGAAAAAGATAGTATTTAGATAAAAAATTTAAAAAAAAGTTTTTATATGTTTTATAAATTTTAATTTTTTGTGTTTTATAAATTTAAAAAAAAATGTACGTTCTTTACATTATGTTTTTTTTTTTTTTTTACGTAATTGCTGATCAAAATTTTTTTTCTCATTATAACATTATGCATTTTATTTTATGAATAAAAGTAAAAAAATAAACTTAAATTTGCAAGGTTCAAAAAGTTAATTTTAAAGTATTTTATATTTATCAGCATAATAAATTTAAATCTTATAGCTTCAAATTGGGCGATGTTTTTATAATAAATATTTTACAATTATTAAATGATTAAATTAATATAATTTACAAGAAAGGAGTATTCACTAGAACATTATCCTAACAATATAAATAGAAAAAGGATATTTTGTTACAGTTTAAGAATTGTCATACACTATTCTATATATATTCTCTCTCTCTCTCTCTCGATATATATATATATATATATATATATATATCTTTTAACATTATTTCATGCAGTTTTGAGAATTTTGTTGCTTTTTAAGTCACCATTTCCTTCAATAAATAATTGTATCATATATTACAATGATAAACAATTGAACTGTGGTTTTTCGATACGTTATGAAACCACAAAAGAATATTAAAAATGTCAGTGAAACAGTCACTACGTTGCGAAATACTTTTTGTTCCAGTAGCTAAAATTTCAAAGCGTCACAATAAAAGGTTGCCTATTACTCACAGCAAAATTCTCTTGTTGGCGATTTTCTTTTTTTCTGTGTGTTTATAAAGAAAAGAAGTAGGGCAAAATTGTATACTGACTTACGATTACGTTTTCATGAAGAAAACTATTCTTTGTGTCAACATTCAAAACAGAATTTTTTTCTACGGTCTATTTTAAAATAATTGTCAAAATAGAATCGTTGTTGTATTCTTAAAAATTTGTGAATAATAGTCGTAATGAAGTCTAACATTTTTTTACTACAGTTGTTCTTCATCTCCAAAATAAGCTGTGAAACTGCAGGAACCAAACTAGGATATAAAGCTGGAACTTTCAAAGATTTCGTTTCTGAAAAAACGAGAGGTAAGAAGCAAAAATTTAATTAACTATTTTTTGAAATCGTTTTGTTTCCATTAATTTGTTTTGATAAAGAAAAAATTCTAACACCTCTATTTAATTTAATTTTAAATTACTCTATTTTATATAACTTCTTATTTATGTGTAATGCATTTTGGCGTCTTATTAGTTGTAAGACTAATTGGCAGTGAAAAAAAAATTTTTTTTCACTGCCAATTTTCAGGATTCACTTCAGGATCTTTTGTGAATTTTTTAAAAATGTTATTTGGTGTAGTATTAATTTATTTAACATTGGTCGATTAAAAACTATTAATATTAATTTTTATTTATCAATCATTTTTGCTTAACATTTTTTATCAATATTTTGTTCTATCTAATCAATGTGTTCATATAAAATACATTATTGCTAAACAGTTGATAGAAGAATGCACAAAACCGACATTTCTATATTTGAAAAATGGAAAGTAAATGTTTTCTAAAATCAACGAAAAACTAATTGCATTTAGAGATTTTTTGCAAAAATTCTATTGTTTTTATTGTTCATTATTTGTTTTCTAAGAGATAAGCATTTATGACAGACTATGTTTTGTGTGTGTGTGTGTGTTTTAATTTATTTTATTTTATTTTTATTTGTTATAAACAGATTATTGATGAAAGGCGAATTATGTTGTCTTAAAATTTCAGGATTATGACTTAATAAGGACATAAGGACTATGCCAGATTAAAGTATTGATTTGAAATATGACAATTTTTGTGATGTACCGTAGGAAAGGTTAAAATGTGTTTTAAAGGATTATTTCGTCATAACAATATTCAAATTATAGGTTATATAAAATATCTTCTATAAGTCTAATTTTTTGTATAGACTGCCTTTGAAAAACACCCTAATATGCTATGTATTTATATGGTAAACTTTATATATATATATATATTTAATCAGGGATATATAGACTTGAATTCAATTAGATAATTATTTTGAGTATATAATAATGAAATATTGAATTATTTGTTAATCCTGGTGACCCACAAATGAATAAAAATGGCCATTATTAAATTAGCTAACGAGATGTTTTTATATAATTGAAGGATGTTTTTGTCTTTACGAAGACATTTCTAAATTATTCTTTTCGGGAAAAACAGTTTTGACCCTTACAAATGTCCGTTATGCAAACCTTCAAGCACACCCAGGCCCTATTGAATACGCCCCAAAATAGGGGGACGTTCCCAAATTTAGCCACTGGAATGGAGATATGTAGCAAATTCAGCGTTACCCAGATTGTATTGATGTCGGTCTGCTAGCCATTATTTGAAATGAACACTCTCGGTGATAAAGTGAGGGGGAGGTTTGCAGCCTGTTCCTAGAGTACAAAGGATATTTTGGTCGATAGACTTACAATGCATCCCGATATAGATATGAAAGACTTCAATACCATGTTTCGAAGTTGACTCTCCTCTAGTATGGAAATGACTCCATCTTTGATGTTCTTTCTGTCTTACCAAATTTGTTTTTAAAGCAATAATTTTTGTAATCGCTAAAATATTTATACTCAAAACAACGTTTTCGTTTATTACGCAAATTATCAAATGTATTTAGTATAAATTCGAAATGAATTAATATTGTCTTCGTCATGTTTTAAAAACAGATAAAAAGCAATCCTTTTAATAAAATATATAAAAATGAAAATAAAAATTAGGTATAACAATAGTATATAATTACATTAATTAGGTATTTAATTAGGCGCTCGATGCCACAGGTTTCGGGTTCGAGTCCCGGCTGTGTCATGGATGATCCACTTTAAACCGTAGGTCTAATATCACTGTAGAGCATTGGGCGTAAGGCTGACAACCCAATCCCTTAAAACGAAAACATCTCATGTCTCGAAATCTGCCAGTAAGCAGACGGCCTTGGCCCACGATGGGGCTATTGCTCGAATAAAAAAGAAGAATAAAGTATATAATTAGGTATATAGTAATGGAAAATAATTTAAACAATTTAATTGTTTCATTTATGAGAAGGAATAATTACAACTGTGCCCAAAAGTAAGACCAATTTTAATTTTTTTCAAATATTTTGTATTTATTCTTCCGCATTTATTTAATCGCCTTCAAGGTAATCCCCTCCGGACACAATGCACTAATGCCAACGTTTTTCCAATCTTCAATGCATGCTAAAAAGTCATTAGCCGGGATGGTCATCAAAGCGCGCTCCGATTCACATTGAATCTCTTCAATCGACTCAAAACGGTGTCCCCGGAGAGGTCTTTTGAGCTTAGGGAATAGCCAGAAGTCGCACGGTGCTAATCCAAGTGAATACGGTGGTTGTGGAACGATATGGGTTTCACTTTTGGC
The DNA here is from genome assembly GCA_021605075.1 of Caerostris darwini. Classification (NCBI taxonomy): domain Eukaryota; kingdom Metazoa; phylum Arthropoda; class Arachnida; order Araneae; family Araneidae; genus Caerostris; species Caerostris darwini. The sequence goes on along the minus strand of BPLQ01006470.1, from coordinate 80,612 downwards.
GAAAAAGTCACGAAGAATCAATGCAGTGTGAGCTGGCGCATTATCGTGATACAAAAACCAAGAGTTGTCTTTCCATAAATGTGGCCTCTTTTTTACCTTAGCTTCACGCAAACGCCGCATAAAACTCAAATAATATTCCTTGTTTAACAGTTTGGCCCGGCGGACGGAATTCATAATGCACCATAACACAGTAATCGAAGAAAACAGTAAATACGACCTTGATTTTTGAGCTACTTTGGAGTGCTCTTTTCGGCCTTACTTCACCTTTGTCACGATTGACCGGTTGTTTCAGTTGAAATTGAAAATGGTTTTTCTTTTGGGACACAGTAGTATTTTGTAAATAAGAAAACTAGTAAGTAAGACCTGCATTGTGCAAATTGCTAAAAAGAACATTTTTATGCATACACGTCCATACAGTGCTGTTGGAACCACAGTCATTTGTTCTGTGTTGAAACTAACTAACCAGCGTCATTTGTACTAAAATATCGAGATGATAAGTCTCCGAAGACGTAATATATAGTGTAATAAAGTAAAAAAAATATATATATATATATAACCCTATTATATAAAAGAAATATAACTTATAAATATGCAAATACCCCACATTGCATTGCATTGTTCAGAAATCCTACACATTATTGGTCCTCGTACGCAGGAACATAAGATGACCCTTCGACCACGGATAATTACGCTGTGCTCCGCTGGGTGAAGTAGGGTTACGTCATTACGATGGAGGGCCCGTCCAAAATAACTGTTTCAAGAGACCCCCAGACTGAGGCCACAAATGTAATGATGAAAAAGGAACGTTTACCTATCATTCATTTGCACTCCATGAATTGCATAGGAGAAGGATAAAATTAACTTTTAATAACACTTTCATTAAATCCTTAGTGTCCCTGGCCTGCCGATCCAACGACATCATGGTGAACCTGAACTTCTCGGTCCCTTTCCGCGGTCTGGTGCACGCTGGCAAGAAGGACAGCGGTTGCAGTTTCAGAGGGGATGGGAAACTCACCTATTCCTTGAACGTTCCCCACGCTGCTTGCGGCACAATTCATGTGGTGAGTGTCTATGCTTGTAAAACGCACTTTTTTTAAAATTTCTTGTCACTTATCGTGCCCAATTCTATAGACATGAACGGTTTGAAAAAAATTAAACCATTAGCCTTGTTTACATTTGGAAACGCATAGCTTGAATTGTATACTGCAAGAGTCAGTCAAATGAAAACTTTAAATGTTTAACTGAGAATTTTGAAATTTTATCTCTTCCCCTTCTTCTGTAATCTGACAGTTCCATTGCTAGTAGTGTAAAGAATTTACAAAAAGTGGCAAATGTAGAGAAACATAGTAGTGTCTTCATAGTGGCATCACAAGTATGGCCGCCCGTTAGACAAACGCAGCCATAAAAGAACAGCTTTCTGTTATATAAGATTTTTTGCAAGGGAAGGTAACCTAAAAACCTAATCAATTGTCGAATGAAGTCGTTTTTTAATTGCCGCTTGAAATCGGATACATGTTTGTCACAACAGAAAGTCAACAATTGAAACATAAATCACAAGTGGTGTGACATTTGATCATGGTGATGAAAAACATCTGAATTTGGACACCATAGAATGTAACTGCTGTTGAAGTTTAAAAAAAAATCACCGAGTGTCTGTAGATGAAATAATCACACAAATAGGTCTCGATTAAATTTAGAGATTAAAACGTGCTTCCTCTTACACACTGGCAAGAGCGCTCCCCTGTGGCGTTCAGGAGAAATTATCAGTCACCTTCGAGAAGAAGTACACCGCAACGTGAGCTTCCGCTGAGAAATGTTTTTCATAGTCACTCATTCCGAGAGGAAATATATTTAACGCCTCCTTTCCTTCCACGAATCTACGATTATCTGTCTTTAAATGTGTTAAACAGTGTATGTCTCTAATTGTATGTGTGTGGCGTTTGTGCGTGCGTCAATAAAGCTGTGAGTTTTGCAACCTGTGCCTCAATCCACCAGTTACAATCTGGTGGCCCAACCTGCAACTCAGAGGTACACTGAATAGGGCATAATTGGTTAAGCAGTCACAGATTTTTTTTTTTTTTCTAGAAAAACTGAAGTCCTATGTAAGGGTTGAAGAATTTCCTTTGAACATGACAGAAAGATAATGCACGCGTATTTCTCAATAAATTACATTTAATAAACATTTTTAAGTTTCTAATTTGACCGTATCTCTCTCATATTGTAGATTTGAACCCAATTCATTTCTGTGAACTTCCTTGTATATCTTTATTATAGCAGTATAGCAGTAATGTGATCCTCATGGCAAAATTGAAATTTTTTTTTTTTTTTTTTTTTTTTTAAATATGATACTAAAATAGTGTTGGTACATTTAAGTGGCGTTGCTTTTGGATAAATTGGGATGAAAGGGTTCTCGAGAACCAACCTGAATTAATGAGTCCCTTTCACATTTTTTTTTTCCTTTGAATGTTTTAATTGTTGAAGTTCATTGCTTATATCTTGCGAAATTCAAAATTTAATGCATGGGTCTAAATCAAATAATTTTTCACTAATTTAATTGTTAATATCAAATTTATTTAAATCCAAAAAAAAAAAAAAAAAAAAGGCTTTACAAAATTTAAAAAAATATCACATAGTTTCTCTTTTGATTAAACATTTACATAGACATTAATTCAAATTTTCTCTCCTTAACATGTATGTTTCGTAAGTGTGTCCATTGGGGCGTGAAGGCCGATTGATTGGCGCTCGGTAACACAGGTTTTGGGTACGAATCCCAGCGATGTCATGAATGTTTGTAGTGGTGCGGAGTCCATTTTAAACAGTAGGTCCGGTCTAATATGACCCTACTCCGTAAAAAGAAAAACTTCTCATGTTTCGGTATCTGCCAATAGATAGACGGCCTTGACCGACCCTGAGGCTGTTGCGCCATTGAAGAAGAAGGTGTGATCATTTGCAGAAAGCATGATATGAAAAGCGAAATATAATCCAGTTAAAGGACCACTTTAAGTGCTAAAATTTTTAGAAATCAGCAAGTTTTATCTTAAAAATTTACTCTCCCCAGTGGTGGTTTTTGTAATCACTCCAACTTAATTTAATTTGTAAACATTTATCGTTATTCTTCTGAGCATTGGTTTACTTAACCTCTGTTGTGTTGATATTTCTTATCCCAGTTGGTCGACAGCCACATCTAGACCAAGCCCATGAACCCGTCTCTTAAAACGACGAGTCATGATAAAGGGTAAAAAATACAGCTTCTTTTTGTCCTTGATCTTGCGGCACAAAGACATGGGGCACCCAGAGGAAGTCTGACTTTACCCCATCCGGTTATACCCCCGGACACGGGATACCTGTTTTAGTTGCCTTTTACGACATGCATGGGCTACAGTGGGGCTATTCTAACCCAGATCCACATGTGACACCTCTGTTGTAATATTGATGAAAACAGATACCTTGATAATAATTAAATTACGTGTAAAAGGGTATACTAATTGGTATTTTATTATTATTATAGCGGCATGCTTTTAAGTTATACGTCATTAAAAACATATTTTATGCTTGCTTTGTTTTATTTAAAGAGTACATGTGAGTATTTTTCTTACATTGCAGACTCCGCAGGACAGCTTCGCCAACACTCTCACCATCCGCTATCACCATGCTTTGGAACTGGAAGGTGACGAAATCAAGACGATTCTGTGCAAGTATGGCACGGGTAGCATTCAATTGGGATGAACAACAAGCGCTGATGACAAAAAAATAATCATTGACTAAAATTAAAGTCTATCCTAATAAATTCTTCATAAGCTACATTCATTATTTTAGCATAAAATTAATAATCACGCATCAATACTTCTCCGTTTTAATGAATCATAATTGTTGTACTAATTTATTTAAAACCTCAGAAGTTAAGTGACTCAGTAACTCCTCATTGCATTTTGTGATCCATGGCCGAAGTTGAATTTTTGTCATTTTAAGATGGATTTATTGTTATATTTTATAATAATTACTCTGTCTGTCCCCTAATAAAAGTAGGCAAGTGAATATTTGGCATTATTGGGAAGGGAATTATTGGCAAACGCAGCTGTAAGTTATGTTGTAGCTCAAAATTTCGAAATCTTTCATCAAAATCTATGTTTCATGACATTTGTCATTTATTTTGAAACATCTTTCAATTTTTATTTGAACAAAATTATAACTATGCTTCTAATTTCAACTGCTGATCGAAATCAATTGTTTTATTTCGGTTGAATATCAATCCATTGTAAAAGTAAGATGAAAAAAAAAAGATAGTTTTCAAGAAAAGATCGAATTGCGATTGTCCTTGTATCAAAATAAAAACGAAAAATATGCAGAAAGGTGCAATTACGTTATCTGCAAAATAATTGTAAGTGCAATAGAATGATCCTATCAAGAATTTGGAAACATATTTTCGAAAATAATTGTCAACGATTGTTGATTCTTTGGAAACACAAACTGTGGACATAAAGACAAAGATTATGGAGAAAAATTTAGACATACTCCTCTTACCAGAAGAGGCATCCTAAGATCAGCAGCCCAAGCCATTAAAGTTCCCAAATCTACATTAGACGGAATTTTGAAAAAAGGAAAATCCATATCTGTATTAAACTGACGCATATAAGGAAAGCAAAACTTCGCAGCTAGGGGATCCTACAAGTTTAAAATGCAGTAACGAAATTATTGAAAAATTCAGGTACCATCTGAATCAACACTCAAAATAAAAATTAGGAATCATATTCTTAATTTATAAATTAATTTAATCTAGTTTATTATAATAATTTCGCTTTTTATATTTATTTTCATCTGCTGTCATTATTATGCATAAGTTAAATTCATCAACTGCTACTTTTATTATGGGACAGAGGAAGTAATTTTTAATCAGTTAACACTTCTAAGAGCAAAATTTCTGATATACTGTTTCTTTAATGTTCGTTTTGAGTGAAATCTAATCCATTAATGGAAAATTTAGTATAAATCCGTAAGCTTCTGTGTTGGCAAAATCAAGCTAAAAACAAGTAATATAAAAAAAAAATTTTTTAAAGTCCATTCCTACTTTTTTTCCACTCTGTCGCAGAAAGTCCATTATAAATAATTTTCATTCATTTTTTTTTATCTGGCGCCATCTATTGGTAGATATATGCAACTTAAATCTAAAAAAAACTAAAATGAATTAATTAAATTTAATTACTGAATTAATATTTGAAAAAATTGTATTAACATCCAGTGTCATCCACTACAAGTTCAAAAAAAATGTATTTGAACTTGAGTGGATGAATAAAGAATATTTTATGAATGATTGAAAATTTGAACAAGATATATATAGGGAGAGTGTGAGCTAATAGAAGGAATTTAATAAATAGCTGTTTCATTGCCTGCAGTTCATACTATCATGAAGTTCTGCCATTACTGTTATTAAATATTTTAGTAGCTGTCGAAAAAGGAAAAAAAAAAAAAATAATAGAATTTTGGGTTTTTTGGGACTGTAATCTTTTGATTTTTTTTAAATATATTTTTCACATAATTTGTGTAAATAACAGTTCAAAGTTCTTGAATATAAGGGTTCAAAGTTTTTACATATGAGAGTTTTTGTTTTGGAATATAATAGGTCCTAATCGAAAGCGACGTCGCCAAGAAGTGCTTCAGCAAAATGGCATATTATTTTAAACATTAATTTTAATTAGGTTACTATTTCAAACTTAAGTGGGAAATAGAGAAGGAATTTAGATTATAGTGTGTGTGGGAGAGGGACCTACTACAAAGGAATTCGTTATCATTTTATTATATAAGATTAGTCAATGATGCTTTGTTGCAGTTCTGTGAACGAAGATTGTGATACATTTTGTGTAATAATTGCTTTTTCATTTTGTGATGCAAAAATAAATATTTATTTTATCTCTGTATATTATTTAATTAATGTCCCTACATATATACCGATTAAGTGAATATACTATCTATTATCTATCAAGATTTATATTGAACTATAATTAATAATTTCCACATTATTTTTTAACTATTTAATATGAGAAGAGGGAGTTTCAGATAATTTCTAGATCAGATCTACCTTTTTTAATACGGATAAATTTTTTAAACTACTTTAACGGGATAGCATGACAGCAAGTTTCCTTCACAATATCATGAGTCGCTATTTTTAATTGACCGATACAGGAGAAAAGCAAATGACTGTTAATAATCTAGTTTCCTACACCATTCCTTATTATTTTTTATCCGACGGCCTAAAATAACTAATAGCTTAATAACACTTATTCCTTGGTATTATTTGCTTTTGGCGAAAAGTTAAAAACCGCGCCAAACTAATGAATTAAACAAAAATATCCGAAAATAAGTATGAGCTATCAAAAGAGAATAGCAACGCACCAAAGCTAAAATTGTCCTTTGCAGGAATTAAAGCTTTCTCCAAGAATGGCGATTTATAGTATGATTGGAATACACCATTCTTTTTTTTTTTCTTCTCTAAAATAATTTTTCTTATTACAATAGACCCTCGTTACATCATATGACATGTCGAAAATTTTTTGTTTGTGTTTGAAGAAGGCACACAAAGAGAACTGTAATAAATTAAGTGAAGTTTATTGAGCACAATGATCAATTATTAGAACAAATAGTTTGAAGAAGTCTATTTTCGAACTTGTACATATTAGAGAGTTTTTGCATACCGTACGTTAGTTACCGTAGGACGCCCGTTAGCTTTTTCTCCCTAGCGCGCATGCTCATAGGAAACTGAGCTAACGGACGTCCTACGGTAACTAACGTACGGTATGCAAAAACTCTCTATTATCTATCAAGATTTCGATAATCTTAATCCAAGCTTAGGTCGAAAATGAGTTCCTGGAAAAATCATTCTTCAAATATCAAAAAAGTTTAAGTCTGAGTATTATTGTGATCATTTTACCTTAAATGTCCAAAGTTGCTTTTACCATTCCTTAAAAAAAATATGGCTACCATTCCAGCTTTGCTGCTCGAATTGCATTTTTAACAAAATGCAATGACTTGATTATATTCCGATGACTTCAGAACTCCAATGTTTTGTTTATTGACAAAAATACAAATTAAAGGACTCATTGCATATATTTACATGATTTAATTGTTGAACAATGAGCTTAATACCTTTTTTTTTTATTTTGGATATTTTTCTTACATTTACGTCATATTTCATCACTTCAAGGAATTTCAGCTCCTAACTATCGAGTAAATTCCTGTGTTTTTTGTCTTCAAAAAAAGCAAATACATCATCATTATTTTCAAAAATGATGATGGCAGTACAAATTAATATTTCGCATCAGCATTTAAATAACCTATCGGATTTCGTCCCAAGCAACAAACTAATAAAGAGCTGTTACCCTGACAGCCATTTTAGGAGACAAAATTAACCATTCATCAAGTTTTGCTGAGTGTTTTACAAATGATGTATAGATGATTTTCTGAATACTTAATTTAAAGGGAATAATAAATTTAAAAAAAAAAAGAATAATAGAGGAATGAAATAATAATGTTAAGTTAAAACGAATCAAATGCTTTTAAACTTATTTGGTATTTAAATTAACTAATACAGTTTCTTTTATCTTGATTTTCTTCAGTAATCTAAAAAAATTAATGAAAAATTATTCTTATATAATCACCTATATTTTCAAGAAGAACACCTTTATAAAGTTACATAGAATAATATTAAATTAGCAATTATTTTAATAACATTACACAATGTAAGAAAAACAAAATAATGAAATAAAATATTTAATATTTTATTAAAATAATATTTAATTTCATAAGAAGTTTTGGCACATCAGTTTTCTTAAATGATTCAAACGTGGAAACAGAAATTTCGTATATTTAAAATGATTTTAAAAGAATTTATAAACAAAAATATAAAGTCTTTTTCTAATTATATGCCACTTCTTGATTATAAATAAATAAATATACATGATATAAAGAAAAAATACATAATTAAAAAAATATAATATATTTACTTAAATAGATATGTTATACATTGGTGTAAAACTATTATTACATTTATTAACACATTATATAATGTATAGTACAATTTTTTTGAATATAATTGGAACCTTGGCATGGTATTTCAAAAATATATATGCGTGAAAATATTTAGGAATGTAAAACAATAAGCATAATTTACTAGTGAAACTTGTGCTTAATAATAGCATCATAAGTTCATTCATAAAAATAATTACAACCAAGAAAATTAAAATATAATATAATAAACTTGTAAATAAATATTTTATAAAAAAAAAAAAAAATTCACAAATATAATTGGCTGCATACTAAACTTTGTAATGGAAGCGTTAAGAAAAGAAGTCTCAGCCTAAAACAATTTTATTTTAAAATTTTATTTCATAGTGAAATTTAATCATATTTCATAATTTATAAAAAAAATAATAACTTTTTATGTTTAACTATAAAACTAAAATAATTTCTAACTTATTTCTTCTCTAACTCGATAAAGTTAAACTGTTTCATTTTAACAAAAACAAAAGGATAAAACTTTTAACCCAAAACAAGTCACTGAAGACTCATGGAAACAAATAAATTCTTATTTATTGTTTAATATTTTCATATTTAATTTTTACTATTTAATATAAAATATTGAACAGTAATAGTTTTAAACATATGATAAATTTTATAAAAAAAATAACAATAAAATCTGAATAATTAAAAATATAAAGATAGCTTTTTTTTAAATTTCTTCCTACTAAATAATTAATATATTAAAATTCATTTAAATCCTCAATTTTTTTAGTAGAAATGTAAACTATAAGTTTAATTTTCTAAGTTCTAAGATCTTTTTTTCAGTTCAAGTGTCAACTTTTTAGTTGTTTTTTTTTATAAATATAATCGACTGAACATTTTAGAAATCTTCGTGATGATTTTTATGTTTATTTATTCATATTATAAAGTTATTTTTCCAATGACAAGTTATAGGTTTTTTTTCTTAAATGCTAGATCATTACATGTCATTACTTTTAAAAATATTTTTTTCAATAGCTCTGTTTTTTATGATATGTTTTGATAAATATAAATAAATGCAACAGATTATGACTAGCACACACGGTATATATAAATCAATATTTACTTTGTACTATTAAATTCTTATATATAATATAATGTATTTCGCAAAATATATTTGCCATTCCTTTTCACTTGAACAGAAATAAAATTTGAAAGAATAATTTCATAAAATTTACCAAAACAGTTAATTTAAAAAAGTGAATTGATCTGATTAACTCATCATTTACTAAACCATGTATTACAAAATACTATTTCACTGAAAGTAATTTAGTATTTTGTAAAAAAAAATAAATAAAAATAAATATTGAATACATTGGGCTAATTTAAATGCTATAACAAATTAAAACATTTTTGATAACTTAGATTATGAACAGATTTGATACTATATCAAACATGGGAAATCAACTTTCTAATATTTAAGTCGCTATCATAAATAAAAAAGTTTTATAATTAAAAATATAATTTTATAACAATAGAGTTTATTATTTTACTTTAAATGTTTTTATTATTTCTATTCAACAACATAAATTGTTTTAATTAAAATTGGCAAATTTAGAAAGTGCTTTAGAAAAGTTCAAAATTTTCAATACAAAAACATATAATTAAAAATAAATGCACAGAAATGAAAATGGAAGTAAAATCAAATTTGATTCAATTTAGTTTTATAAATTCTCTTTGAATTTTTTACTTCACTTTTTGTTAGAACTACCAACTAAACTCTTAATTAAATAGCTTTAGATTATTGGTATTTAGAAAACTAGCATAATGTTAAAACATTTTATTTACAAAATGTTAATTATAATGTTATATTGTAATACTATTATATTGATCAACTTGATAAAATAAATTTTTAGTAGGTTTCTGAATAATCAATTGTGTTAAGTTTAACAGGAATTATTTTATTTTAACATATTTATAGATAAATAAATCAACTTCAGATAAAGAAACAAAATGCTGCAATCATGTAAAACTATAAGATAAATAAAATATATATAAATAAAAAAATCTTTTAAGATAAATCTTAATGCAAAAAAGATTTAGATAAATTTAAATTTTAAGATAAATCTTAATGTAAAAAACATTTTGACATAATTACATATATATATAAAACTATTATCCTTCACTATAAAGAGGACAATCAATTTCATTATTCATTTCTACATAAACAGTTTTTAATTGACTAAAATCATTAATAGCTGCCATTCCATTTTCTCTACCATATCCAGATAATTTATATCCTCCAAAAGGAATTTCTGGAGGAAACATATTGTAATTATTAATCCACACAATACCAGCTTGGAGTGCATTAGCAACACGATGGGCTCTTTGAATGTCTCTGCAATAAAAAATAAGAATAAAGTGAGAATTTTAAAACAATAAAAAAAATTGTACAGACACACATAAAAATTATATATGTGAGCATTAATCAATATCACAAATATTATAATAAGAACAGTAAAAAATAGTAATAGTTCCTCATGTGGGTCAAGGTTAAAATAGCCCTACTGTTGTCTAAGCATGTCGAAAAAGGTGACTAAAATGGGTGCCAATCCCAGGGGGTATAACTGGGTGGGATAAAGTCAGACTTCACCCTTAAGGTGCCCCATGTCTTTGTATAGCAAGGTCAGGACAAAAAAGAAGCTGCATTTTTTACACTTTATCATGACTCGACAATCTAAGAATACACAAGCTCATGAACTTGATCTAGATGTTGCTGTTGACCAAGTAGAATGAGAAATAACACAATAAAAAAAAAAAAAAAAAAATTCATATTAAAAATTTAAATATTTTTTAAGAAACTATAATTTATTGTAATACAAATGAAATCATTTATACAAAGGTGTCTCCAAGTGAAGTACAATTAAAAAATCCTTTAAGAAGTAATAGTTCACTTATAATGCTAAAACATTTATAATAATAAAAGTCAATCTCTAGATGTCTTTTACTGGTTCTAGGATATCAAGTATCAAACTAATCCAGTTCTTACAAAGAAGATTGGACATATTAAAAAGAAAAGTTTCAATGATCTGTATTTTTTAATTCTTGCATCCCCAAAACGTTGAATTGTTATACAAGGGTTCATTCATTTTCTAATAATACAAATATTGTTAAGTTGGATTATAAAATATCAATGTTACAACATATGATAAATATTTTAAATAATATTAAATTTAAAATATGATTCATATATATATGTCTTGCATAATTTGATATGTCATGCTTATTATTCTATGCACAGACCCACAATTCAGTGCTTAATACATCTAACTAAACACAATAAATGTAACAATTTTTATAATTAATTGCAAGTATTGTGATTTTTTTTTTTATCAGATGCTTAAATTATAATATAACATTATAAAGATGCTATACATAATATTACATACTTATTTAAAATCCAAAAAAAAAAATTTCAACAGAAAAGTCAATAAGGAATTCATTATATAAACATACTTGGACATTACTCCAGCAGCTAACCCAAAAGGTGAAGCATTTGCTCTAGCAACTGCTTCTTCTTCATTATCAAATGGTAATATGGAAACCACAGGGCCAAATATTTCTTCCTTTACTACTGTCATATCATCATTGCAATTAGTAAGGACACATGGAGATATGAAGAAACCTTTTAAATTTTCTTTTTCAGGAACTATTCTCTCACCTCCACAAGCAACAGATGCACCCTTAAGATTAAAAAATAATCTATCATCATTATTAAAATAATAATATGAACAGATAAACAAATTTTTTTAAAAATTGTTCCAGTGGCTTCATTCATAAAATACACTAAGATATCAGAAAGTCTGTATTAATCAAATAACATTATTAATAACAAGAATTCAGTTTTTTAGCAACATTTATGTTTTGATAATATTATTTACAGTTCTATATATAATCCAAAATTATGTAAGACATTCAAATTTAACATAATAGCTATTAAATACAGCTTAAATTTAGTGTAAAATAAAATCAAAATTTGACTATAGAAAATAAAATCAATAATAACATCACCTAATTAATTATAGTTTAATGTTTCAAAAAGAATGGAACACAACAGTTTTGTTTATACTTACTTAAATGAAAAAAAATGTCTAGTTTTTTTTCAGAAAAATGGTAATTAGATATTAATGCAAATTAAAAATTAAGTAAAATTTTGACTTAGTAATTAAAAAAAATTCCTTTAATGACATTTACTTAAAGTTTTTATTGATTATAACAAATTTTAAGTTAAATTATATATATAAATGTAACTTACAATTATATGTATATATAAATGATTAGAAATAACTATTTTTCAGATTTTTGAAAACACAAAAATAGATCTTATAATTTTAAAGGGTGACAAAAAAATTAATAAACTAATATGTTCAAGTTTTATTAAAAACATTTTGTACTTAAAAAAACAGAATGAAAATTATAAATTTTGTTTACAAAATAATGCAAATGTTTTTAAAATATAATAATAAACTTTGAACTAAATTAAAAACAAGAATAAAAAACACCACTAATTTATAGCAATTTAAAAATTCATTATAAATAAATAGTTAAATTATATTATAAAGTGTACTATGCAATTGCTAATTAATTTAAATTCAAAAATTACAGAGCAAAACATTTTGAACTCATGATGTAATAATAAAAGCCACTATAATTTTAAAAATACCTCTTTCTTTGCTATATTAATGAAATCCATAATTTTATTTCCATGTCTTTCATTAATTATGACTCCAACTTTAGTATCTTCATCAAATGGATCACCTATTTTCAACTTTTTGGTTGAATTCACTAAATTATCTGTAAATTCTTTTAGAACAGATTTCTGGACAAATACCCTAGTACAGTTTGAGCAAACCTATAAGGCAAAGAAATGATATTTTAATAAAATATAATAAAACATTAGCTATTAAATGATATATAATAAAACATTAACTATAATCCGCAAATAAATTTTTAAAAAATCTTATTATCTGTGATACTATAAAATAAATAAAAATTAAGAAAAATTTTTAAAGTTTAAAATTGAATAAATGAATGACTTCTAGTCATTAGAACATTTAAAACATTTAATCCACCTTCAATTGTAATTAATTCAAGTTTTTATATAAAATAAAAAGTTCAATTTTAAAGCAATACTAGTGCCAAAATATGTAATAGTAATTATTTTTTCTTACTTTATTAAACTTCACTTTTTCTTTTATAGAGAATATATTTTATTAAAAAATAAAAGAAATACTGCTCAATAAATTAATGCTATATAAAAATTTACTAATTGGAAGGATGTCTTTCAATATTTTTATTAAAAAAAGTAATGTTAAATAAAAACTAATTTCTACAAACACATGAAATAAAAAAGGAAAATAGATATTTTTTAGTATTAAAATCTGGAAATTATAACCAATTAAATGCCCCACATACAAGATCTTATGAAAAAAAAAAAAAAAAAAAATACAACTGACCTCACCCTGAGTGAGAAAATTTCCTAGCAATGTAGCCTTCACAGCATTAACAATATCACAATCAGAAAATACAATCAGTGCTGATTTTCCACCAAGTTCCATCGTAACTTTCTTCATTGTATCAGCACAAGATTTGACTATTTTTTGGCCAGTTGGAACACTTCCAGTGAAGGTCACTTTTGATACTCCAGGATTTTTGCAAATGTATTCTCCAGTTTCAAAACCCCCCTAAAACACATAATTTTGTTAAAATATTGTATAAAACAGAAGGAAAAAAAGGTCTTATTGTAATGTTTTTTTTAAGTTAATAAATTTTAATTTATAAAAGGGACAAATTTCATTATCACATAATTTCTACTAATATCTACCCAAATAAAAGTTTTTTCAATTCCAGAAATTCCGTGATAGTGAGAGGTGTCCATTAATTATACAAAACACTATTTACTTCATATTGACATAATTTTACATTTTAAATAACTTCAAATATTAATCATATAACTGAGTTTATATAAACTATTGAATGAATAAATAAATATTGAATAATTATCATTAACAGGCTTATATTATAACATTTTTTTACCTTCTATTTAAAATTATTTCTTATATACTTAATTTGTTCTGTATTTTAATGAAATTATATAACCATGTTAAATAATATAGTAATAAAATCTAATAAAATTTAATTTTTAATCTTGTAGTGATTTGTAATATTTTACACAATTCAATAATAATAAAAATTTGTTAAAAATTTTACATATTTAATAATTTTCATCATCATTCTTGTAAAAAACAAATTACAGAACTTTTTTATTTTAATTTCAAAGTATTCCTTCATACTCCCTGTACATAAATTTTTATCATATAAGAATTGTCAATGTTAATTTCATATCAGACAAAAAACATTCTATTAGAAAAAATGAGTTATAAGAGATCAGAGAACCTTGATGGATTGGCAGCACCAGTAATATTGATATACAATTGAAATTTAAGTATATTAAAAATATATATTTATTAGGAATTCCTTTCTTTTGGAGAAAATAATATTTAACATTAATTAGTGATACTTTTCACATAATCATAATAAAGTTTTCATTGATTATTATTGATATTAGTTTGCACTCACAAAATAAACTTGCAGATTTGAAGAATTTCAAATATTTATGGGCATTTCTGTAGTTTTATTAATTTTTAAATCCTTTCCAATTTAAAAAAATAAAGCAAAATGGAATTTTAATAATTAAGCAATTTAGTAGATAATCAATTAATTAATTAGTAATTAATCAATATGAAAATTAGAAGTCTGAAGTGCTTATTTTAAACCCCAGCTAATAATAAAATTGTGTAAAAAAATACATTAATGTATAAAAATACGAGATTTTAAGGTATATAAAAGATATGATATATAAAATCAAAAAGTAAAAAAGAATTTATGTATATTTTATAGAATTACATAATTTTAAAAGAACAAACGTTCAACCCTCGGAAGATTTTAGCCAACATGAAACACCAATTTTAATGAATAGGTAATTAAAAAGTAACAATAATAAAACAAATTGAAATCTAGAAAATTAAGTTACATAAGTCTATTTATATTACCAAATTTTTAAGTCAAAGAATACAATATCTAGACAGAAATATTCATTATAGGGTTTCAAAAGAAAAAAAAAGAAAAAAGGATGGTTTAGGAAAATATGAAATTAGAAACTTTTAAGAAATTGGAAATTAGGGGTAAAAACTGGAATATATGTATTTTAATTACCTGTACTATATTAACAGCCCCAGGAGGTACTCCAGCTTCAGTTAAAATCTCAGCTAAAATGACAGAAGTGATAGGAGTAAATTCAGATGGCTTATATACAAATGCATTTCCACAAATGAGAGCAGGTGCAGCTTTCCACGTCATTACTTGGAATGGATAATTCCATGCTCCAATTCCAGCCACCACGCCAAGGGGTTCTCGTTGCACCATTGCAAAGTTGCCATCAGACAGTTGGTGATGAGTACCTATATATATATCGAAATTTTTTTGAAGCAAAAATTCAATTAAAAAAAAGATGGGATGAGAGAAAATCTAATAATTCTTTTACTCAGTCTTTTAAAGAAAACAAATGTTTATTTAATTAAAATTCAATAATATCTTATTTTAAGTTAACCATATTTCAGAAGCATAATTTGATACAGCTCTGATCGCAGGGAAAAAGCAAAACAGTGAAAATTGCATTTCTTTCTTACAAAGGTGCATTTTCGAAATAAAAATTTTAATAATATTAAATACAAAATATCAGAAACTATTGGTATAAATGGAATTAATAACAGAGCAGAATATTATGTTTGTTGTTTAATAGTTCAAATTAAAATAAAAGCTATTCCAACTTAATTAAATTTAAAAAAACACACCAGGAAATATTTTATAATTAATTATTTTAACACGTAATATTAAATTTAAATTATAAACTTTTAAAAAACAAAAATTAAATTTAAATTAACTATAAAAAGTTTTAAATAAATATTAAAATAATCATAGCATGCTTGGAATTCTTAAACAAATTATGTTGTTGTTGTTTCTTATCCCACTTGCCTGGCCAAGCCCACGAGCCCATACGTACTCATGATTGAAGGGGAAGGAAGCAGCTTCTGTTGTGATGGAGCACCCGTAGGTAGAAGTCTGACTTTTGCTCCGTGACGCTCTTACAGTCATAGGAGACTGGGACCTACAGCTTAAAGTGGATTCCGAACCACTACAAACATCCATGGCACCGCCGGGACTCGAACCCGAAACCTGTGGCACCGAGCGCCAGACACTCGGCCATTCAGGTCCCAAATTTGCCAACGGCACTTGGTGTTCCCAGGTGGTCACCCACCCAAGTACTGACCGCGCCCAATGGTGCTTGACTTCCGTGATCTAACGAGAACCGGTATATTCAGCATGGTACGGCCAATACGTACAAATTATAAATATATAGTACATTAAAAATACTGACTGCTTTTTAAAAATATTTAAATTTCTAGAAATTATAAATAATTAAATATTGTTCACAATCATTTTAAAAAAAGTTCTTTTTTTCTAGCGATTTTTTTAATTGATATAGAAGTTATGAATACAATAGTTAACTAACTTACCACTGATAGTCGATGCAATTCCTCCAAAATATTCTAACACATCTGCACAACCAGCTATGTCTATCCTAGCTTCCCATATTGGTTTACCAGTATCTATCACTTCAGCAGAAGCTATTTCTTCTAAATGTTTCTGAAAAAAAATATGATTAAAAACCAACATATCAAGAATAAAAAGAAATTACAATCAATTCTAAATTATAAAGTGAAAAATTATTCATCAGATAAAATATAATAATTATATGATGAACATATAAACACAAGTACATAATAAGAATTGGTAAAAAATTTTTTAAAGGAAACAAATGCCTTATCAAAGTTGAATGAAGTTTATGAACACATAAATTTGAATATATGTTTCTTTTAAAAATTACTTTAACAAACCAAAGTTCCACAACATTTTTTTTTTTTTAAATTCAAACTACCATATTTAGATTTAAAAATATGTAAAAAAGCATATGATTGCAAAAAATTGATTAAGATATTCTTTTTTAATTGTGACATTTTTGAAATTAAATTTAATGCTCATGAGTAAACATTGAAAGGAGAAAAAAAAAATTCTTTTAAAAAACATAGTATTACAAAATAAATTTTTATTATTAAATGATTAATGACAATGAATAACTGTTTTAAAATTCATAAAAGAGCTTTAGCACTTAATTAAAAATATATATATATATTTTCAATAATAATAAGCAAAATTTGAAAGCTTTAATGCTTAGAATATTAATATTGAAACAAGACTAACACTGAATTATATAAACATAAATTATAATAACTGAATTTTATGGATTTATCATTACTATGTAGATAAATTTTTATAAAGTTTGGTTTTGAAATAAAAACATATTAACAATAAAATAAATTTTTATTACTTCTTAGCTAACTAACTAAAAACCAATAAATAAATAATAAAAAGTAATAAATAAATCACCAAATTTCAGTGTACCCTTATTTGATTAGCAGCTGATAATAAAACTTGTCCTCTCTCACGGGGACATTTCTTTGACCAAATATGAAATGCTTCTTGAGCATTTTTAATTGCTTTCTTTACATCTTCTTCACTTGTGCAAGGTAGATCAAACATAAAGGCTCCTAAGATATTATTTTTATATTACAAGCAGCTCAGAAGGTATTAAAAAAAATAATAAGTATCAAAAATTATTGTCCTAAATCAATCAATACATGAAAAGTAAAGTTAAAAAAATGTTTTTCTGCTAAATAATGGTATTATTAGAATAAGTTCATCTATTATGAATGTATTTCATCATCAATTTTAAATTCCTTAACACAGAAAAGTCAAAATGCTACAAAACTTAATTTGGTTTAATTTTCAGATTTAAGCTCACCAAAGGCATCATACTACACAAAAATCAATAATTATAATTGAGAGGACAAATTTTGATAAAGGCTAGGAAATTATAGTAAATATATAAGAAGGAGTTACAGCATTTCTCATAAAAATAATTTCTGAATGTTATTTTTGAAAGGGAGAGAAAAATCAATTCAAATACATCATCTTTGTTTATTTTTCATCTTTACAAGTATTGATAAAATCATCAAATACAGTTTATGTTTGCTAAATTTTTTTGATACAAACTGAGAAGAATTAACAATAACCACAAAAGATATAATTATAAATAAGGCCAAAATTTTCAACTTGCATCATTTCGTAGGAAAAATGCATCTTACGCTTATGCTAGACATGAATTTTTTCTTCAATATCTGGCTAATTATGTTTATATTTAAAAGATTTATTTATTCAAATTTTGTTCAAGCACACTTTATTGTAACAAAATTTGGATTTTAATTACTAGTATTATCAAAAATATAAGTGAAATTAAGTGATTTTATGGTTATTTTATAATAATAATAATACTGAAATAGATAATTCTTTCAATAACTTAATACCACAATGTGAGCGATGGTGACTGTTTGAATATGAATATTGTAAGAACATCAATAAAACATACATTAGGCAATATATTCATTAATATCAATAAAAACTTTCATGTGTTATAAGAAATATTAAACAAAAACAAGAATAACAACTTATGATTTAAGAGTAAAAAATAACAATTGCAAAGCAAGATTATTAGTTTTAAAAAATTTGTTTTAAAGTTGATATTATCATTACCTGTGGCTGGATTTCGTTTTTCAATTGAACGTAAAACCACACTTGGCAAAGATCTTTTGCCATTTAAAAAATTTAAAGGTTGCCTTGATTCCATAGTGTAATACCGGTTAATATTTTGCAAGAGAATTTTAGAAAATGGTCTGGAAAATTTAATCATAATAGGAGTTGCAATGATTCCTTTTTGCACCTACTGTAAAAGATAAACACGTGTTTATTTTAAGCGTTCACATATTAATTCAGTCATTTTTCAATTTTAATAAATATATTAAAATAATTACTGTACAAAAACCTAACATTTTATTTTTTAAAAGTTCGAAGAAGTAATAAAAATTTGTATATATGTGTTAATTGATGGGAAAATATAAAATCTTTCAAAACTTCTGTTAGCTCAAAATAAATCTTTTATTTATTTATTTATTTTTTTTTAAAGTTACACGTTGAAAAAAAAAACAAATAAAAATTTATCTTTAACTTATTTAGAATAAAATTTTCTTAATACAACAGAGGTCAAAGGTAGAAAATCGAAAATACATTTTATATTTTGTCATTAATAAAATCTCTGATATAAAGAAAATACCGGTAACAGCTCATGCCAAAGTCCAATTTTGACTATGAGATTTATGTTCGTCAATTGGCTGTTTTATCTTAAGTTACACAATCATGTCTTGATAAAATAAAAACTAGAAACTCGTAAGACACGCCAAATTCCAAGATGACGCATACTGACTTGACTTAATTTTGACAGTTTTGCTCGCCAATGTTATCGCATGTGCTATTGTTTTCGTATTGATAAGCAAGCAAGAGTTGAAGTAGAAGTTATTCCCCTTTTTTTGTAACTTTTATAATGAATCTATTAATAATAATAATAATAATAATAAAAAATTAATAATTATATTTGTCATCTTTTATATTGAATAAATAATAGAATTTGACACTATATGGTGTAAAAGGCTTATAATCTACACAACTCATATAAAATTTTTAATAGTTTCTGGTCAATCAAATTTATTTGCTTCTTAGGCTAGTTCAGAAAGTTCTTAAAACTTTTTTCCCTTTTCAATGTTCGACCATCGCGTCTCCCTCTCATCTCATAGATTGTATTGGTGCCTCTGTGAGGCAACTGTTGAATGAGGGGAGGACAGTTTACGATCTATTGATGCAGCATGATCTACTGGACTTGGTTTAGGATTCTAAATCAAGGGGATAAGCAACAACAACAACAACAACTTTTTTCCGAATACAAATAATATAGTTTTGTCATTTGTGAAATGTTTTTTGCTATATTTTGTTTTTTTAAGAAAAAAAAAATCTAAATAATGCTCTGGTGCGACACCTCTTTTTCAAAGAAATCAATTTATACAAATAAAACTACAAATCTCTCAACTTAGTAAGAAGTATGAATTTCGGTTGTTTACGGTAAAAATTGAAGTTGTATTTATTTATAAAAAAAAATAAGTATACAGAGTTAAATTTACTTAGTTAAATCTTTATAGTTTAATCATTTGCAAAACTATTATTTACTTTGAAAATGGTAATAATGTTTTACGTTTAAAACTTTTTTATTCTTAAGTCGGTAAAATGTAGGAAGTAAATTCAGTTTTTAGTTTACAACGAAACTAAATATTTTTTAAGCGTTAAAAAGTGTTCTTATCTTTTTATTTTATGAATATAAATATAAACACATATGTTTTTTGAATACGAATTAGAATATATATATATTATGAATATGAGACCACATTTTATGAATGTGAAAACACGTTCCTCAAAAGTTTAGTATTGACGCGCCATTAATACAAATTAATTAAAATATAGTTATTAAAAAGCATTTTGAAAATTAGTTACTTGATACAATTTAGTTTCAAAATATTTTACATTTTATTTTAGAACAAATTCATTTTAAGAATGAATGAAACTAATGTTTTTAAGATGAAAACAATTAAGTTAGATAAAAACAATTAAGTTAGATAAAAATCATTCTACTGCTTGTTAAATAGTTTTTAAATACAAGATTGAATATCTTTGGATCTTTAAGAGTATGTAAGGATTTGGATTGAATCAAAATATTTTATTATAAATTACAGGACTATTCTGTTCTAAATTTCATGTTTACAAATTTTAGCTGCTGCTTTGAGAAAATGTTTTCTTCAAACCAGTATGTAACCATTAGCATCAAATTTGTTGCATTTGCCTTTATTAGCAAGTATATTACTGTTAAAATATTTTTTCATGTTTTGGGCAGATGAAATATATAGTCTTCAATTTTTATCAAAAGTAATAAAGACTTGACTAGTAGCTTTGAGATGTATACTCACTAATGCTGCTTTATCTCAACTTATCCGAATACAATAAAAATAAAGAATCTTGCTGTTTGGCTTTCAATTTGGTTAATGAAATTTTTTAAAAAACTTTTGAACTGATACATATTGCATAATTTTCTTGCGGTCTTTGCTTGCATAATTTCTACATCTGTAGGCAATAATCTTTGATTTATGTTTACTTTGTAATGATTTCATTTCATTCCACGAAATAACTTAGTGGACCTCCTCGATCTTGATTTATCGATTATTCTACTTTGTTTTTCATAATGCCTTATGATAAATAATTGAATTATTATCCTTCAGTAAAAATTTTAAAAATTTGGATTGCAGTAATAAACCATTTAATGTAAAATTAAAGTTATCTAAATCATCATAACAAATTTAATAAAACTCAGAAATTTGTGTAGTTTCTTCACATATTACAAAATTAAGAGCATCAATATTAATTTTAGTTGATGATTTTTTTTCTGCCAAAACTATGAAAACGAACAATTTTTCTTATTCTTTGTGAATAATAGATATAGTGTTTAATATTCTTAATTTTTTATTTTTCTTTTAAGTAATATAAAGAATAACAAATTTCTACTTGTCAGTCAAATTTCGATTTATATCAACATGCTTTTATTATTTTTTCTTTCAGTTATTTTATTCATTTTTCAAGTCTTTAGTTGGAAAAGATGTTGTGGTTGAATTGAAGAATGATTTGAGGTTGGTTCTTGTTTTTTCTAATTTGAATTAGTTTGAAAATTTAAAATTAAGACTTAATATTAAGAAAAATTTAATAATCATTAACTTAAATTACATTATTTGGTACTCGCTTGTTAGGCAGCACCAATTTTTCCTTAAATATAATTGTTGTCAAACATTATAACTAGTCAAAATAAACTAACTAAAAAGCTAGTTAGAATAAATATATATATAGATAAAATGGCAAACTAATAATAAATTATATTATAAAAACAATGGCAATATTAGTTAATTTAAACATAAGTCAATAAGGATAACTCGACCAGCCCGAAGTCACACGGAATCTGAATAACCAAGTCACCACAACCTTGAATTAAAAACTGTTGCTCACATCTTTAAAACAGTTTAAATGAATTTTTCTATTACACTATTAAAGATTCATTAATGATGTGGTGGAATCAAGAATAATCAATCGGGGAAGAGATTATTATATTTTAAGATGATTAAAAAATTCATCATTTCACTTTTATGAGGAAGCATGATTGTGATGGTATGGTTTATATGAAAAGCAATGGGGAAGGGTAAAGGCAGTGATTTTATAAGGATTAAGTGTGTTCTAAAAATATTAACAAATGAAACCTTAAGTATGCTTTTTTTATATGCAATTATTTCATCTGCAACCAGATTTTAAGAGTAAAAAATGACAATAATTCAATTACCAATACCGCCTTATTTTATAAAATTAAAATTTATTAAAAAAATCTATTTTGATAATTGCTATTATGAATTTAGAGGTTAATCTGTGAATATCTTCATAAGATGTGAAAGATGTTAAGATTTATGGGCATATTAAGATATTTGAAGAATTATTGGAATTTCAAATTCAGATATAATTAAAGATATATTTTTTTATAAATTATTTGCAGTATATATATATCCTTGAAAACAATGAGCATATAATTAGTTCTTGTAAACAAACAAGCCCAAAATTAATTGCTTGATGTTTTTTACAGTATTTGTGGAACTCTGCATTCAGTGGACCAGTACTTAAATATAAAACTAACAGATATTAGTGTAACAGATCCCGAAAAGTATCCACATATGGTAAATATAATTCATATTTTTCCAATTCATTTTAATGTAAATTGTATGTATTATCTTTTACGTATTCTTTCCATTAGTTTATAGAGCTGATATATATTGAATATATATTATATTGTTAAAATTTTCTCTACTTATATTAAATGAACTTGATTTGTTTTGGCATAAGAAAAACGTACCTTAAAATTATTGTTTAAATATGATAATCACAATTTTATATAAAATAGAAGTAATTATCAAGTCCATAAGTGATACAAATTAGTAAAGATTTTTTCAGTTACAAATCTGAATTGAAAGATATATTTACTTAATTGGAGATTTATTATAAATTATTTCAAAAGTCACTTTGTTTAATAAATAAGTTTTTCCCTTATTAAAATAAATGTTAAAATTTTTCAACTGTTAATATAAATGTTTGTTATTTTCTGTATCTAGTGTCATTCTTGACTAAATTACTTTTTTATTTATTACTTTTTTATTAAATATTCCATTTAATGTTAAGAAATCTATGAACTTATAATTTTGTAAAATGCATTATATAAGTCATACATCATTTTAATTTTTAAAACAAATGATTACAAAATTTAAAATTTCTTAATCGAGATTAATGCAAGAACTTTAAATTTAAATATTTATAATATAACTCATATATAGGACTTTTTGTTGTATTAACATCTGAAAAACAGTCTGGATTTTGATTTAAAAAAACCATATAATTCATTATATCGTAATTTAAATAATTTTTGTAGTGCTTCTTTTTTACTTTAATTTTTGTGGTGGTACTGAATATATAATAAATTTCCTACTTATATAACTACTATGACTAGCACAAAATGTCTGTATTTGTTTTATTGCATGGAGCAGAAATTTATAAAGATCTGTATTGTATTGCGATCTAATGCTTGTGATTAGAAAAAAAGTTCATTGTGATTCATCCTTGAGATTATTTTTTTAGATAACAGGATTTTAGTGTTAAACTTCTTAGTAAATTTTAGAAAACTTTATTTTATTTAGGAGGTTTTTTTTTAAATTTTACAGACAGTAATAATAAATGTTTTTATCATTTTCATGTTTTCTGAAATTGCTTTGTGGACTATTTTCTAAATTTAACATTTATTTAAGTAGATACTAAATCCTTTAGCACAAATGTATTTTACATAAGTGTTTAATGCTTATGTCTAAAGAATTTGAAGAATATAGTTAAAATTGTAATTATATAGAAATATTTTTTGTTAGCACATGCATATTAAAGGATTTTATAAAGCACTTATATTATTTAAAATATGTTTGAAAATTCAGTTTACTCATTAAATATTTATTTATTTTTACATGTAGAGCAAACTAGATTTATGTTCGGTATTTTAGAAGTTTAATATTTATAAAATGCATCTAAATAAAATTTGTAGCAATTAAAATATATATGTCATTAAATGTAAACTCTTCCATTTTGTTTCACTTATCATATGAATCAAAACTGATCATATGTTTCAGAAAAATGCATTTATTAAATAATGTAATATCTACATAATATAATATTTGATTAAAAAAATTATATAATATTTATTGAATCAAAAAATAATAATCTGTTATTTAACCAGTTCATTCTTGTACCTCTGTTTCTTGATAAAAATGAACTTAAAAGTCATTTTTATACTTTTAAAATTGTCATTTAAAGTAGGCATATAAGTAGCAAACATTTCAGAACCAAAAGGGTTAACACTTTTTTTCATCTTAATTAAATGTTATGAAAATAAATAGTTTATGTACGAAATATTACATATTAATTCATAAAAGTGATTACTAAAAACATAATGATAACTGTTTAAAAATATAGTAAAGGATACATTTGTAATTTATAACGCAGTAAACTTTCTTTAACCTGTGTCAGATTATCAGTTTGGTTTGGATTGTCATGCTACAATCACTTTTTGTACACAGGGTTAATTAGACCGGGATTTACAGTTTAAAGTGGATTCCGAATCGCTTACAAACATCCATGCCACCAACATGATTTGAAACTGAAGCTAGTGTGGTATCAAAAGCCAGAGTGCTAGGCATTTGGCCACCAGGCCATCTCTGAATTATCAAACATTGATGTAATTTTTAGGTGATATCAAAGATAAAGTACTTTAGATAAAAATTGAAATGATTAAAACATGGGCATATTTAATGTAGCACTGTACTGAAATCCATATTGACAGTTATAAATACTGGACAAAAATGTAAGGAGCATTATGTCATTATCTGGTGGTTGAACCAAGCAAATGACAGAAACCTTAATATATATATATATATATACGAAAGTGAAGTATTATATTGTTTTTGTTTTTTATCCTACTTGGTCAACAACAACTTCTAGAAGAAGTCCAAGAACCCGTGTGAAGTATTATAGAATGACGAATGCTGACATTATTCAGTGCCGCATTATAGAGTATACCGAACTGTCAATGCTGTATTAAAGAGAGGTTTTTGTATTCAGAAGTATTATAATTGCATATCCACAAACTCTTTAGTTTATTTTTGCATAAATCTTGGGCTAATTTGAAATTATAACTACTTTTCCAAAGATTTACTGTAGTATTTAACAGAAACAAATTATTTTAGTGAACAAAAGCAATTAAAATGCTCAATAAAAGATTTAAGAATTAATCTTGTAACTAGTCACTCATCAAGTTTACAGCACTGTATCTCATACAAACATGAATATTATAAGAGAACCTCCTGTATATAAAATTAAAAAAGTTCTTATGGAATGTATATGCTTAAAATAATTGAAACTATTAATATATATATATATATAGTCAAATCCCTAATTATATATCATGATTTCAAATTTAATTGTCGATTTTTAAGAAATAACATTTTTCAGGGCATATTAAAATTATTTCATCAGTTTAAACTATAATAAGAGAAATTATTCAATTGCTTACTAGATAAATTCGTAACCTATTTTTGTTCATTGTTTAGCTTTCTGTAAAGAACTGCTTCATCCGTGGATCAGTAGTAAGGTATGTTCAGCTGCCAGCTGATGAAGTTGACACCCAGCTGCTACAAGATGCCGCTAGGAAAGAAGCTGCTCAAAGTAAACAATAAAATGTGATGTTTATGTAAAGTCATTATGCATAATCATTTTCATATGATTTGTATATAAGTCATTTTTTGTAATCAGACAATAAAATATATTTTGCCAAATAATTTTTTACTCATTTTTTAAACAGATATTGTAAAGAATTGAATATTTTTAATTAATTAAAATAAATTGAGATGTTTTAAACAGTTTGGTTTTTATTTTCTGGATTAAATTTTTTTTTTTTTAATTTTAAAATAAAAGGAATTAAATTTAATCTTTAGCATAGTGTTACATTATGGAACTTTCTCCTTGTTTTAAATATTTGTGTGGTATTTCTTAATGAATTTATTAAAAAATTTCTGTTTTAATATTATAATTTCAAATTAAAAATGTGATAATTGCTTAGCAAAAAACTTATAGAAAAATTGGAAATAAATGAAAAATTTTGTCTCTTAGAAGTAAGTAGTTTAATTGTTTTTCCCAAAAAATTATTTGTAATGTATTTTATCCATTTAAATTTCCTAATTATTAAGAAAAATTTATTATTTTTTTAAAACAGTGAACAATTTTAACAATGAGAAATAATAAAAATATTTCTCTTTTAAAATCAATATAATCAAGTGTTTTGATTATATATCTATATCTATCGATATTTATTATCTGGCATAATCATTTCTACAATTTCCAGATAAATTAGGAACTTACCGATGAGACTAAAATTAATAAAAGCATTCTACATTACATATTATTCATTATTATAAATTGTTATATTCTAAAATGTTTTATTTTTTTTATACAAAATTGATATTTAGATACATTTAAAAAATTTGTTTTATATTTAAAATTTATAGATTTTTAATCTAGGAAATAGCCAGCAAGTTGGGTTCAACCCTAGTTTGTGAAAAAAATGATTAAAAAAAATTATTTTGTATGGTATTATTTTCAAAAGTCTAATCCATCTTAATAAAATGTCAATGAACTATTTAACTTCATTTTGTTTAGTATATCTTTAAATCAATTTTATTTTCATTCTTGCTAATTACAAAAATGCAGTGTTTATGGTCTTGGCTTGCAGTCACAAATTCTTATATTGGGGTATATTGAAATGATAATAAAATGGCATGCCATATGAGGAAATTGTTATTAGATGAAAATTATAATCAGTGTAGACGATTTGTACACTTATTAATGTCCTATTGTATTGAGACAATGCAAAATTGAAAGCTGATTTAAAAATATAGAGATTCTTTGCTGATGTATTATAGAATTGTTGGGTTTGCTGTATAGATATATATATTTTTTCTTATATAAAGTAATTATTAAAATGCTAATTAAAAGGTTTTTTTTTCCAAGATTGACTTATTCATTTTAATGTTGCAATTGAGTCTTGAACTTTCACTTACATTACTTAAGTGAAGAAACATCAACATAAAATAAAGTATATGAAAAAGTGAGTACAATTTTTTAAAATGTTGCACATAAAATGCACAAGATTGTGAATTTTATTTTGGTAGGAGTGTACATTTCTAACATTGCCAAGAGTTCCCTTTACTTAAACTTGTTATTTGTACAACAAAGGCAAAGGTTGTGTTTTTCTGTGGAATGCCTAAGAAATAACTATCCTTGAACCTCCAGTTACTTAATTCATGGATGAAAATATAAAGGGGAATTTCCATAATGGCGATAAAAGGGATAAATTAGGAAGAGTGCATCCTTCTGGTGAAATCTTTTACTCAATGTGTTGAATTGAAGTATCAAAGGCCGTGGATAGATGGGGCGACAGGGCATAGGCAGGACCGTGAGGCGGGACTTGATTGGACGAAGCTGAACGTGAGGGGAGGGATCGATGAGGTTCGAGGTAAACAAACAGGGATATCGATGGATGTTTCAGCATAATTCTTTCACTGCACTGTATTCATATATTGTTTACGTTTTCAATAGTATTATGGCATCGACAACTGGTCCTAATTGTACCGAATTTAAAACCTAACTTTTAACTTCTTTTATTTTGTATATTACTTTTATATCAATAGTATTTTTTTTAATTTTTTTTTGAGTACCACTTTAATTCGAATTTTTAGAAACTTTCTTTTATTTTTTACTAACATTAAATCAGCCTATTAGAATTCCAAGTATATATATGAATTAAGATGAGGAGGTTTAAGGGGTATTTCCCCCTGTTGGTGCTCCGTAAACGGTATGCCAGTTGCCTGGAGTTTTAATTAAAATTAAAGCTCCGTAATTTTCGAGAATAATGCTTGATTTACCGTCGCAATCCTTTACCTTTTTAAGGGTTGGGAGCGACGGCCTGAAGGCTTACAGTAGCAAGGTAGGATATTGCTCAACATCCAACGACAAGATGCAAGATTCATCAAGATAATGTAAATAATGAAATTGAGAGCATACTACTGTGCTGTGTTCGGATTCGGGGTGGATTGTTGTAGTGATGTAAAGATTTCCTGTCAATCTTTATTGGGCTGGACGAAGACTAGAGGGATCCTTGGTATTGGAGTTGGGGCATCGCGAGGTGTAGCTTCAGTCGTTTCACGATTTACGTGCGAAGGAGTTTTCATGATCATTTTGAGATATTTGGGTATTCATCGGTTCCTCTTTCGGTTTTATTATCAGGTGTTTCCAGGCGTGCTAAATCCGTCTTGGTCCAGAGGTTTGGGTTGTTTTGATTTGGTTTTGATAGAAGATTTGGTAGTATCAGCTTCCATGTCGATTAGTTAAATGCTGGTTGGAGTCTGTTAAGCGTTTGTAGAGATCGGATTGTCTTTCTTTAGTGGAATGAATGACGGTCTTCTGATGAAAAGTGTGGTAAGATCTTATGTCGCAAAATTCTGATTTAATATCAGGTAGGTCAGCTTCATTCAATCCTGTAGTTTCCAAGGCTTGGGATGTGATCTTTCTCAGAGTACATACGGAGGAGTTTATCAAATTTCCGATGCGATCAGCATGGACTCTACCTGGCTTCATTCATTTTTGTTGGTTTTGGAAACATTTGACATGATTCTTCTGATCGTATAATTTATCCCTTGTCCAACATTTTGAAATTTGAAAGTAATATACTTTAAAAAATTAAAAATTGTCTTAATTTTGAAAATTTTTAATAAAATATTTTCTTCCGATCAGAAGCGATATCATGCAATTACTTTTCCCTCCACAGTTTTAGACAATTTGTTTACAGCATATAGGAGTTATAGGATGCAGCGCTACCAAGGAATTTTGATAAGTCTATAATAATATTCTCTGTAATTGTTCATTGAAATTTGAGTAAGGTGTCAAAAATAATTGCCTGGATTATAAATCTTTTTTTACAATAGGCGGTGTTTAATCCGAC
Organism: Caerostris darwini; assembly: GCA_021605075.1. Classification (NCBI taxonomy): domain Eukaryota; kingdom Metazoa; phylum Arthropoda; class Arachnida; order Araneae; family Araneidae; genus Caerostris; species Caerostris darwini. Next base: position 51,334 of record BPLQ01006470.1, on the reverse strand, counting down.
ATTCGATGCTTCGGTACATTCTGTAACATGGCACCGATCGAGCCGTTCGTTTCGGATTTGTGACCACCAGGGTGTGACGCAGCATTGCTTGCAATTTCACTCAGTGTTTATTGTAACTATCAGTGTTTCTTGTTTGCTAGCTGACTATAATAGTTTTCTAATTAGCTACAATAATATTACAATTATTCACATACAGTGTATAAACGATGTTCTGGAGCTCAGCGAATTTTTTGAAGTGCTAATAAAACATAAGCCTAAGCACGTGACTCTCGGTATACAACAAAAACTAAAATTATGTAATCATCTAGAACAGGGGTCTCCAAACTATGGCCCGATCATAAAAAATAATGCTATTTAGTTATGCTGCAGTTTAGCACGAGATTTTTGAGAATACACCAACCAGCTTTTGAGTTGTAAAATTTTGAAATACTGCCATTTTTTTATTCTTTGGCGATCAACAAAAAAAATTCAGATTTCAATGAAAGATAATAGTATCTTATGTCAGTGGTCTCCAAAGTGCGGTACGTATACACCAGGGAGTACTCAAAGTGAATCTTTGGTAATTTTATAATTGGTGGATGGGATCGAAAACCGAATGCCAATTTTTAATAAGCACAGCAACGAACACTATTTTACCTTTGGGTTCCATATTTACCTATGTGAAGTAGCGCTTTCTGATATGGCAATAACTAAAAGAATACAGGAATAACTTAGAATTCGAACCAAGTTCTTCGAATTTCATTAAAAAAAAGCATTAAACCAAACTTTTTTTTTATATTACTAAACAAATGCATTGCATGCAATAGACATTGCTCATATTAAATTCTAATGAAAAATGAGAATTTTTAATTTAATTTAAATGTGTGCATATTGTTTAAAATAAATAATTAAATTTGATTTTTGAAAACATGCGCGCCTACACACACACACATGTATAACTATATATATATATATATATATATATATATATATATATATATATATATATATAGTATATATATATGCTATAATATATATATATATATAGGCGCTACTAGTATTTTCCGTCAAAGTGAAAAATATTGTTCGAAATTGTAGGTTACATGTGCATTATTATTAAGGCTTGGTTCACAATAATATATAAATATACAATCAGTTAATATAATACACGGCAACCAATCTTTGAATATATCTTCAAGCACTAAATGAAAATATTCGCCCAGTTTTTTGCTATTAGCAAACCGTTTATTGTCTTCTAAACCAATTCTATGATGTTTTGTAAAGGATAAATACCATCTGCAAATGTCACCCTGAATACCACTAAAAAAAAAAAAGAAAAAAAAGGTAATCTTTATTTTTCTGTATACATTATTATCAAATGACTGTTATTTTCCTTTGATTACGACATACCATGAGAAAAAAAAGGATAAAGAAATGCATGATACTCAGAAATGCCATTAGATGTGCAATTATGTTAGGATCGTTTCTGAAGTAATTTCAGTAATTAGTATTGCACAGCCCCGCTGGATAACAAACACAACTTGACCATCAAGAATGAAAAAAAAATTATTCTGAATGTTTTGAGAAGACTAAAAAACAAACAGAAAGAGGAAGAAAAAAAAAATTAACAGTGTTCCATTTCGAAGCCTTTCATATTTACAAGCAGAATTCTTGTACTGGAACATTTTGTTTAAGAATAAAAGAACATTACTAAGTTTTCACATCAGGAAGTTCTTTGTATTTTACTATATTATGCCTTTAATTTTACAGTATTTTATATTTTAACTTTTGTTATGGCGTTTCTGAATAACGTTTCATTAAATGCTATAGTAGAACTATTTTAAAGTTAGCTTCCTTTATTTTAATCCTTAATTATTTCAATAACCCATCACAATGATGACATATTTGAGTAACAAAATAAAATGCTACAAATGAGTAGCATATCGAATATGGATATTTTCAGGTTTATAAAATCCAAACAAATTAGTTTACAACTTTTGAATAGTAGTATCGTTATTCTTACAATTGAATAATAATTTTTTTTTAATTATCATTTTGGTTAAAATAATTCGTGGAAAGTTTTTATTCTAATTTCAGAATTTTTACAGCAACAATATGCTAAATATTCACTATTTTATTAATTACAATATTGATTATTTACCAATAACACAATTACCACTTATAAAAGCCTTTTTTTTATTGTTACACCTTTTATAAAATTTTTTTTTTTTTTTTTTTTTCAAAATATCAATTTATTTCTTTACCAAACAAATTTTGTAAAATGATAAAAATATAGGAATTAAAATTAAAAATCATTTATAAAATAAAAAGAATTCGTTTGTAAAAAAATGATGGTAATAATAATAATAAATTCCTTTACCAAATAAATTTTGTAAAATAATCCAAATAAAAAAATAAAAAATATTAGAATTTTTAGAATAATTTCTTCAATAGCAAAATAAATTTAAGTAATTTCTTAAGAGCCAGATATTAGAGAGTTTTTGCATACCGTACCTTAGTAACCGTAGGACGTCCGTTAGCTTTTCTCCCTAGCGCGCATGCTCAGTTTCCTATGAGCATGCGCGCTAGGGAGAAAAAGCTAACGGACGTCCTACGGTAACTAACGTACGGTATGCAAAAACTCTCTATTATTTAATTATGATTTAATACAGAATTATTCACTCTTATTTTCTGAAATGTTTTTCTAATAGGTTTCCAAAATAACAGGAATAAAATAATTTGAAGCTTTCCCTGTATCAAATGCTTAATTGTGCTGAAAATAAATTGTTTTGTTTGCATCGCATAATAGTGGTATAAATAAATATTTAACCTAAAATTAAAAATATATTTGGGCTTTCTTAGCTTCATCGTGCCCAATGTATTCAGGGTACTGATAAAAAGAGTTCGGCTCTAATTATTTCCAAACTACTTACGGTATTTATTTCTATAATTGAATCCGTTATTAATATCTAGAAGGTCATGTCGCAACTTGCCGAAATCCTCCATTCACCAAAATATGCCTACAATAATGTACATAATTCAAATATGTCAATGTATCCTTTAAAAAAAAAAAATTGCAGAATATGCTCTGGGATTTGGCGTCAAAAATTCTTTTCGCCAAACTGCGCCAAGAAAAGGGTTGCGATTGTAAATGAAGTGAATTGCAAACAGTACAATAAATCTGGGTTACCACATTTGGCAACTCAGCACTCAATTGGCGCTACAAAAAATGTAACCAAATCACAACAGCCCCTGTTTTGTGATTTGGCCAAAAATACGTCTTGCGCTCAAATTTTAAAAATAATTAAGCGTTAGTCATATCTTAATAGCGCACTACCGTTTAAAAATAATAATTTCAATAAATTAATGTAATTAGGATAAAAAAAATCGTATAAAAACTTAATGTTAATCTTATAAAAACTTAATAAACTAAATAAAACACAGAAAAACTTAATGCTTTAAATAAACATACGATTTTGTCATGCCACATTCATTACAGTGTAAGTTTTGTTTTAGGACTTAAATCAAAATATTTATACAAAATAACAAATATAACGAGCCAATTGGCGAATTTTACATGAATATTAATTTGGCAATTCTCTCAAGGGCACGATCTGCCATGGAATACTTTTAAATTTTGGTATCTTAAAATAAAAAGCGAAAAGGCAAATAAAATAATATTTAACATATTAATAAAAAATGGTAAATATTTTTAATACATAATTTATTTTACTATAATTCTAACTGTTTGGCGAATTATATAAAAAAAAAAAGATATTTAATTATTCGAGTTATGAACATATTGATACAAAGTTTTCACCAAAGCTGTTACTTCATACGACTTCATCACCTTTCTCACATTCTTCGCGAAGGACTTCTTGTTGAATTTGAACATTTCAGCAGCGGCCGGATTCAATGGATCGTGAGGATTCGGTTCCAACAAGAGGTACTGCAGTCCGTACACGACAGCATCAATACTCAGTACTGGTTTCCAGTCCTCCCTGAGGATATTCAAACAAATATTCCCTTCTTGATCAATGTTGGGATGGAATATTTCTGTTTCGCACTTCACTTTGGGAGGTTCATAAGGATAATCACTCGGAACTTTGACATCAAAAACGAAAGTCCCATTTTTATAGTATCCTTCGGCGGGCATTATGGTCAGTTTGAAGTCAAAAAGGTCATCTGGATCGGGGAACTTGATAGTGCAGGTATCAGGTAGACTGAGTTCCTTGATCTCTTTGGTTATTCTAATCAAAGCAGCGGAAGCTGTTCTTTTTGGTTCATCGGCATTCCGAGCTTTTTTCATTCGTTGCTTTAATTTAAACATTTTGCTTTTTTTTAAGACAGAAATAAAAAAAAAATATAGCAATTTTGTTTTTATATATATTTTTGTGTGATCAACATGGACCGTGATACAGAAAGTTTGTGTGAAATCTCGATGCCTAACGCTGCAAAGTAAACATAGACAAACGTAACGTAGTTGTAAACCGTATCACATTCTCATTTAACATAACCGCTAAACCTTGAAAAGCTTTTCAAATTCGCTACCAGGTGATGTCGTGAAATGTACAAAAAAGAAGTAATTTTCTAATTTAGGAAGAATTATATCCGTATAAATAAAATGTATTCTTAATACATTTTGAACAAACACGCCATTGGCTGATTAAATCAAAACTAATCCGTTTCGAAAAATAAAAACGACTAAGTTATGCCTTCGTAAATCAGATATATATATATATTTTTTTTAATAAGTGAAAGAAAAGCAATCTTGCCGATTATGATATCTGGATGCAAATTCATTTTCATTTTTGAAAAATGTGATAAAAACCAGATACTAGTCTAACATATGTATATGGAATACATACATATATATATAAAGTTTTATTTTTGATTAATATTATTTAAAAAACAAAAAATGCTTTCATAAAAAAATAAAAGCTTATTAATAAATGTTCTTTTAAAAGAAAAATAAAGCCGAATGTGATGAATTAAAAATATTATTTATGACACTCATCAATGTCATTTCAAATTTATTGATTTCCCGAATATATTTTTTTTTAGAAAATAAAATAAACCCTTAATTAATTTGACGAATGTAATCAGAAAAAAATCAAAACAAATATATGTATATATCTATTTTCATTTTCGATTTTAGTCTTCATTTATTTATTCAAGAATAAACTCTTAAGAAAATTTAAATTACAATAAACGATTATGTATGTTGAGAGATAAATTACAAATTTTTTATGAAATGAAATTCATGACTATAATTTTTGTAAAACTGAATTTTGTAAGATTGATTATAATGATTTCTTTTTTATAAAAAAAAAAAAGGAAAGGATAGATATTCCTTTTTAGATATATTTATTATAATTGAATGCGCATATATAAATATATATGTGTGATTTACAAAGTTTTCTTTTTAATTTTCCTAGTTTTATCAAATATAAATGTCTCATTTGTCAAAATTTTTTTTTTTTTTTAAACCATTTGTAATGAACAATTATAGTCTATTTTTTTTTCTTGAAAACTAATTTGAAATTTTGATTAACTGAATATACACATTAGGGGTAATATTTGTTTTCAAAGAAATTAAAAAAACTTCTTAATGAATGGTTTTTTTTTTATAACTGATGATTTTTTATAGCTGGTCATTTAAGTTATTATAGGATTGATCAGTATAATTTAGTTTTTTTAGAGACCAACTCCAGGAAAAGGAATAAAATATTAAGACGATCCTTTCATTAATACTTCTATTTTTAATATTTATATATTGTTAGGTTTTTATCTATTTTATTTATTTACTTTTATTGGATTTAATATGTTTACTTATACACTTAATGTTTGATTATTATTTATTTCATTTTTTTATGTGATAAATCTTCAGATAAGCATAATATTGAATATTTTGCTGATAATTTGAATTAATTCAGTAATATATATATATGAAATGATTAGTACTGCGTAGTCTTTCCATTTTTTTCTTAATTTTTTTGTTTGTAGCTTAAAAATCTGTATTCTTTTTTTCTCACTAAGTCTTGTGAAAACAAAATATAATATTTTATTTACTGAAGTTAGATGCTAAGAAATTGTGTTTGTTTATTTCTAAGGTATTAAAAACATTGAATTTTTTTTTTAAATATTTAATTAATAATCTTTCCTTGGAAAATTTGATTTTGAGTTTATAATTTCAACTTTTTGCTAAAAATATTCTTATTTTAAATTTTCTCTATCCTATGCATGTCTGTGTGATGTCAAAATGAAAAAATTTTAATCATCAAAAACTTGTTAAAAGTGCAGAAATTACGAATATTCTTTTTATCTCAGATTTTTCTTTCATTTTTATTTGTTAATAATTACTAAGTTTTATAAGTTTGTTGGCCTTTGAAAGGACTTTTTTTAGGTAATATTTGATATAAAAGGCCATTAAAAGGCATTTTCACGAATCAGTTTAGTCACATTGAAGTTTTATGGAGATTCTATTCCTAATTAATTAAGCATTAAGCATTATCTTAGCATTACTTTAAGCATTATCTTAGCATGTTCTACAAAGTTATGCTGTGTAATTTGTCTTATAATTCACTATCATTATCATTGGCGCAACAGTCCCATGATAGGCTAAGGCCATCTGCCAGCTGGCAGATGGCCTTAGCCTATCGAGACAGGAGATGTTTTTCTTTCCAGGGAATAGGATTGTCAGCCCTAGTCTCTACAGTCATATTAGACCGGGACCTCCGGTTTAAAATGTATTCCGAACCACCAAAAACACTCGAACCTGAAACCTGCGGCACCGAGCGCCAGAGTGCTAGTCACTCGGCCATCAGTTCCCTCTTATATTAAACCACAAAATTTATTAAATATTAATTTTTGTAACATACAAAAATTTTATTTATAAACATTGATTGCAATAAATTAGCTAAAATGGCATAACTATTAGCATTAAAATTTTTTTTTTTTGTAATAAAACTTTACCCCCACCCCTGGAATTTTTTTTTTTTTTTTTCAATCCCTTCTATTAGCTCACACTCTCCCTATATATATCTTGTTCAAATATTCAATAGTTAATAAAATACGTTTTATTCATCCACTCAAGTTCAAATACATTTTTTTTAACTTGTAGTGGATGACGATGTTAATACTGTCTTTTCAAATATTAATTCAGTAATTAAATTAAATTAATTAATTTTAGTTTTTTTTAGATTTAAATTGCATATATATACCAATAAATGGCGCTAGATACACTTAAAAAAAGAAATGAAAATTATTTATAAAGGACTTTCTGCAATATAGCGAAAAAAAAGTAGGAATTGACTTTAAAATTTTTTTTTTTTTTTTTTTTTTTTATATTACTTGTTTTATATTCTTCAGATATTGAACTCCCAAATGGATGAGATTTTAAAGAATAAAATTTGTTATATATAATATCTCAAAATAACTCATTTATAATTGATTTTTTGGTAGTATATATATCAGCATATGTTGCCTTCTAAAGTCTGCCGGCTTCATATACTAACTGTAACTCATTATCCAAGGTCCTCACACACACAAACAAAATGTTTTTCAATTCCTACTATTAGTTCACACACTCATTATATATATCTTATTCAATTTTTTTAATCGTTAATAAAATACTTTTTATTCCTCCACTCAAGTTTAAATACATTTTTTTGAACTTGTAATGGATGATACTTGATGTTAATACAGTTTTTTCAAATATTAATTCAGTAATTAAATTTAATGAATGAATTTTAGTTTTTTTTAGATTTAAGTTGCATGTATCTACCAATAGATGGCGCTAGATGTAAGAGGAAAATTTCAACTTTATTTATGAAGGACTTCCTTGAATATAGTGAAGAAAAAGTAGGAATTGACGTACAAATTTTTTTAAATTTTTTTATTACTTGTTTTGATTAGTTTTATGCCTGTGTTAACTTTTTATTCTTTACATTTTAAGATGGCTGAATTAAAAATAATTAGGATTAGAATTAAATTGAAGGCCAGAAGGTGAATCATTAAAATGAAAATGAAAAAAAGGAATGAAAATGAAAAGAAAAAATTATTTTCGGGAAAGATAATTAGTTACTATAACCAGACATGAAAATAGCATTTGATATACATAAACTTTCATGTACTTCCTAGTTAGTTCCATTAAAATCAAAAAGAGATTGTACAAGGAGTTATCAGAAATAAAATCAGTTAGCATATCAAAGCCATTACACAGAAATTAGTTGAATTAAATAAATAGACGAAGGTAATTGCAAAGCTAGAATACTCGTTCTAAAGAGCGTTGTTCTCTTGTTGTCACGTGTGATTACAACACCACCACCTGCCTCAATTACATCATCCGTTCTCAAAGAAAGGTTTTCAAACACTGTTGCTAAACAGAAAGTTCTGCCAAAAATTTAATTCCTCTCTGCCTAAGAAATACCTCTAAATTTAGACGAGTCTTTTTCAAGGGCATGGGTCGTTACGTTGTGGCTGTGAAGAAGTAAATCTGTTTTGTTACTAAGCCTATTGGATGATTAGAATAAATTAACGTTTTTAGGAAGGACAAAAATAAAGTTGGTACTGCACAAATTATTCTTTTTTCTTCAATTGATTCTTAAAAAAATTCTTATTCGACAGGACAATCACCACAAAAAATTCTCATTCGTTAGATGATGTTCTAATTCTTCATTAATGTTCCAATTCATTCTTTTTTTGCCTCGGTTTTTTTTTATAGAAAATTTTATTGTTTCATACAAAGAAAATAAAAGTGATGTAGTGCTCCGTTGAGTTAATTATGATTTTTTTTTCTCTACAACTGTCTCTAATTTCGTTCTTTTTTTTTTCTTTCTTCGCAAACATGAAAAAAGAAAAATCGTAAACCCGGGAAAAAGAAAAAGAATGCCATAATTTTAAGAACATTATTTAAATTGAATCAGAATTATAATTTTAAATATCTATTATCACTCAATAATTGTTTTTTAAATGTTTTCAAAATAAATAGAAACTGTTCAACTCCCCATTTAAATTAATTATTTGAGAATCATTTAGTTTTCAACTTTTGATTTAATATTCACATAAAATAAACACGAATAAAAATCATTTCGAATAATTTCTATATCAGTTAATCTATATAAAATAAAAGTCATTTTACTTATTAGACTAATTATTTTTTTAATTTATTTTATAATCTTTTTTTATTCGTTCATATCTGAAAAATCACTTAAACCTTCTGTTAAGTTCTTTTTTATTTAAATAAATTTATAATTTTTATCAAGTTAGAGATAAAATAAAATTACAGTGAAACGGACGTTATATTATTATATAAACTTTAAATTTATTTTTTGCAATTTAAACTCTTTTTATTTATATTTACATCTTTTTTTTTTACTATGCAAAGAAGGAATAAATGAAATGAGTATGTTGTAAATCTTTTGATACGACTTTTTAGTAAGATGCATAGTTAAAATAAATGCTATTTTTTGAAATTAATAAAATTTAAATGCCATTTTGTGTTGAAATTTTGTATGGATACCTTATTTAAGATTAAATTTCATTTAATGCGGGGTTTTAGTTTCTCTTAAAAGTCTTCCCGGAAGGAATTGCCACCCTTCTTCAGCTTCACGGAGCGAAGTTTGACTTCTACTTACGTATGCTCCGTCACAACACAAGCTGCTCCCTCCTTCCATGGGACCGCATGGGTTCTTGAATTTGGTCTAGATGTTGCTGTCCATCAAATGGAATAGGGGGGAAAAAACCCCAGTCAGAATCCAATATAAGCCAATATCTCTTCACGACCTAACTGGTCAAACAAGGAGTCTCGAGGGCGTTTGTGATTTGCAGCGTCTAGCCTCGTGAGTCGGACTACTGGTGGGAGATTCCTGGGTTTTCTCCCATAAGATACGCAAATGTGGGTAGTTTGGCCTGTAAGTCCTCCAGGAAGGCCCTGCCCTCCTTCTTCAACGTCACGGAGCCGAGTTAGACTTCTACCTACGGTGTACCATGACAACTAAAGCCGCCTCCCCCTTTTCCTCCTTCCATGAGACCACACGGGTTCTTCGACTTAGTCTAGATGTTACTGTCGTCCAAGTGGGATAAGAAACATCAGGAGAAATGGTCAGTTGGCCTACAGACTCTCTCCCGCAGAGGAAGTATATTTCGCGCACTCTGCGAGTTTTCGGGTTTTCGGCTTACAAGTGAAGTTCTTTCACGAATCTATAATTATCTATCTTTAAATGTGTTAAATATTGTATGTCTCTAATTGTATATGTGTGGTGTTTGTGCGTGTGTCAATAAAGCTGTGAGTTCTCCAAGCTGTGCCTCAAGTATCTCAACCAAAGCACACCCAATTACAATGGGGTTTCCCAACCAGCATAGTACAATATTTATTATAATGATGGATGAAAATCTCGAATAGTTATCGCACAGTTAAATAATCAATGCAAAAGCTGCCCCCCTCCCTCCATTCCCACTTCCATAGAACCACAAGGGTTCTTGAACTTGGTTTAGTTGTTGCTGTCTACCAAGTGGGATAAGAGAGAAAAAAAACTTTTACCCTAAAGTAAAATGAAAAAAAATTATCAATAAACCATTTTCTTGTTATAAAAAGCACAACGAATAAATCTCCAAATTTTTTCAATGTTTTCCTTAAAAATAATATCTTTTCAGAAACATTTATCGTTCTAAAAAAAAAAGTAAAGACAGAACATTAAGCGGGCAACTTCAGCGCACATCATAAATAAATGGAAGTGAATGACCAAATTTTTTTTTCTTCCAAATTGGACCGAATCCAATCTCTTCTTGTCTTCTAAGAAAAAAATCATCTCAATTCCACATGGTGTTCTGAGTGGCGACAAAGTTGACACGAGCATTTTCGATGCACATCACGAGATGGACACGTGTGGCGTGATGTTGGAAGCATGTCCATTTCACGCTTTTCTAATTTATTTCCTTTTTTGTCACGATTCGAAAGAGGAAATGTGGATTTAAGGAATAATTTTTTTCAATTCTGCATAAGAAAGGAAAGAATTTTAAAGTAGGCCTGATGGAGTATGAAATACGTAAAACCACTATAATGGCAAAATGAAAATTCACTTTCACTTTCAAGTGAAGGCCATGCCAATTTCGAACGTTATTTTTTATTTTCTTCTTCTTCTTTAGAATATTCTGACGGAAATCGAAAACTGCCTAAAAGTATATCAGATTCTTAAGCCAAAGTCAGAATAAACTGAAGTTGAATTTGAAATATTAGAGAGTTTTTGCATACCGTATTTCGGACGTCCGTTAGCTTTTTCTCCCTAGCGCGCATGCTCATAGGAAACATTATTACAGATACGCATGCGCAATTTCCTATGAGCATGCGCGCTAGGGAGAAAAAGCTAACGGACGTCCGAAATACGGTATGCAAAAACTCTCTAATATCTATGCGAAATATCTATCTTGTACTCTATTTTTCAGTTCCTTCCATTAGCTCACACTCTCCCTATATATATCTTGTCAAATCCTCAATCGTTCATAAAATACTTCTTATTCATTCACTCAAGTTCAAATACATTTTTTTTTAACTTGTAGCGGATGACACTGGATGTTAATGCAGTTTTTTCAAATATTAATTCAGTAATCAAATTTAATTAATTAATTTTAGTTTTTTTTAGATTTAAGTTGCATGTATCTACCAATAGATGGCACCAGATAAACTTAAAAAAAATGAATGAAAATTATTTATAAAGGACTTTCTGCAATAGAGTGAAAAAAAAAAAAAAGAAGGAATTGACATTAAAAAATTTGTTTTTATATTGCTTGTTTTTTACTTACTTGTCCCCATTCTAAAGCAATTCATTAATACACAAATAACAAAATGTAAAAGCATTTGCACATCCTTCAAAATATTAGTGAATGTATAAAATGCTTAAACGAATAAAGCCATCCATATCTTTGAAGAAAGAAAAGAATCTTATTCTTTGAATTATTAAACATGAATTAGTTCTCAAAAGACAGTTCTCTAAACAGTATTTAGAACATTTTCAATAAATTTCAAAAGAAAAACTCAACAATAGATAACATGTTGCCAGAATCATTAATGTTACACTATAATCAGTTTTGGCCGAAGTTTAAAAATAAAATAACTTACACAATAAAATTTAAACTATTCAATATCACCACAATAATAACATACATAATAATTGACAATATCAGTAAAGTGACAATATTAATATAATAATAACCAGTATACTCGTACTTACTTTATTTGCCAGTTTTTTTTAATGTTATATATTGAATATTTAAACATTCATTCACCATTCTAAATTTTATTTTTAGGAATTGCGATTTTTATTTGTGTCTTGGAGGCTGTAGTACAAGTAAAAAAAAATATAGTTATACTGGAAATTTAAACATTGTTATTAATTCAGTGTTCCAAAATATCGGTTTGACCTATCCAACAAATGGTCTAATGAAACTGGTAGATTTGAAGAGCAGCCTTAATGTGTAATCAAAATTTTGTTTACTCATTGTTTGGAATGAAATTGAATGTGATAACAAAATGAACTCAAATATATCAGCATAATTGCACCATTCTGGATTGGGAAGTATTTACTTTAATATTTTCCTCTGCAGAGGCTTTTGGAATCCAATAATGTCCAATAGCCAAGGTGCACAACGCAATTATATTCTTAGAATCATTCAGTATATGAATTAATTTTATTCGGATTTTGAAGTATTTACTTCAATCCAATCCAGATTTTATTAAGTATTTACTTTAATTCAATCCAGAGACTTCTGAAATCCAATAATTTCCAATAGCCATGATGCACAACACAGTTTTGTTCTTAGAATAGAATCATTCAGTATTAATTTTATTCTTTCGTACAAAGGGCTTCAATCACCTGATCAGCAAGTCTTGGATGAGTCCCGACGAATTTCAGCCAATTGCTGTTCTTTCTTACATTAATGGCGTTCTTTGCCACGAAGTACACAGCTGACTTCTCCAATTTCTTATCGCCGTGCTTGCTTGAAAGTGTAAGAAAATCAATCACATTGTCCACGTTCAAATTTGTCACCAAAATATCCGAGCATATTTCCTTCAGAAGCTCCAGTTTGTAGACGTCGCCTGCACAGAAGAGTTCCAAAACTATGTCCAAAGAGGATTCTTTCGTGTGACCGGTGTAGATGTAAGACAGCATTTCCCCCACAGCCACTTCAGACATGTCTTCAATTGTGATCTTGTTCAGTTCCTTCCGTTCCTGGAGCATCGAATGAAAAACTTTGGATCTTGCGCTCAGTATCGCTTTGTGGACTTGAAATTTCGCTTTTCCAGCTTCAATGGTTAGATCGGAGAATGTTCCTGACTCCAGCAGAGATGCCATGCTTTCGAAAAGTTCCGCCATTCTGGGATAGGAATCATTTACTTGAAAAGATTCGCCTGTAGAGGAGTTGCTAGCGAAATACTGGTAAACTCCAATAGTGAAGAGACATAACCCAAGTATGATCCGAATATCAGACAGCATGCTTTAACCAAACTCAAAAGAAGAAAATAACAAATCAATCAATTTTATGAAGTTTCAATTATTTCAAATGACGCACATCCTTTTTTTTCTTCTTAAAAATGAAAGCTTTATCAAGAAAATACTTTTGATCGACACCCCAAATTGATAATGCAAGTTTCGTTTTCGCTTGATAAGGGATAAGCATTTCGAAAGCTGATAACTTCTTTTTTTTTTTTTTTTTTTTTTTTGTGAACATTGCTATGCCTCGTGTTCCGTTAAATGATAACAAAGTAGAGATAAGTATTTTTACATTTTTATCAGAAGATGAAATAAAATTACTTCAGTTGTTGAATTCGTTTATTTAATTGTGAATTAATTTGAAATTAGTGGCACTCGTAGTACTTGGATCGTTACACATCTTCAAAATATCTAGTAAATTATTATTAATTTTTACATACAGGGCGATTATGATTAAAGCCCCACTTTCAAAATGCTGTGAAAAAAAACCACTCGTAACAATGAATTCAAATTTGAACTGACGATACTTGTAGAAGGGGGAAACGGTATGGCATCAAAAAAGAGTTCAAAAAAAAAGTTGCACCGATTTTTCCTATCTAATTTGGTATGACCTTGCCGTGGTGGATGGGTTTTCTGCTAACAATGTCACAACTGTTGAATGACTTGCAGGTCATCATCCGTCAAAAAACCGAAATAATCAAGCACATTGAACACTACAGTTGGTTTAATGTGCAACTCATGCCAAATATGTTGTAATTTAGATTCAAAATATCACTGGCAACCGAATTCAGTTTCTTTATGCCGCTTACAGCTATTAATACGCCTTTTTTGGTGATTTTTTTTTTATGCCTTACCCTTTCCCCCTTCTTCAAGTATCTTCAGCTAAAATTACAATTCATTGTGACGAGTGGTTCTTTCTTCACAGCATTTTGAAAATGGGACTTTAATTATAATCACCCTGTACTTATATTATCACTTGATTACCAATGTTTTTTATCTTTAACTTCAATTCTAATTAGTTGTTCCACTATTGTAGTTGTATAATTATTTAACAATACGTACTCATGGTTTTTACAGATGCATAATACTAATTTAATTTCCTATTTATTAAAAAAAAAGAGATCTTGAAAATTATTCACTTAAAAAATTAAGCTTCATTTTGATGTGTTAATTTCATTTAGTGATTTCATAACACCTTACTTAGCTTCCTTTAACACGTCGTCAAGGGCCTGATGGCCGAGTGGCTGTCACTCTGGCGCTCGGTACCATAGATCTCGGGTAAGAGTCCCGGCAGTGTCATGGATGTTTGTAGTGGTTCGGAATTCACTTTAAACAGTATGTCACGATCTAACATGATCGTAGAGCGTTGCGGGTTAGTGTTACTAGCGTCCGTAGCATTATCTTCAAGCCACCAGCCGAGAGGGAATCCTGGGTACTACTAAGTGATAACGTCGATGCAGCCCTTGCTTATGTCATAAAGATACCTGTCTAAGTATTTGCCAGCTGCATTAGAAAAAAAAAAACTTTCATTGTCGATCCTGCGAAGATGTGTTGATAGTTAATGCCCAGTTGTAAAAATGAGTTTTTCCCAGAAGACTATTATTACTTTTAAAACAAATAGGATTCGAAAGTGGTAAGAATGTTGTGGTATATATGGTGGTCTATAATATTTAGGGCCTTTCCTGATAGAATACTTTGACTACGTGCCAGAGCATGATAGGCAGTAAAGATAATATTAGCTCCCAAATGAGATATTACGCGCTGACGCGTGATGTGTGAAAATGAAATAAAATAATGAAAATAAGTGACAAAATGTATTATTTTTTAGTATGATACTTTTTCACTAACAAGTATGTAACATAAATGATTTAGTATAAGTTGGTTATAGAGATATTATTACTGCAATCCTTGGGGTTTGGTTTGTCGCTCTACGGTCACTTGTGCACAATTTAGGCTAAACAGACCGGGACCTAAAGTTTTAAAGTGGATTCCGAACCACTACAAACATCCATGGCACCGCCGGGACTCGAACCCGAAACCTGTGGCACCGAGCGCCAGAACGTTAGCCACTCGGCCCCTACAATCTTTGGAAGGAATGAATTCTTACTTCCTTCATCTCTGTCATAACTAACATCACTCGGGTATTCGTCCGAAAACTCAATCATGAAATTTGCAATTTTCATCATCAGTTAGACCAGGGGTGGCCAACCCAAATGATCTTGCGGGTCACTTTGGAAATGCATCCTAACAGCGGGCAGCATATAAAATTATATATCACCATATCAGATTTAGATCCCTGGGACGTATTCACATTTTTTTGGAAGTGAAAAATTGAAACATAATGAGTTATTATTTTTGTGTTTACTATTAATCTTACATGTAAACATAGATAATATAATAATAATGTTACAGAGAGCGAGCACATTGTAAAGAAATATACAACAAAAATGAAATATAAAAACTATATAAATATAAACGAAATTAAAAAAAAAAATGAAATCATTAAAAAATATTTATTTAACTAGTGCGATATTTGTTTCATCACACTTTCACTTAAGTTTTGCAAATTGATCTCAGTTGGGGTATTTGCACGTCGTCATTGATGTAGCATGTTTGTGTTTGGTCATGTTTTGTGTTTGGTCAATCTCATTTTCGAAAAAAAAAAGACGATTCACAGGTGTAAGTAGAACCCAGTCTGGTTTGCTTTGCTATCAACAATCAATTGTGCATATCTAGTGATGGTCACTGCGTCAATGAGGTCACTTAAGGTGAAACATAGAACCAGTTATATTAGATGTTCCAAGATGAGCTCACATCATGAGTTCGCAAAATATAATTTAATTATTCTGCGAACTCATAACTGTAAATTCATGAATAAAACAGGCAATATCTGTCCTATATTCGCAAGAATATTATTTTAAAATCAAAGTTAATTTTTTCTCATCATTTCGACAGCTAATTTTTGAATATATGGTTGCAAAAATAATGTATTTTTTAATACATTGATTTTGACTACTTTGGCCATTTTAAAATGGATATATTTTGTAAAAGTGTGATAAATCTCAAGGGGCCGGAAAAATGTTCAAGGCGGCAACGGGTTGACCACCCCTGTGTTAGAGGCTTATTGGATTGCATTTTCCGTGTTTTAATGTGTGAAGACCCAACTGCACTATCTTATAACTCATATTACACAATATTATTTCTATTGACTAATAAAAGCTATAAGTTCGATACCAAATACCTTTACAATTAGTTTCAAAACAAAAACATTGTTATTAAAAGTCATTATACTTCGCATGCCTAATATTTTTTTAAAGTAAAAAATTAATGATATTCCTGAAACTGATTTAAGAAATCGACGAAAAAAAATTTTTTTTTTTTTCCATTTCGCGAAATGTAAATAAAGAATAAAAAAAACTTCTTAATTCAAATGTAGAAGCATCTTTCAGAAAAAGCTACGGACTGAACTAGAAATTTTTGATCTGACAAAAACTCTATGTATTGTACAGAATCATAACTTCCTAATTTTTAAATAATTTCAAAAACTCAGTATTTTAAGTGTTTAATATTTATTATAAAATATTTTGACAAGACTGATGCAGTTATATTTATAAGTAATTTTTAAAATGTCGCAGTCATATTCAGTCAGAAAGCAATAAAAATAAATGGTAAATTTAACTTGAAGAAATTAAAATTTCAATCATTTGTTATAATGGCACGGCTATAATATAAAATATTTTCCATTATTTAAAGAACAGTAAAAATAAATTCTTTGACCACTAAATCATTGTAAAAAGGAAGTGATCCTTTTAAATTAGATTATTTAGAATTTCAGAACAAAAGAAAATCAGTACAAACTAATAAAAGTATCAAAAAATCAGTATAAAATAAATAAACAAAAAAAAATCTTAAATTATTCTTATTAATTATAATTATTCTTATCTTAAATTATTTCGATTGAAATTAGATCGGAATTATTGTAAATATCCTCATATTTAAATATTTAATTTCGTTTTTAAACAGTTAATTATTAATTTAGAAATAGTAAATAATTGAAAAGAATTAAAATGATATGGAATTTAATATTTTAAAAAAATGATAAATCAACATTAATTAGATTTAAAAAAAACAAATTGGATGCCTAAAAAGTACAAATTTTTTTATATTTTTGTAAAATATAATAAAATCACTGAACTGGATTGAATTGAATCCATTCTTCAGAACTATTTTGCAGCCTTCTTTTTTGCAAGAGATTCAACTATTCCGTTGGCAAGTTTTGGATGTGTTCGCATGAATTCCAAACACTTGTCTTGATCTTGTATGAACAGCATATTCTTCGTAATGAATTCCACAGATTCTTTTTCTAAGTTCGTATCAGAATACTTTACGGCGAACAGAAGCATGTTGATTGCATTGTCCACGTGCAGAGTAGTTGCCAGAATCTTAAAACATATTTCTTGTAGGAGTGTGCCGCGTGCAGGAGTTCTGGAATAACCTCTGGAAAAGTATCCCCAAGTAAAAACGATCCAGTGTACACAAATCTAAGCATTTCTCGCACGGTGTCCTCAGAAAGATCTTCTATTACGATTCTGTTCGAATTCCTCACCGCTTTTGTGCTGAGCAAATCGTGGAAGACCATGGATCTTGAACTCAAGATGGCTTTGTGGACGCGAAATTCGTGACCATCCGTGACTATGGTGACATCAGCAAAAGTTTCATCGTTGAAAAGTTCGTCCATTGAGTATTTGAGATCGGAATATGTCCTGTCGCAATATCCTGTATGAGTAAATTAGACGATATGAATTTAGAAAATGATGAAAGCTTGAAAATGCCATAAATCACTGCAATTATCACTATGAATTTTTTCATGTTTCGCTAATATTTGCCAGTTATAACATGAACACCAAATTTCTCGTTCTGTATACTAAGGAATGCTTAATTAAACGAACGGTGAGTCTCAGTACACGCTTTATCTTAAAGAGCATCGGGTTAACAAGTAATCAGAACGCGTAGTTGATGAATCTGTTTTGTGATTAATAGCTAGCTAGGCGTAATTTTACACTCTAGTTCAAATGAATTCCCTTGCAAGTACATTGATGGCAATTAAAAAGCTGTTTATCAAGTATATTGCATTACATATACTGATAAGAGCCATCAGAATTTCGCAAATTTGGCGTTATTTTAATATTAATATAGAAAGCGTATGCACAATTAACAAAAAAGTTTTTTTTTAAAAAAAGAGATACGCAAAATAATAAACAGTTTTATTTGTATAAAATAAATTGCTGCATTATTTTGTTATGAAATTTTTTAATTACTCTACACAATTTTTATTTTTATTTCTTAGTTGAGAATACTAGTTTCTATTTGTATAATGATTATTTCTACAACAGATTTCTGTCGATTACGTTCTGAATAAGAAGAATACAACCATTCAAATGAGTGAAATAAACTTAACATGGATTCTTACAACAAGCTTTCACTTTAATACATGGTTTACAAATCAGAAACAATTCCCCCAATAACATGATATTTCCACTACACTGTTTTATTTTAAAACGATTCCAAAGCTATTTAATTAATGCTTTAAACACAGCATTTCTATAAAAGTGTTTTAATAAAATCGCCATGCAGTAAAGGGAAAAATGATGTGTTTTGATTAAGTACCATTTTATTCAACAATTTTTGTTTTTTAATTTGTGTGTACACATATTTGGTGAGGGTTATGTAGCGTTTTAAGAAATATGAGAATTTTAAATTTATTTTATTTGTTAAATATTACTAAATTTGATGCTTTTCAATTATTTCTTTTTTAAAATGCATATTGACATGAAATACAAGAAAGTAATCGATAATAATATTTAAAAAAAAATCACAATAAATAATTCAAAAATTAGAATCGTTTTGGATAAAAAGGAAATTCCCTCATTTAATGGTAATTAAAAGTAATAATTAATGGTTTATATATATATATATATATATATATAAATATAGTGCTTATAATGTGGAAGCAATATATATATATATATAAAAATCATGTTTGTGAAAATTGCAACACCATGTAGGAATCGTCATAATTAAATGAAATTTAATAGACAGTTGAGTGGTAGTGGTACAAATAAATGATTAAATGTGCAAAGCAAACAAAACAATAACAAGAGATCGGAATCAGTATTTTGTGTAGCCACCACGCGCCGCAATAAGTGCTGCTACACGACGTAGCATCGAGTCAAACAAACTTTGAATGTCTGCCTGAGGAAGAGCATTCCATATTGTTTGTATGCGCACCCAAAGTTCGTCTGCAGAAGCAACAGGATGAGGATCACGAGCGAGACGCCGACCAACGAAATCCCACACATGTTCAATCGGCGACATATCAGGGGAACACGCAGGCCAAGGAAGAAGTTGTACCTGCCGCGTTGCAAAGAAGGATTGAACAGTCCTAGCGATATGAGGGCGGGCATTGTCCTGTTGAAATACAGCGCCTGGCAAGCTTTGAAGGAAGGGAACAGCTTGGGGCTGTAGAACTTCACTGATGTACCGGTTGCTGTTCAGATTGCCCACAATTCTTAGCAATTGAGATCGTCCATGATATGCTATGGCACCCCAGACCATAACTCCGGGTGTTCGTCCACTGTGGCGTTCGATAATGCACTCCGGAAGGTGGCGTTCACCGGCATAGCGTCTGACACGAATGCGGCCATCACGGTACCACAAATTAAAGCGGGATTCGTCAGAAAACACGACATGCTGCCAATCAGCACGCCAGTCTCTTTGCTGAGCGGCCCATTGTAGCCGCAGGCTGCGATGGTTTAGCGTGAGAGGGATCCTGTATAAAGGAGTCCTTGCGCGCAATCCACGTTGCAGCAGACGTCTACGAATTGATGAAGCACACAATGAAACACCTGTAGCTATTGCCCACTGTGCTGCCAATTGTCTAGAGGAAGCTGTACGGTCCGTCAGCGCCATGCGGACCAGGTGTCTATCATCGCGAGCTGACGTCACATTTCGGGGTCCACTCCCGGATTTCCGAGTAGTCCGACACTCGTCCGTCCACTGCTTCCAAAGACGCGTCACTGTGCTGCTGTTACGCTGCACACGAGCGACTACTGCACGATAAGACAATCCAGCTTTACGAAGGCCGATGATTTTCCCCTGTTCAAACTCTGTAAGTTGTTCAAATCTCGCTCTCTTTCATCGAAGAGGCATAAGTAACGATTGAGCTAACGTTTACCACTAGAAGATAACCACCGATAACCATACACGCCTCGCTACAGCCGTCTATTTATTCGGATCCATCCGCCGTTCAGAGGGCGCTGCTCAGCATACGCATACGCTACGGATTTGAAATTCTAATCATTTGCATAATCATGCGCTAATTTGCATTTCCTGAAAATTTCAGCTCATTCGCGTAAGTCCTTCATGGTGTTGCAATTTTCACAAACATGCGTATATATATAATCCCGGCAGTGCCATGGATTTTGTAGTGAACATCCACTTTAAACAGTAAGTCCTAGTCTAACAGGACTATAGAGCGTTGGCCATAGGACTGACAACCTATCCCATAAACCCCACAACCCTATCCCATAAAAAGAAAACATTTCCTCCCTTAAAACGAAGAAAAGCTTATTTCTTTATTTACATATTCATTGGTACATTTGTGAACCTCCGTGTCCTGTTCCACTTATGTAAGCTACGAATAGCCCACTGATGGGAAATCACTACCTATCGGTAAGTTTGTTAATGGCATTTTCCTGAAATTGCCATGTGGGAAAGAATCAGGAAAATTGCCAACAGGAATCTTGATTGCATGCTTAGTTGAGCAAGTTACCACTGGGCAGCAATTTGGGCAATTTTTTAGTTTGAATTGTGTTTTATTTATTCTATATTCTAATAAAGAGTTTTTTCTCCAAAATTGTTTTGTCGCCCTACGGTCATCTTGTGCACACGAGGGCTAAACAGACCGGAATCTACAGTCTAAAGTGGACTCCGAACCACTAACAAACATCCATGCCACCGCCAGGATTCGAACCTGAAGCCTGAGATACCAGAGAGCTAGCCACTTGGTCCCCAGGCCGCCTTTTCTCCAAAAAGCTGGAGGCTTAGTTATTATTTTTTGAAAATAGGCGTTTTACCCTATCTCATCATTGAGGTCGTAATGTAGCATAATTTTTAAGGGGGAGGGGGGGGTATAGGGATCAGCTTCCATCTTTGATAAAAATAATTTATTTTCTTAAAATCCATTTTTGGTTGAACTGGTTGATTGCACCAATTCTGTTCTTAAAAAGACCTCAGCAACTTGAACGTGAACTTTATCTGGTAACGATCTGCCATGTTACAACATATAATCTCAACAGTATCAAAATCAGAAAATTACTGACTTGCTTATAATACAAAAACTGTAATTAAAACATAAACATATCTAAGCTAATTTCACCATGTCATAATAAAATAACGTAATTATTATTAATAAATAAAAATTAAAGAACCATAAAGATCAGGATGAAAAAAACACATCTTCAAATCTACATCCTAATTCATACAAAACTTGATGTACATCCTATTACTAGGATAAATACTTAAGAAACAGAGCAATAATGAAATCTCTATGCTATCATTTGAACATTCATTACACTTAAAATTGCATGTTTATGTTAGCAAGCGTATATTATTATAATAATTGGAACAAAACAGAGTTAGAAGACTTATAATTGGTAAGTACGATGGCATACATTAACCGGCGCTCTTGGTGAAGAAACGGCAATGACCATCATTATGAGTTAATGACAAACTACTTTTCCAGACATGCAGTAGACATGCTCAAAATCATAGAGATTTGGTTTTTTATGAGAAAAATAGTTGATGAAAAACCAGATCACTTTCCTTTCACGAGATCTTAGCCTTTAGACCGATCGTTTCTAGTCATTATTCATACGAAACATGCTATAAATGCGTAGATGAGAGGTTAAAACAGTGTTTCTCAAACATTTAGAAGTCGGGAAGCATTTAAAAATCTATAAACAGTTGTCGGCGCGCTATATAGGCCATCTCCACAGATATCCACTTACAGACGATAGAAGTTCAGAGGCTGCACTGGAAATTTTTTAGAGCATTGAAAATCGCATCACTTCTAGTGGAGCCTGAATGGCCGAGTGTCTACCGCTCTGGCGCTCAATGCCACAGATTTCAAGTTCGAGTCCACGGATGTTTGTAGTTGTTCGGAATCCATTTTATACCGTAGGTCGCGGTCTCATATGATTATAAGAGCGTCACGGAGTCCAGTCAGACTTCTCATCCCCATCATTCCCAAACTGTATAGTGGCAATTAAACTTTGGGCAAAATAGTTGGAGCAACTTTTTAATAATTACGTTAGAGAATATTTTTAATTAATGACTCTCGACAACCTATGTAACTTCCAACCACTATCATCTACCACTGATCATCGACAACTTCACCTGAAAAAGCACCAAGGACTTGAGAGCGGCAACAAAAGGTGGAAACATCTTGCCATAAGGGGCCGTATTTCTATGCACCTGGAACGAGCTGAGGCTGTTGCACGCTTCCGCCTTACAACAGGCCATGATTATCTACACCAGGCGTCTCCAAACTACGGCCCGCGAGCTAAATCCGGCCCGCCAGTGCCATCCATCCGGCCCGCGACAGCGAATAGCTTATTGTTGCTATAATAAGTTGGATAAAAAAACACAGAATGATAATAACTCGGTTTTATTGACGTGCTAGGTAAAGCTTAATGACAAGCATAATACGCAGAAAATTTAACTTAAGCATAACAACTAACTGGAAATTATAGATAATGTCAGAAAATTAAAACGGTTTTGGCCCTTGTTACTTACTGGAATAAACAGTAGGGCCCTAAGGCTGGAAAGTTTGGAGTCCCCTGATCTACATGCACACGTCCGGGATTGGCTTCGGATGGGATCTGGCCATTATGTCGGATCGCCACTATGGACAGTGATCATCTCTGGACTGCTCGCTACTGGGAGGCTATGCCTGAACAGACACAGGCAGGTGTAGGATATATATATAAATTAGCATAATATATAGTAGATTTTAATGTTTTGACTCAGGACCGGATTTAGATGAAAAGAGGCCCTAGGGTATTCCACTTATGAGGCCCTTTCACCTCCCATTTTTAAGTTTGTAAATTACTTATTATGTTTGTTTATTATTCATATGTGTAGAATTTCTCCTTATTTTTGATTCAGTGTTTTAGTGTTCACTGTTTTTAGAATAGTGTCTTTCTGATTTTGCAAACAATTTGCATGTAGGCCCCTCTTGATCTTGAAGCCCTAGGCTGAAGCCTAGTTAGCCTGTAGGAAAATCCGGTCCTGTTTTGACTGCTCGGGTGTATAGAAGATTCCTTTGGAACAGGGTACCTAGTCTGAAGATACTGCCCAAAGGGCTCAATGGATATGTCACAGCATACTTATCCTTATGTACATGCAATTAAACAAGGTTTATTTAAACAGAAAATTCAGAGCCTATTTAAAAACGAGATACAAGACTTCTTATTTTCAAAATTTATTAATATTTAGTAGAAGATAGCTTTCCTTTCTTTTCCAAGGATAGTATAAAAACTTTTTTTTATTTGATTTTTCATAGTATAAAAACTGCTATCAATGGAGGGCACCAAGAAGAAGTGGGATTCTGTATTACATCCATTCTGTACCATCTTTACTTTGAACGAACATTCCCGACTATGGCGTCCTATTTCTATCCTCCGCTTCCAATTCAGTCAATGGATTTTCATGAAGTATGGATTTAATGGAAGTTTTAAGCTAAACATCGCTTGCCAGCTTTCAAACCACGAATCTTCAACATTGAAACTCGAAGCGTTATACATCAAACCACTCAGATCGTCGTATAATAGTAATTTTCTTACTATAACAAGTAATATAACAATCAATTCCTACTTTTTTTTCAGTATATTGCAGAAAAGTCCTTTACAAATAAAGTTGAAAATTTCTTCTTACATCTAGCGCCATCTATTATTAGATACATGCAACTTAAATCTTTAAAAAAAAAATTAATTAATTAAATTTAATTAATGAATTAATATTTGAAAAAACTGTATTAACATGAAGTGCCATCCACTACAAGTTCAAAAAAAATGTATTTGAACTTGAGTGGATGAATAAAAAGTATTTTATGAACGATTGAAAATTTGAACAAGATATATATAGGGAGGGTGTGAACTAATAGAAGGAATTGAAAAATGGTTAATCTTGTTTCGATTTTATTATTTTTTTTTCGTATTTTTATTTTAAAAAATGGAAAAATGCAAGCTTCACATAATTTTGAAACGTGTTATCTATGTCTCACAGAAGATTAGCTTGCTAAGCTACACAATGAAAAAAGCGATTTGACAAAAATTTTATTTTTATTTTCATTTCTGTCTTTGTGATTTTTTTTTCTTTCGTCATCTTCTATTCATGAGATATTAAAGTGATGAATGATGACAGCGATTTTTTCTAACTGAACAATAAGGTTTCGTTTTTACTTTTTGCTTCTTTTTTTTCTATTGTTTATTCGGTAACACATAAAGATATTTCTCGCAGTACTTGCATTTTAAATTTGATATTACATCATCATCTTGGCAATTTAATTTTTAAAGAGATGAATTTTATTAAAAGTTCTAAAATTCTTTTATAAATCAAGTGATCAGAAAAAAAAAATGTTTTTGGTATAAATCAAAACATATGTTTAGGGGGAACGTCTCATCGCCCTGTTGCTTGGCCAGTTAGTTTACGTCTCTTGGCCAGTTACTTTATATTTCTTGAGCATAGTTTACATCTCTTGGCCAGTTTACGTTTCTTCGCCTAATAGAACTTTTTTTCGCCAGTTAATTTACGTCTCTTGACCAATTAATTTACGTCTCTTTGCCTAGTGGCGTCTCTTGACCAATTAATTTACGTCTCTTGGCCAGTTAATTTACGTCTGTTGGCCAGTTTACGTCTCTTCACCCAGTGACGTCTCTTGCCCAGTTAATTTACGTCTCTAGGCCAGTTTACGTCTCTTCATCTAGTGGCTAAAATCGCACAATATTCGCATTCGCATTAGCTAGTGGATTGCGTCACCTGTTTTCAGCAACAGGGGTATTTGGTTAAAAAGTATGTGTAAGGTAAAAGTATGTGTAAGTGTCTACGGCCCGACAGTAATGCTATTTGATTGGAATTTCCCTAACATACAAAAACACAATTCGTTCGTGCCATATATTAGTGAAACATGAAGTCCATTTTTATGCTACAAAATAATATTTTTTTTGAAAAGATTGTAATCATGCTTCCTCCTACCCACTGGCAAAAGCAACCCCCTTTGACGTTCAGGAGAAATATTCAGTTAAGGCTCGTTCCTACCGAGGCGTAAGGCGTTTAAGCGTGAAGCGTTGACCAATCACTAGCCTCACCACGCTCGCCTGAAACCGGTTTGAAATCCACCGCTTCGAGTTGACCCACTTTCAACTCGAAGCGGAACTTCACTAGGCGTAATGCTATTTCTGACGTTTCGCTGTGAAGCGGTCGAAACAATTTTCTTGCCCGCCGCTTGAATTTTCAACACTTCACGCCTCGGTGGGAACGAGCCTTTAGCCTACAGACTCTATCTTTCGCACATCCTGCGCGTGTTCGAGTTTCGGAATATTTCGGTTAGAAGTGGAGCTCTTACATAAATCTATGATTTTATGTCTTTAAATATGTTAAATATTGTATGTCTCTAATTGTGTGTGGTGTTTGTTGGTGTGTAAATAAAGTCCGTGTTCTCAAACCTGTATCTCAAGTGTGTCAACCCAACCACACCCAGTTAAAATCTGGCTGCCCATCCTGCACACTGCAAGGTACAACTTAAATTTGTTGTTTAATAACATATTTCTAAGTAAAAAAAATTTTTTTAAATGAAGCAGATTTTAGTATAAATCCTATTTTATTTCATTTTTTATTCTTAATCATCTTTTCCAATAACCCCTTTTTTTATTTTTCTATAATCTTATTTTTTTTTCCATAATTATTTTTTTATTAAAAAAAACTGTTTGTCGTTAAAGGAAATGTTTTAATTAACAATTAAAATCCTGACTCGAGGCTCAGTTGCGAGTATTAGGATCGACTCGTGGAGTATTAGGTCTGAGGTTCAATCCACTGCTGGCTTTGTTGTAGACAATGTTTAATAAAAAATAATGTAAAAAAAAAAAAAAAAAAAAATTAAAGTCAATTCCTTCTTTTTTTTCAATCTATTGCAGAAAGTCCTTTATAAATAATTTTCATTCATTTTGAGTGGATGAATAAAAAATATTTTATTAACGATTGAAAATTTGAACAAGATTTTTAAATATATATAGGGAGAGTAATAATATTAATAATGAATAATGAATTAATAGTAGAAATTGAATGAAAAAGAAAGGTTTTCAATTCAAGTTGAAATTTTCTTCTTCCATCTGGCGCCATCTATTGATAGGTACATGCAACTTAAATCTAAAAAAAACTAAAATTAGTGAATTAAATTTAATGAATGAATTGATATTTGAAAAAACTGTATTAACATCCAGTGTCATCCACTACAATGTCAAATGCATTTTTTTAAACTCGAGTGGACGAATGAAAAGCATTTTATGAACGATTGAAAATTTGAACAAGATATATATATGTAGGGAGAGTGCGAGCTAATAGCAGGAATTGAAAAAAGGGGGAGATTCGAGGGCGTTTGGAATGTTCAACATCTTGCCTCGTGAGTCGGACTACCTGGTGGGAATTTTCCTGGTTTTCTCCCGTACGATACGCAAATGCGCGGTCGTTTCCCCTTTCCCGGAATGTACTTCCCTCCCCCTTCAGCGTCGCGGAGCCAATTCACCTTACGGGTGCTCCACCACAACAGGAGCTGCCCTCCACCCATGAGTAGATTGGTCAGGAGATGTAAGATGAACATAGAGGGTTAAACAAAAGAAAGTAACCACAAAAACAAGGGTAGTTAAAAAAATTATATGAGAAAAAAAATAAAGGATGTTTTTTTTTTATTTAAAAAATATATTTATTTTAGCATTATGAAAGTATTAAATATTTTACTTAAGTAATTCATCCCAGTTTCTTCATCACTATTAATCGTTGTTAAAAATTTTGTACTATTCCTACATTTCTATTTTTAGTTATAGGGAGATGAAGTTTCTTTTCTTTCTAGGCTTTCAACAATGCTCAGGATAGAAATTAATTAAATTTTTTTTTTATTCATTAGTATTTTTAGATAAATAATTTTTTAACACAATCAATAAAATGACTGCAAAAATTATGATTTCAATATAAACACTGAAATGAAAAATAATGAATAAAAGCGTAAGCTTTTTTTTTTTTTTTAAAGAATGATATGTCACAGAGAATTTTCAACCCAATTTTTGAACGTGCTAGAATCTGGATTCAACTGTGGTTTTTTCCTTTTAGAATATCATCTCTTCTTGCTCAAGTGATAGATTGTTTTTCACAATTCTTGAATTTTGTTAATATAGAACACTTCTTTTTTATTGGCGCAACATTCCCATGGTGCGCCAAGGTCATTTGCCCGCTGGCAAATTTCGAAACAGGAGTTGTTTTCTTTTTACGACGTGGGGTTATCTGTCCTACGCCCAACGCTCTACAATCATATCGAACTGGGACCTTCAGTTTAAAGTGGATTCCGAACCACTACAAGCATCCAAGGCACCTCCAGGACTCGAACACAAAACCTGTGGCACCGAGCTCCAGAGCGCTAGTCACTCGGCCATCACGCCCAAAAAGAACATTCCTATCCCTAATAAAATATGATTGTGCATAAAGGTTGAGAATTAAGCCTACTTATACTATATTTTTAGAAAATAATTGTATGTTTAAATAAATGAATGAAAAAAAAGTGTATTTTTTACAGAATCACTCTTAGTTGTAAAAAGAAAGCGTTTACTGAGCTGTTGTGTAATTAATATAATACTCATGTGTGTACTGAATTTACCAGTATACATACATATTTAAAAAATGTGTTAGAAATATTCTGTTCATTCATTATTGAATCCTATAAAATATTCAAACGCGCCATATAGCATTCAATATAAATCAATAAAATAAAAGTAATTATAAAGTTACTGTCATAAATAATGATATTGTGATGATTAGTACACATGATAAAATAAATGAGAAACGGGATTCAAATGAAAACAAATCATACGAAAACTTGTAAGGACATTGTAAAAGAAAGTAACAAAATTAAAAAAAAAAATAAATAACCCTTCAATATTCAAAAAAATTCCACACATCACTCACGCTAGAGAAAGCTCCTTATTTTAAAACATTCATTTTTATCACCAATGGTCAATCAACCGCGCGAAATCATGTCACCTTCCAGACTGGCCCTGGGCTAGCAGGGTGGTCACGGGTGACGTCAGAAAAGTGGGATGGCTCGGTCCAAGGTCACGAAGCGGGGGCATGTATCGATCAGTTCGATTTTTGACTCTCTCTGGTGTGTGGGAGGCAGGGATTTCGCGCGCTAAGCTCGGAAATTCGGGATGACGTCATGCGTGATGCAAGAGATACGTCACGAGATCTTTTTTCGTGATAGTTCAATCGCTGAATAAAGAAGGCGAACAGATTTGATTCCAGACGTTTTAGACGACAGATATCTCGGTTCTTAATATAGATGCGAAATATCTCCCCAGAATCTATTTTAAGGGAGTTTTTGAATATTAAATTGCTAGATTGAAGTAAACAAGGATTGAAGATTATTTTAAAAAGATACAAGCACTTAAATCTTTCTCTAAGATACAAAATGTTTGTTGATCAAGAGTTTGATTAGATGACTGCCAGAATCAAGATTTACTTTGCCCCCGCTTGCGGCACAGTGATTCCCCGTGTGCCTTCTGCCAACTTGCGAGAAAATAAGATTATTTTAATTGGAAGCTGCCCTACACTCATATCTTTGGAGGGTGATTTGACTTGGCGTCGATTTTGGAGATTTTAGTCTTTCATCGAACACTCAAGTTGGATTATTTCCATGATTGGAATTTTTCAATTTTTATCAAACAAAAAAAAGTGTCGTCGAAATTCCTCAGAAGGAAGAACTCCCTATCATTGTCAATTTTTATTTTAATAATTACATATTTATATTATTGTAATATTATACGTATAAAATATTTTTATAATCCAATATTCCAATAAAGCTGATTCTAATGTTTTTCAGCTATTCAAAAAGAAATATCTGGTGATACAGAATACATATTAAGGACCAAGTCAACATCCACAAGTCATCACCACTTTTGGACTTACAAAGAGGTCTTCAATTATGAATATTAATCTTATGCATAAATAATATAGCGTCTATTACATGCCACTGTAACGATTAGTCGAAGTAAAAGCAGTTAAAGCTTGTTGATGACATATAAGTTAATAAGAAGAAATCTAGTAATCTATATTTGATATAATTTAAAATATTTGCATTTGGTGTCAGTCCGAAAATGAATGCACGACAGTATTGTGTGCTGCAACATAGTTTAAAAAAATGTACATTAATGTTTCATGATGCGTTTATTGCGCTCGGGCCTGATGGCCCAGTGACTAGCGCTCTGGAACTCGGTGCCACAGGTTTCGGATACGAGTCCTGGCGGCGCATTATTGTTTGTATTGGTTCGCAACCCCCTTTAAAATTGTATGTCCCGGTCTAATATGACTGTAGGGCGCTGGGCAGACAACCCTATCCTGCAAAAAGAAAATATCTCCTGTTTCGAAATCTGTCAGTAGGCAGACGGCCTTAGGCCACCAGGACTGTAATGCCAGGGATTTAATTAGTTAGTTTATTGCGTGCTTTTTCCCCTTGCTTTAAAAATCTATTCCACCCCCCAAATCTAACCCAATAGTAGTGTGTGCTAGGTAGGTGGTAATTTAAGGCATACACTAATGTCATTTCTTTCAGGAGCGATAAAAAATGATAGTGACTGGCAGTATTGACATAAATTGCTGGTGGGCTTTTCAGGGGACACAGGATATAATAGTACACACAAATGCCAGAAATTTACCTTTGAAAAGCTTTTTGGAATACATTATTTCTCTGTTCTTCTAAGGCAGTGGTTATCAAACTTTTTGAAGTCATTTAAAAATCTACATATATAATTTCTGATAAATAAGAATCCGCTACTAATGCCTGACAGTTTTATATAAAGAGGGTCAACTCTACAGACTACTACATACAGACAGGGAAATACACTACAATACAGTGAAGTATCACATAAATATACTAGCTGTCCTTGTACCCAACCATGGAATTTATTGTTCCTAGTTTCGCGGAAAACTTCTTTAAAGCATTATAGCTATTTAGCGACTTTTTATATAAAGGGATAAAGAACAATAAAAAAAATTAGTTGTTCGTAATGAAAGCTGTCCTTGAGTAGACAAAATGACACATAAACGTGTAACTATATTTATTTTTATATGTGGGCACATATTTATGGATGCACACATTTCACAGGATGCACCTTTTGAGAACCACTTCTCTAGGTAATATAGACAAATAGCCCTTTTCGTAATGCATTCGAATTGGTAACATCGAATCTGCTTTTCAATTTCGCTGTTGGGATAGCTACGAAAATATAAATTACAAATTGTAGAAACAAATTATTAATTGGCCTTTTTTCAAATTTGGCACAGCAAATTAAATTTCTACTTATGTAACTATTCTCTAAATGGGCTGCAGATATTCTTAAAAATAATGGATATTGACTTTTTAAAAACTAAACTTGATGCTATTACCATATGAACATAAAACTATTACCATTAAAATTATTAATTATTTATAAATATAATTATACAATTATTAATTATTATCATTAAAATTACTATTAAAACGATCACAGACTACTACTTACATCATCATCATTGGCGCAACAGCCCAGTTTGGGCCAAGGCCGTCTGCCTACTGGTAGATTTCGAGACGAGATATGGTCTTCTTTTTTTTACAGGGTAGAGTTGCCAGCTCTACGCCCAACGCTCAACAGTCATATGAGACCGGGACCTACGGCTTAAAGTGGATTACGAACCACTACAATCATCCATTAAGAACTACCCTGTAGTAACATCCATGGCACCACCGGGACTCGAACCCGAAACCTATGGCACTGAGCGTCAGAGCGCACCGAGCGTCATTCAGACTACCACTTACAGACGGTGGAATTTCAGAGGCTGCAATGGAAATTTCTTTAACATTGAAAATCACATAGATGCCAGTATTCGCTGATAAGTTAAACGAACTACCTTGTTCATAATTTTGAACTGAAAACCTTCTTACGACATAGCGGTATGTTTAAAAAAAAAAGAAAAAAAGAGTTCTTCCAAAATTCTGTAAAAAGTAGAATATCGTTTCCATTCTCGTCCAATAAAAATTAGAAAAACTCACATATTCGAGAAATATACTTTTGCAGTATCGTATAGTTTATAACAAAGTAATAGATATGATTCAGCTTCATGAAATAACTTGTTATATTTCATATTGATAAAATTTATTGGAAATAATTTAAATGGCTTTTACAAAATTAAAATAAAAAAATTATGCAATCTGTCAAAAATCGATTGTTTCATATTAGGACAATTCTTTTAGCAAAAAATTATTCTAATTCCCATTAAAAATGTAATAATATTAAAAAAAACTAAACTTAATGGAAACAAAATTAAATTAAATGTGAAATAATGAATCAATTTAAATATGCACTATCCAACAAATTGGCAGCCTTCAGCAAATGTAGAATTACATTTGTCCGATTCCTGGCTCAGTGACAATGCACGCCGTTGGTGAGCATTAGGACTGCTACTACTACACCACACTACGGTGATGGTGGGTTCGGGAATGATGTGTGTGATAAGTCTGACTGGGCTCTGTGAAGCTCTACAGCCATATGAGACCGGGACCTACTGCTTAAAGTGGATTCCAAACCACTACAAACATCCATTGCACCGCCGGAACTCGAACCCGAAATCTGTGGCACTTCTAGGTGCCAAAGGAAGTCACTCAGGCCCCAGAGCATTAGAACTGAGGTTCCATCCGCTGGTGGCTTTGTTGTAGACACTATTTCAAAAAACAAGAAGACTCGATGGCGTTTTTGATGTTCAGCATCTTGCCTCGTGAGTAGAACTACTTGGTGGGTGTTTTTCCAGGTTGTCCCCCATACGATACGCAAATGCGGGGTATTTCCCTCTAAAAGGTCTCCCGTAAGGCACTTCCTTCCTTCTTCAGCGACAAGGAGCCATGTCAGACTTCCACCTAGAGGTTTTCCATCACAACAGAAGCTGTCGCCACCTCACCCCCTTCTCTCCTTCAATGAGACTACACGGGTTCTCGGACTTGGTCTCTAGATGTTGCTGTCTACCATGTGGGATTAAAAACCAGAATCACATATATTCATTACGTAACGAAGCTGGTTTTGCCGAGAATATATTAAAACATGCATTTGATACGTAAGGATTTTCACATGAAGGATTATGTAAAGTGACAAGCAGCAAACTACTTCTCAACGTGCTTATTTTTTTCAATCCAAATATTTGAAGAGCACAACAAACAAAAAGTAGGCCGCAAAATTTAGTTTGAATGTAAACACCGAGGTATTTTCTTTGGCTGTAACTCAAGTCGTAAAAATTACAGAAACGAGAACTCTGTAGTAAGTACCAGTGAGCGCAAAAATGCATTAAAAAAAAAAAGATTAAAATGTTTGCTTGCTCCAAAAATAAAAAAGAGCGTTTGACATGTGAATAGTAAATAATAAAATAAAATAAACTCAGAGCAGTTATGCAATTTTATCATAAAATATTTCACTTAAATTATGATAGCCAGTTTTTTTTTAAATCCTAAATATCTTACTTTACATTTGTAGAAATATTTAATAAGAAATCATTTAAAAAATCCTTTGTTTCCCATAACAAAATTTTTTAAATCTAACAGTTTTTATTTACAGATTTCTAAGATGAACCAGATTAGAATTTTTTTTTTTTATAAATTAAAAATATTTTCTGCTCCTATCCTTTACCCTTTAAATGCACTCTAATAATATATCTTGCAGACAAGGGTTCAGTTCTGTATGAATGCATATGCTAATATCGCTGCTTTAGAAAGAGAATAGACTGGAAAGAGAATATAGTCAATGCCTTGCATCGACCCAAGTCATGGTTGGAGTGTTTCAGGTTCTTATCAATGGGCAGTATTCACCCTGGAAAGTCCTTATTATCCATCATCCTAAGTAATAAAGTGCAGATCCATATAGGTAGTGTCAGGGCCGGATTTAGATGAAAATAGGCCCTGGGCTGTTCCACTTATGAGACCCTTTCAGCTCCCATTTTTAAGTTTGTAAATGACATGAGAGATAATAATAAAATGCATCATTACTGTGATATATATTAATATGTTAAATGAAACATGTTGTGATGGGTACTAATCTTCATAAAAAATGTGGCACGGATAATAAATAAAAAAAAAGTCGAGAACACTTATTTGGACATTCATTCTCAGCACCCTATATAGTACTTGTAACAATAACTAATCAAACATAACACACAGCATTTACAAAGAAACAAAATTCAAATAATAAAAATCTTTGATTA
Organism: Caerostris darwini; assembly: GCA_021605075.1. NCBI lineage: Eukaryota > Metazoa > Arthropoda > Arachnida > Araneae > Araneidae > Caerostris > Caerostris darwini. The sequence continues at coordinate 17,264 of BPLQ01006470.1, read as the reverse complement.
CGAAAATAATTATTTTAACGTTTAATTTAATATTACGTTTTATATGAGTCATATGTGTTTTTTATGAGTATATTACATTTTTATGTTTGTTTATGAGTCCTATGTGTACAATTTCTCCTTATTTTCGATTCAGTGTTTTAGTGTTTACTGTTTTTAGAATAGTGTCATTCTAATTTTGCTAACAATTTGAATGTAGGCCCCTCTTGACATTGAAGCCCTAGGCTGAAGCCTAGTTAGCCTGTAGGAAAATCCGGCCCTGGGTAGCGTTAATCAAATGAGATTGACGCACAGTTCCAAAGATGACAGGCATTTCGCGCAAGCTTGTAGCCGCAATAACAATAATGCTCTTTCTCAATCATCCCCTCCCCTTCTCCTTCCTAAAAATGGCTCCGATAGTTTCAATATTTTCAGAAATTTGTTACATTATCGACTTTATCCTCACAATATAACTTTTTAATTTACTTCCACCCTTCCTTCTTACCCTTGTATTGATACAAAAATTAATTAGCTTGAGCCGAGTTGTGAAATATTGTACATCCAATGAAAAAGAAAACGCGAACGCGCTAATAAAAGTGGCAGTGAAAGTCACAGCATTTAGAATTATCAGCAGTTAGACACTCATAATTTTTACAGTATAACTGAGTATATTTATCGAACTAATAGTCTATTGGGGCCTGATGGTCGAGTGACTATCGCTCTAGCCCTCGGTGCCACAGTATTCGAGTCCCGGCAGTGCCATGGACGTTTATAGTGGTTCGGAATATACTTTAAACCGTAGGTACTGGTCTAATGTGACTGTCGGGCGTAGGGCTGACAACCCTAACCATAAAAACGCATCTCCTGTCTCGATATCTGCCAGTAGGCTGAAGGTCTTGGCTCACCATGGGGCTGTTGTACCAATGAAGAAGAAGTAGTCAAATGGTATCACGCGAAACTAGCACGGAGGAGGATTCAGATACGAATCCATTCAGGAAATTCGTTGCAGTCACTTCTTTCATAAACGTGGAGATTCCACGGAAGTTGTGTTACCCTGCGTAATAGTCTCGCTTCGAAAGACGGGCTACCTGGTAAGAGGTTTTCGGATTGTCTACATACGATAAGCAAGTATTATCGTCATGGCTGGATTTTCCTATAGGCTAACTAGGCTTCAGCCTAGGGCCTCGAGATCAAGAGGGGCCTACATTCAAATTGTTAGCAAAATTAGAATTACACTATTCTAAAAACAATAAACACCAAAACACTGAATCAAAAATAAGGAGAAATTCTGCACATATGAATAATAAATAAACATAATAAGTAATTTACAAACTTAAAAATGGGAGGTGAAAGAGTCTCATAAGTGGAATAGCGTAGGGCCTCTTTTATCGTCTGTATTTGGAAAGCAGAAACTTTCACTATTGGCCGCCTTTGGGCTATTCTTAACACATAAGTAAAACCTATAGTCTACAGAACAGAAAGAAAACATACAACGACACATAACGCAAAACGGACCCTACTCATTACTTACAAATGAACGATACACTGTATCACATACCAATCTGCTTGTTAACGTTTCAGAAAGACGCAAGGATTTCTAAAAGATGCCTTGTTACGTAAAAGTAAATTATAAATTAATTAACCTAATTACTAATCAACAATATATTTTTTTATTTGGGAATTAGCTGATAATAAGTAAATTGAAGCTTGCTGGAGCTGGGAATACCTCGTTCTTGCTTCACAAGCAACATTGTTTTGCAGCTGCAAAAGAGTTTCGTCATATGGATATCCCGCAGAATTGCCAAGGCAACCAACAGCTTCTTTTTCAAGGTCACCGTAGCAGTACAAAAAAGACACAGCGGTGCTTTTGACAGATCCCGCCATGTTTTGCAATATGTCATTTTACTTTCAATAGAACTGTTTTCTTCTTGGCCTTTATGTTGTGAATATTCAAAAAGGGAAAACAATATACTGAAAAGCATTTTCTTTATCTATGCAATTTCCAGAATTTGAAAATATTTTATCATAAATGCATTATAAAAAAAGACTTTTTTTATTTTCACATATTTTAATAAAGCATTAACTTTATCTCAAAAAAACAATCTTTTTTTTTTTTTTTTTATACCGTTCCTTTCATTTTATTGTATATTCTTAATCCTATTCGTGACCCAATGGTTGTGAGTTCATATTAAAGCATGGATGGACTATAATTCAATTTTTGCATCTGGATTACATTGCAATATAAGTGGTTTAAAACTCAATGGTGAGCATGGCAGGATAGATTTCCCGCTTGGCCGGATTTTCCTATAGGCTAACTAGGCTTCAGCCTAGGGCCTCAAGATCAAGAGGGGCCTACATTCAAAGAAAAAAGAAATAAAAAAATTCTTCTGATCTACTATTTCGTTTTAAATGTATACTTAGATTGAATCAGTTCTTAAATAAAATAACTATTAACATAAAATTAAATATGATATACAATTCGATATTTTCTTTTTTGTGATCTGGATTTTGTTTGAATAAAGTTCTATTTTTGGTTTAGTTTAAAACTTAAAATTCATAATAATTCATACTTAAACTTTAAATACGAATTATTAGGAAATAAATTTATATGAATTGAATTTGCTTTAATCTTCAATGTATTGAATATATTTCGTTTAATTTGATAGAAAATAGGATAATTTTTATCGCATATTTTATTTTCGTGGGCAAAGAATTTTATTATTGAAGTTTGTTTCTTTATAAATGTTGCGTGTTATGTTTGATTAGTTATTGTTACAAGCACTATATAGGGTGTTGAGAATAAATGTCCAAATAAGTGTTCTCGACTTTTTTTAAATTTATTATCCGTGCCACATTTTTTATGAAGATTAGTACCCATCACAACATGTTTCATTTAACGTATTGCTATATATCCCAGTAATGATGCATTTTATTATCTCTCATGTAATTTAGAAACTTAAAAATTTGAGCAGAAAGGGCCTCATAAGTGAAATAAATAGCACTCAATGATGAGCATTACAGAATGGACTGCCCGGTGACAATTTTCAGCATCTTTTGCTATACAAAACACAAATATGCAGCCTGATGGTTACACCAAAAATCCTTATTTAGTATGGGAAAATTTTAACAAACCAAAGTGCTGTTTGTAAAGCCAATATTTTAATAAAATTTACCAGCCAGATGCTGAAAAAAACATGTATTTAAAAAAATAAACATTTACAACCTTTATACATGAAATTCGGGCCTGAATGGCCTAGCGGCTAGTGCTCTGGCGCTCGGTACCTCAGGTTTTGGATTCGAGTCCCGGCGGGGCTATGGATGTTTGTAGTGGTTCGGAATCCACTTTAAACTGTAGGTCCCAGTCTCATAGGATCGTAGAGCGTTGCGGGGGCATTGTGACTCCGCGTCCGTGGCTTATCTTCAAGTTCCACGTGCTCCCTGGGTAATGCAAAGTGAGTAACGTCGGTGCAGCGCTTGCCTTAAGGCATCCAAGACCAAGCTGTCTAAGTGTTTGCCAGCTGCATTAGAAAGAAAAAAAAATATATATGTATAAAATTCTTGTGCACATGTGTTTGTCACTCCTAAACGGCTGAACCGATTTTGATGAAATTTTTTGTCTGTGTTTGAATAGATCCCTGGATGATTTAGATTCACAATTGGAATCAGCAGGTGGCACTGCTATCGATATAATTCTTCTGTACGTATGTTTGACACTGAACTCCTCCTAAACAGCTTGATCGATTTTGATGAAATTTTTTGTGTATTTGAAAAAAAAAAATGGAGATTGTTTCTACGCTATCCGCTTTGTTGTAAGTCGCCACCAGAGGGTGCTGCAGTATATCAACTTCTATACCGTTCAACCAATCGCTATGAAAATTGGTAATAATATGTATTCGAGTAGGGAAAATAGGTTCGCGCTATACACTTTATTGTTACTTGCCGCCAGAGGGTGCTGCAGCATTTCATCTTATTTACCCTTCAAACACATATATTGGAACATGGAGAATATATTCGCGATACGTAATTTTCTACAATGCATTTTTTTTTTTTTTTTTTTTTTTTTAAATGAGCCATCTTTGATAATTTTTTTCCCAGATAAAAAAAAAAAAAAAAATAATAATAAATAATCTTTTTTAAGAACAATGAAAAAGTATACAATTTTTAAACGTTTATTTAAATATTATTATTAATATTTTAAATCTTCAAAATTATATACTTCGCAAAGACGCTTTCTATTTTATGAAAATGCCGTGCTTATGCTCAAAAATGCATTTTTTTACCCTGATAAATTGATAAGATATAAGGTACAAAAGCTTGTTGTTGTGTCTAATCCTCAGTGTCCTGCAATGCGGGACAAAAATTCCATGACTGGCAACTGGCAACTGGCGTACCGATTACGGAGTACCAACAGGGGGAAATACCCCTTAAACCTCCTCATCTTAATTCATAGATATGCTTGGAATTTTAAATGGCTGCTTAATTATTGTTAGTAATATTAATGATAAATGTTTCTAAAAATTCAAATTAAGTAGGTACTCAAAAAAAAAAAAAAAAAAAAAAAAAAAAAAAAAATAAAAAAATTTATAAAAAAAAAAAAAAAAAAAAAAGTAAGATAAAAATAAAAGAATTTAAAAGTTAAGTTTTAAATTCGGTACAATTAGGGACCAGTTGTCGATGCCGTAAACATATACAAAAAACGTAAACAAGCAGTACAACCCTTTGCCTACGAGATCGCTGATTGGAAATTATGCATGAACGGTGAGAGCCAATAGGAGCATCTGAAAGGTAAATGATTAGAAAAAACGTCCAAAAAAAAAAAAAAAAAAAAAAAAAGGGCCGATCACAGAATTTTTTTATTTTTATAGTTTTTATTTGGTTTTCAATTTTATACTTTTTGTTTGATTTTCGATTTTATAATTTTTATTTTTATTTTTATATTTTTTATGTCTAGTCGTTTTATTTCCTTACAAAAAAAGGGGTAAAAAAGAAAAATTCCATGAGAAATCTGCTCATGAATGGAGGGAAAGGGAGCAGCTTCTATTGTGACAGAGTACCTATAGGTAGAAGTCTGAATAGGCTCCGTATTGCTCAAGAAGGTGGATAGTGCTTCCCGGAAGTACTTTCAGGTGGAATTACCTCGCATTTGCGTATCGTATGGGAGAAAAATTTGGAAACTCCCGCCGGATAGTCCCACTCACGCGCAAGGTGCTGAACGTCACAAACGCCATCAAGTTTCTTCGTTTTTGAAACAGTAACTACAACAAAGCCACCAGCGGAATGAAGCTTTAATTTTATATTCAAAAATAAGTATTTTGTTTTTTAATTTTGTGTAGTTTTGTATAAAGAAAAGAAGTTAGCTTTAATTTAGAATCTAAGGGGAAAAAAGCTTACATAAATTAAATAAGTATACTTATTTAAAGTTTAATTTTTTCTTCTTCTCTTTGATAGAATAAATTAATTCAATTAAGTTCGTCTTTTTCAATCGTTTAGAATTCACTTAATGTTGATCTTTTAGTGGCAAATGAATCTCATCGAAAAAAGATTCGTAAATAACATCATCAATATAAATCACGAATTTAAAGACCAGCATTTACTATTTATCAAACAGCAATTGATTACATAGATTTCTTCTTAGATATTACTTTGCTCTCAATTTACGCCGCGAAAGAATACTGTAATTTTTTAGTTATAGGGCCTGAATGGTCGGTACCACAGGTATCAGGTTCGAGTCCCGACGGTGACGCGGATGTTTGTAGTGGTTCGGAATCCACTTTAAACTGTAGGTCCCGGTCTGTTAAGCCCTCGTGCGCAGAAGAAGAGCGACAAACAAAAACCTTTAGTTATAAGACAGAGAACATATTTTCTTTTCTTTGAATAAACATGCTGTTATTATTGTGGAATTAATTTTATTAAGCATATAAGTTTTTAGGAAACAAAATATCTGTAAAAGCACTATAATTTTTTAATTATAGGTATAATAGATATATTTTTTTGATGTCGTATGTAAATTTAGGGGCCTAATGGCCGAGTGACTAGCGCTCGGTACCACAGATTTCGGGTTCGAGTCCCGGCGATGCCATGGATGTTTGTAGTGGTTCGGAATCCACTTTAAACCATAGTTCCCTATCTAATATTACTGTAGAGCGTAGGGTTAACAACAGACCTTGAAACTCTGTTTGAGCCAATGATGATGAATATCATTTAATGTTTAATGTCTTTTGGTTCTAACGAATAACAAATGAACGTTATTTTTTCTGTGTGGGTATCTGTTTTGCTATAAACTGTAACTGTAATTTATGATTATAAACTGTTAGTGTATATGATAAACCTATGATGTAGACTTTATTAGTATAAATTTCTTTTTTCTGTGTTCTTTTTTTCTCCGTAAGGTGGTATTTTAAGCTAGATTTCATTTAATTCTATAGCAGAAATTGTTTTGTAATTAACGATACAACTTAAAGAAATCTGATTTAATATTAAAAAATTGTCTCGTTCAATTTAAACACCTGATTGGTTGATAAATTAATTGATACAAATTACTGAAATTACTTAAATAGTCGATTTTTCTACACTTTTTCTACCAGTGATAACCTACCTGTTGGTTTCTTTGGGTCGCATTTGTAGAAAAAGAATTGTTTCAGACCATCTTTGAAGAAAGAATCGTAAAAGCAATATTCTAACATTGTTAAACATGAAAGTTAGTAAATAATGTAAATATATGTCATATATTTTGAATAGTAAATATATTCTAATATTATTATAGTTAGTTTCTTTTCGTTCAGATGTCTTTCAAAAATCAAATAAGAAGAAAGAAAAGAAAAGAGAAGAAAAAGCCAAGAAAATTCAATCACTGAATACAGAAATATCTTTTTTCTAATGCAGCTGGCAAACACTTAGACAGTTGTCTTGGATGCCTTCACAGACGTTACTCACTTAGCACTACCCAGGAGGTGCGTACAGCTTGAAGATAAGCTACGAACACGGAGTAACACTACCCCCGCAACGCTCCTGATCCTGTTAGACTAGGACTTACGGTTTAAAGTGGATTCCGAACCACTACAAGCATCCATGGTACCGAGCGCCACAACAATGCAGCTGATGGTTGGATATTCTGTTCAATGGATCATTTAGGATTATAGCGTCTATATGCAGGATTGGCAGCTGCTAATATAGACGCTCTAGCATTTAAAGTGGTCAATATTCCAGCCTTAAAACAAAGAAAATATAGAGTTACAACAACTTATCGGATTAGAAATAGATTACAAAGTCAATCAAATGATATGATGATAGCCACTCGGCCATCAAACATACAGAAATATTTTTAAAAAAGAGAAGAAAAATGAGAAAGGGAAATGAGTATAAAAAAAATATTACGTGTGCTTATTAACTGGTTCGGAATCCACTTTAAACATTAGATCCCAGTCTAATAGGATTGTTGCGCGCAAGGTTGACAACCCTACCCTATAGAAAGGAAAATAGAGAGTTTTTGCATACCGTACGTTAGTTACCGTAGGACGTCCGTTAGCTTTTTCTCCCTAGCGCGCATGCTCATAGGAAACATTATTACAGATACGCAAGCGCAGTTTCCTATGAGCATGCGCGCTAGGGAAAAAAGCTAACGGACGTCCTACGGTAACTAACGTACGGTATGCAAAAACTCTCTAATATCTCATGTTTCGGAATATGGCGAGCAGAAGATTTTGGCCTGCTCTGTGACTGTCGCACCATTGAAGGAGATCAAAAAACATAAAACTCCTGTCAAAAACCAAACTAAATGAGACTTTTGAAAATTTTTTTTAATAATATTAGGTTGGTACATAATTATCAGGCGTTTCTTTGACGTGCTATATTTTAATAAAAATGTACAATACTTTATAAATTTATGAATGAAAATATCCTTCTAGTTTTGGATTATAAAAATACGTGTCGATAATCATACTCATACTCATTTTTGGGTTGGATTCCACCCATAACAAATCCCGTTTGAGATGATTTCCCAATGGATGATTCAGCTTCTGTCCCATCAAACACACCACGTTGCCTTCATTAGTGCACGTCCTTCGTTATTCGTTTTGGTGAAACTCCTGGCGAAACGCAGGCCTTCTTTCTTTTGAGGGTTTTGAAGAGAAGTCACGATTCAACCCAAGTGACAAGGTCCTTCAGAAACGGACAGTGCTCATTTCGTTGAAGCAAATCGGTGAAAAATCGGACACATTCGGCTTTATTGTAGTCGCTGAGGATCTATCCAAATTATTTCCGTACCTTTCGAACTTTTTGAGATGCCAAACGATGATTGAATGGTCATATTGAAGTTGTCGGCCAGCATTCAAGTTGTCAAGCTTTCGTCCCCTTCCACGCCTGCCAAAAGTGCCTGGTCGTCGGCCTCTTCCTGCCTTATCTTCCAAGATAGTGTCGCCAGATTTGAAACGTTCCCTGCTGATTGTGCCCTCACCGAAAAGTTCGCTGAAATCGCGAAATGACTGCACTGCTTTTCATCCTTTCTCAAAGTGGTGCAGCATAATATGACGAATACGAATATGATTATCAACACTCATTTTTATAACCTAAAAGTAGAAGGATAGTTTCATTCATAAATTTTTAAAATATTGTAAATTTTTATTAAAACGTCAAAGAAACACTTGATAATTATGCACCAACTCAATAACAATTTTCTTTTTACATACAATTTTCAGTCAAGTATTTCTAACTGTACTTTCAACTATATTTGTTAAATATTACACACATTTTAGTTTTCATTGATTTCTTCTTTTTAAATATGTATTTACATAAAATACAAGCAATTAATCGAAAAAATTTTTTTTTAAATACTAAAATCGGAAATAAATAATCCAAAAATTAGAATATTATAGTATCACGTGTGCTTAAAGAATCACGTGTGCCATTAAAGAGTCTGCAATTAAACGGAGTAGAAATTTTGTTTCTACGCGCTACAAAAAATGCACCGAGCTCATAAAATACTAATCATTTACGTGGCAGCCATATTTTTTGTACGTGCCATGGTTTATTTACGCGCGTCATGGTTTCGCCGTTACGGATGTAGATAAAATATCGATTTTAAAATGGTCATCGAATGGGAAGTGATTGATTTTTTGGTTAGCACTGGTGGTCAATGATACAGACACGTGTGCACTGGTCAACGTACACAATTTCGCCATCCATCCATTTAGTTTGTGTTTCATTTTTCCCTTTCTCCCTAATCTAATAGTATTGAACGGCCGACGTAGCTTCAGAATTATTTCTTTTTTCCCCTTACTTTTGCTACGTTCATGATAGTTTTATAGATAACTGGATATGAGGTTTGTCTAGCTCTTTAAATATTTCTTTTGGGTTCTTCGAAAACATATTGCTTGATATACCTCATCATCATCATTGCCGCAACAGCCCCATAGTGGGCCAAGGTCGTCTGCCTACTGGCAGATTTCGAAACAGGAGGTGCTTTCTTTTTACTGGTTGGGGCTGTTAGCCCTATGCCCAATGCTCTACGGGCATATCACACTGGTACATACGGTTTAAAGTGGATTCCGAACCACTACAAAAATAAATGGCACTGCCGGGACGAATTCGAAAACTGTGGCACCGAGCACTAGAGTCACTCGGTTATTAGGATCCCAAAGATTAAATTACGCAAGTTAAATAAACTTTTGGTTCAATAAAAACTAATCCTTTCAGTATATTTTTCGTATACTCAACATAGTTAACATCATCATCATCATCAATGGCACAACAGCCGCATGGTGGGCCAAGGCTATCTGCCTGTTCAGACAGCAGGTATTCTAGACAGCAGGTATTTTCTTTTTACGGGGTGGGGTTGTCAGCCTTACGCCTAGCGCTCTACATTATATTAGACCGGGACCTACAGTTTAAGAGTGGGTTCCGAACCACTTACAAACACCTAAGACACCGCCAGGACTCGAACCCGAAACCTGTGGCACCGAACGCCAGAGTGCTGGTTACCATTAGGGCCCACTCGATATATATATATATATATGTAGTGTTATGAAATTTTAAATATCTTACTAAATAATTATATAATTTTAATTGTTTAAGTAATTGCATTTAACTACGCCAGAATCTAATATATCGCTAAGGAATATTAAAAATGAAATGCTAAACATAAATGGGAGCCTGATGGTCAAGTGATTGGTGCTACAGGCTTTGGTTCAAGTCAAGGCGGTGACATGGATGTTTGTAAGTGGTTTGGAATTCACTTTAACCCGTAGGTCCCAGTCTAATATGGCTATAGAGCGTTTTGGCATAGGGCTGATAACCCTACTCCGTAAAATGAAACCATCTACTGTCTAGAAATCTGCCAGCAGGCAGACGACCCTTCGCCCATCATGGGGCTGTTGCGTCACTGATGATGATGATAAGATAACAAGATGCTTAAATTGGATAATCCTAGTAAAAAATTTAAAAAGAAGAGAAATCCTGAAATTTTTTCCCTCATTCTTCGACTTTTATTTACATTCCCTTAAATATTGTTTTTACATGCCGGGTTATGTACTTTGACTTGAAGTCATATGTTATTGAACATACGGCAAACATGTAGCAGGTTCATGTAGCAGTATATCCTAGAATACACCACTAGAATCTGCCAACTAGAATTTTAAATAAACTATTTAATACAATTTCTATTTAATAGAATATTTAAGTATATCTGTTGAAAGAAATGTATTAATAATATTTATTTATTCTTTTCAAACTTTATATTTCATGCACCTCGCGATCAAAAGAAGTTCACATTGAATGTAAGCAATTAAGAATAATATCAGATGATTCTGCTATGTAATATTACTAATTCTATGACGCATAATTTTTTACTTGCAGTTTTATATCAGCTTAAAAAAATAATAATGCACCTTAAATCCTTGTAAACCTTTTTATATCCCGAAATACAAACATTAAAATTTAATTTAAAAAAAAATTTCTGCAGTTTCAATGTGTAAAAATATTTTAATAACAGATAATTTTTTTTCCTTATCCCACTTGGTAGACAGTAATATCTAGACCAAGTCCAAGAACCCGTGTGATCTCATGGTAGGATTGAAAGGGGGGGACAGCGTCTGTTGTGAGGGAACACCCGTAAGTGGAAGTCTGACTTGGCTCCGTGCCGCTGAAGAATGAGGGCAGTGCCTTCGAGAAGGCCTTTTAGGGGGAACTACCCCGCATGTGCTTATTGTACGGAAGAAAACACGAAATACAATTACCAGGTAGTCCGATGATCAAGGTAAGAGGTTGTACATTTCAAACGCCATCGAGTTTCCTCAGATTTTTTTGAAACAGTGTCTACAACAAAACCGCCAGAGGAGGGAAAAAGTTGGTATAGATTTATCTGAAACTTTTTTATAAAAAACGAAAGAAAACGGGGAAAATATTTTTCATTAGCTTTAATTTCTTTAATGCGTTTTCAAAATGATTTACCTTTTTTATAAAGATTTAATTAATTCAACCTGTTACACTTTTTTCTGAATAGTTTCATTAATTAATTAATAAGATTATGATTTCTACAGACATTTTTCTATTTCTTAGATGACAGCTGAAAATAAGATAGAAAAAAAATTTAGCATTTCTTTACTTTAACAATTGGTTGTAAAATTCAAGAGCATCCACTCAATTCATTTGTAACAAAACCGTCCTTTACGCCAAAACATTCGAGGCCTCGTGTTAAGAAACTAATTTCATCGTAAATCAGAACCGAAAAGCTTCCTGTTTTCTGCAGATACAATGAACATTCCTATCTGCGGGGAAAATTTCAATGTTTCTCGTATGCGTTTCTCAACAGCCTGCATTTCTATTCGAAACAATAACCACGATTCGTATTAAAGTCTGCAGAAAAATTGCGAATTTTTATGTACATTACATCATAAGTATGAATGTAAATTTCTTGGAAAAAATGAAAGTTTTCATTCCATATTTTCAACACAAAACTATGAGTTTTATTTTCGTAAATGCACAAGGTTTTTTCTTTCTAATATCACTTACTTGTCTTAACGCCGTTCCTCACTATGAAAATTTTTTGAAAATTTTTATAACAGTTTCAATGTTGGCCAGGCTTCCTTAAGACAGCTGTTGGGCTGCGAAAGAAAAGGGAAGAACAATGCCTTACTGCAGAATTCTACAAGTACCGCTCTGCTGGAAAGAAATTCGGAAATCCGACCAGGTACCTTGAATATTGATGTGAGACGTGCTTTCAAAATTTCCACCGAGTCTACTCATTTTTAAAACATTGATTAATTTACATCACTAGTAGGAATCATATTCTCATCTATTCTTACGCATGCTTGAACGTAGCTTGTTAGTGTGGCAATTGTATTCATTAAAAAGAAAAGGGAATATGTAGACAGTTTACAAAGCAAGTGTAAAGGAAATTGCCCGGAGAAAACATATTACAACCCCACGCGCAGACAGAAAAATCTGTGATATATTTTTAAAAATCGGAATATTAAAGTTTCAGAGCGTACAGTGCAACGACGACTTGTAGAATTTGGTTTGATGGCAAGAGTACCGTATCGCAAGTCGAAGACTACTCAGGTAATGATTAAAAAAAGATTGGATTGGGCAAGAAAGTGCAAAAACATTTCAGTAGAAAATTGGAAAAGGGTAAATATGAAATATGGTAATTATTATTCTTTATCAGTGTCATGAAAATTTATATACGTGAGTGATAAAAGATATTTTTTCTTTTTCCGCAGATCTGCTTTTCAGATGAGTCCGTTTTCCAAATCATGACTGATAAGTCAAAGTTTGTAAGATGAAAGCCTGGAGAAGAATACCATCCTGACTTGGATTGTTCCAACGGTTAAACATGCCATATCTATCATGGCGTGTGGGGTCTGTGATAAATTTTAGAGGTACTGGTCTTGTTTCATAGTCCTTGCACAATTTGATGACGACCAGTACTTCTAAAATTTCAGAATTTCTAAATTTCCCCAAACTTCTTGACACTCCTACAATATTAGAGCTATTTCATACTGTGATAACCTATTTGTCTTAAGCAAATCAAATAGTTTGTCAATTTTCTTTGGTCATAGATCTGAAACCTTTCCCATTCCGAAAAACAACAAAACACTTCATACATTTTATACTAAAATATGATGTTAGTAAAATAGAAAATATTAATCAATGGATATAACACATTATTATGTAATCAACAATAAATAATAAAATAAAAGTAATTCATACCTGAATTAAAAAAGATTAGGCAGGAAAACCCAATTCGAAAAAATGCTTGTTATGCATGCACGTGCACACGTGTTATTTATTAATTCAGTGTTGCCAATTCTTAAAACACAATATTTGTACAGGTGTTGACAGCCCGTGCCGCACCTCAATGTAACGATGAAAAGGTGTAATTACTGTCGTCTTTTAATACAAAAAAGTGATTTTTAAAACAGATACTGGTTTGGGTCTAATAATATGGAACACCATTATATATACTGTGTGTATATGATTTGTTTGACTGCTAATACAATAAACAGAAGGCGTCACTGCACGGTTATACGTTGACGGCGAATTTCTTTACACTGGTAAGTATTGAACTCTGAACTTTGAACTTAGGAGAAGGGGAAAATGAGCAAAGCAGGGTTGGGAGTCGATAGTTGCATGACGCCACTGTACAAAAGAAATGGCGATGAATGTTGTATATTAATCAAGATAGCTAATGATGTTAAACTTTATATTAGTATATTGTAAACATAGTTGTAGATAGTGTGCATTAAATGTGGCTAAAAAAAGAACACCCGACTCTTCCTTTCTTTGTTTTGAATACCCCTAGACACAGCCTTGCTAACACACACATCCCTATATATATGCGTGTGCTTGTGTGTATGTATTTCCAGTGACACATCTTTATCACTTAGATCAGTATAGAATGAAAAACCACCAAATATTTAAATTCTTTAAAATACATTTGTAAATAGTAAATTGTGTTTTATATGTAACATAACATAATTTAACCATAATAAACGTAATTTGCTCATGATTGTCTTTAAAGACAATTCATATGATTTTAAGCAATAAATTGTGATGGATACATTAGATTCAAAGCGCAAGGACCAAAGTACTCCGAGCTATGAAATCTATTTCGTTTATTTTAAAACAAATCACTTATATCAGATAAAAATTCTCGTGAGAACTCATAATAACTATGGTCAAAGATAATGAATCCAGAAATTCATTACTCTAAATCTTAATTCATTCTCTGACATCTTGTGAACTGCATTGACTCCAAAACACCTTCATTCTAGAGAAAAAGGTGTTTTCAGTCAACAAGAGCTCTTAATTACTTAACTAACTGCCATTGTCTTTAATGGGTATTTAAACACGTTCTTTGTATCATCGTTACTCTCATCGTTAAAGTGATGTGCTAACGACGTTCTATTGTTCTTTCGTTCCGATTAACTATTTTCTTTGTATAGTATTCTTTAACTCTATGATGCTATATTACATTTATATTTCCGATTCATTTATATTACCCATAGTTCATCAGTAATTTAATGAAAACCAAAAATAACCTAAGAGCATATATTGTTGTGGTTATCTTGATAAATATTATTTTTATTTCTTTCTTTTGCATACTATGAAACGCACATTACTAAAGAAGTTATTTTTGGCGAAAGAATCAAAATATTGTGAGAAATAATGTAACAGTCCAAAATGTTGCAAGAAACAAAACTTTTGTGCCATACCATTAAAGGTATTTTATTCCACAATTAATGATTGAAAAATGCTCTTTTCTATTATTAATTACCAGAGGGCTGTGCCTTAGGCTAGCTACACTCGACAATCCCTATAGTTTTCATTTTACCACGTGTTGAAAATAAGGCTCCGTTGAATAATGACAGTGAGGAGTGAGTTCTTTAGGAAAATTCCAAATGCTATTACTCATAAATAAGTCTATATATCCTTTTGAGTTAATATCACATAATTTTGTATGTCTAATTCGATGTTATATCTGGACTGTTTGTCGGGCGATAGATCTCTATTCTTCTCAATGAAAAGAACTATTTGTGTACCACATGAATATGTGGTCTTGCATTTTTATAGATTGAAAAAATTCCAACCATAAATACATCTCATTTCAATTTTTTCTATTAGCTCACACTCTCCCTATATATATCTTGTTCAAATTCAGTCGTTCACAAAATACTTTTTGTTCATCCACTCTAGTTCAAATACATATTTTTTTGAGCTTGTAGTGGATGACACTGGATGTTAATGTAGTTTTTTCAAATATTAATTCAGTAATTAAATTTTAGTTTTTTTTAGACTTAAGTTGCATATATCTACCAATAGATGGCGCCATATAAACTTTAAAAAATGAATGAAAATTATTTATAAACGACTTTCTGCAATAGAGTGAAAAAAAAGTAGGAATTGACTTTAAAATTTTTTTTCATGTTACTTGTTTTCGAATGAATTTCTGTTGTGCTATTTCCTCCTGCCTGCAGGAAACGAATCACTTTGTGCTAATCGTACTCGGCGGGAAAATCAATCATGGCGGCCATGTTAGCGGGCTTGCAGATCGGATGCTTTGGACTCGGCCGTCATAGACTTTAGAGTGAGAAAGATCCGAGTTGTATAGCTTGGCTAGTCATGGCTGGTCGTTTTAATTAAACGTAAAAAAAATAAATTCTTACTCAATTTTAAAAAAAAGAAAACTAATCACAAATTATTCATTGTTTTTGGTCACGCATAATTGGAATATAATGTATCCCTGAAATTTTTTTAGAGGCATAATTTTTAAGTTATGTAAAATACAAAAAGTATATTATTTGCTTTACATAGGAAGTAATTATTATCTACAATATTCAATAAATTAAATTTTAGAAAATGTTTTTATTTCTATACAAGCACAACTACTAAAGGCAAGGCAAAGTCAAAAGTAAATATTAAAAAAATTTAAAAAAAAAACATGGCTTCAAGGACATCAATAGTCAGATAATAGAACAAATAAACAAGAAGATAAATGAACAGATAATTAAAAAATATGAAATAGTGAATACTAAAAATAAATTAAATTATAAACATTTAAAGATATTAAGCAATCATAAAGCAGTTAGAAATGAAAATCAGTGTCTATATTTGGTATGACGGACATTTTTACAAATACAGTGGTTTTCAAAAATGTTTCATTTAAAAATCTGTAGAAAAAGCGCTGTAGTCTGGAATTAAATTCGAATATAAAGATCAATAGTTTTTTTATACATCATCTTCATATAATTCTGTGTAAAATCTAACAATTTAAAAAAAAATTAGATTCATTTTCTATCTAAAAAAATAAAAATGCAAGGAGGCACAGAATGGAGATGCTAAAAAACAATCATGCATCGAAACATTTTCGAATAAATACATAAATAAAATTGAAAATGTAATTTCTAAATTCATAAATAATATTAAACTAATTCATAAATAAAATATGCTTTTTTAAATATTTTTTTAAAAATAAGCTAGTATTCTAAATTCATAAATAAAATTCAAATTTAAATAAACTTCAAACCGTAATTTTATGTTTTTGCATTTTGGAGACATTTAAAAAATCGTTTGGCTTTACTTGCTTTGTTATGTTCTATTTTTTATTTAAAAATGGCTCCGCAGTGGTAAAGAAAACAACGGACAGCATTCCAAAATTGATTTTTTCATCACAGTAGCAGAAAATCTGTTTCGAATATCGCTAAATTAGTAAATTCTTCTCATTCTACGGTGATAAAGTGCTATAAAGAAGAAAATCGCACTGAAACAAGGTAAGAAATGGCCGATCGGTAAAGTTAACTCAACATGATAGTAATTTAATGCATTGAGTGCTGTTAAAAAAATTCTACTTTAAATTTACTTTAAATTTCCTCTTTAATTTCATATGAAATTAATCGATGAGTGTTAATATTAGCTGAATTACTATCAGATGTAAAACTTTTCATAAGTTTTGATATTAAGCAATAATAATGCAATTAGAAATGAGAATTAGCGTCTGTTATTGGGTGTGAGGAAATTTTTACAATTACAGAGGCTTTTAAAAGTTTTAAAAGTGTTCTTACACATTAAAATTCTGTACAAAAAAGGGCTGTAGTTTGGAAAAAGTATTCGAATTCATGTATTATTTGCAGATGAAAGCAAATTTAACATTTTTGGTTCGAGTAGATATATTATTTTACGTAGGAGAAAAAAAAGGAGGAATTTAACCCTAAGATTTCAGTTGGAATAATAAAATATGCCAATGGATCGTCCTATTGTAGGGGTACATGTCAGCCTCTGGAATTAAGTAATTTAGT
>BPLQ01006469.1:0-265374 GCA_021605075.1 Caerostris darwini | reverse complement strand
TTAATATTTATAATCTATTTAAAAGTTTGAATACAATTCTAAATTTGTGTTAAACCAATAGTAACTATAATATTAAAAGAGGCGGTTGTTTATTGTGATTAACAAGATAGCTATTATCAAAATTTAAAATTTTTATTCATTCTACATATTAATGAAACACATTAATAACTAGTATAAAAAATAGTTGAAGATACTTCTGATTTTTTTTTCAAAATTGTATTAAAATTATATTTCTGTTGCTTCTAAAATTTGTTTTTAAAAAAAGCATTTTTTTTCATACAAATTTATGCATGATCCAGTTTATCTCATTTATTAAAATTGTGTTAAAAAATACATGTAAATATTTATATTTTATAGATTTTTCTTCACATTTATTATTATTATTATTATTTATGAAAGTGTTCCAGAGTTAATTTTACTCACTCAAAATAAAATTTAACTCTGTATCTAGTATTTAAAGTATTCAATTTAATGAAAATGAAATACATGTTTTTAATTACTGTTTATTGTAATATATATATATATATAAAAGAAAAAATTTTATCATTTATCTCAATTTCCCCCCATTAGTAAAAAAAAAAAAAAAAAAAAGAAAAGAATATTTATATAAATTGCATTTAGTGTATATTCATAGACTTATTGTATATTTAAAGTTAACTTAAATAAAGAGTTTTATTTTTATTTTTCATTTATTATCTTAAACTCATAGCAAAAATTAGCACTAATACAAAAAGTAATTTAAGAAAAGTTTCCTTTTTATGTGATTTTCTTTTCAATGGTTTAATCCTTTTAGTAATTGATACTTCAATATTTCAATTGCTTTAATCATACATTATCAAAGTTTAAATAATTTTTAAGTATTTTCAATTTTAATGAATCTTGCTTTTATATACCTTGAAATTAAGCCTTTCCCCTTAAAGGAAAGATTCATTATTATATGCATTCAAAATATAACTTTTAAATATTAATTTCTTTTTCCTTTGAAATCTGTTTGTTTTTAAACACTTTTAATTTATTCAAATTTAATATATTAAAAATTCATATCTGAAATACTGTTGTTTAAAAAAAAAATTTTTTTTTTAATATTGGATTCTATCTAGCTTTGCAGTTAAATTTATCATTAGAAATAATGTCAAAATAATTTAAATTCTATTCATGGTATTTTTAATCATTAATTTGTTTAAAATGTTCTTTATCACTGAATTAATCTCTCAGGAAGTTCTAACTTCAAGGAAAGAAGTTCTTACTTTCTCTTCATATAATATAAGCATGAAAATATAACTTCACTTCTGAACTTAGTTTTGTAATTTTTGATATCATTACTTAATTTATAATTACTAGTAATATATTTGTTTAATTTTCAATAATATAATTTTTTAAAAAGTTAGTATTGTATGTTTAATGTTGATGCTCAATCATTGCTAATGATTAGCAATATGCTTTTTGTTTACCATATAATTTATGTGCAACAACGAAACATATTGATTTTATTGTGAAATAAAATTAATGGGCTCTTATAATTGCTACAAGGTTTTAAACATGAAATTTCTTTTTTTCAACTTTATTTTAATAAAATTCCATTTATTTGATATTTTAAGCAAATGGTTTTGTATAAACTTTGAGTACAATATATTATAGATAATGAATTGGCCAGAAAATTTGTTGTAATATATAATTTTTTCTGATCTTGTCAAGTTGTGGGGAGTTGCCAAACATTTTCCAATTCTTGAGTTGCATTTTTTTATACCATTCTCTGTAATTTTATGTACTGGGATCTTTACTAATGGATTTAGCAGAATCTATGAAATAACTTCAATGACTTTTATTGAACTCTTATATCTATAAAAATAGTATTTTCATAATGAAATATTTTTAAAAATTTTAAAGGTTTAGTATTTGCGCTCACTCAAACAGCATTCGTCTCTAATTGACGTATAAAAAAAAATACATATATCCTTTAAAAATAACAGTATCAAAATTAACATGTATTATAGAATAGCTGAAGACAACTAAAAACAAAATGCACATTTTAAGTAAAAACATGTTATGTTTATAATATATTAAGTTTTTTCTTTTTAAAAATAGAATTATTTCCATAAGATCTTTTATTGTTGATCGAAGTAGGTTTTTATTGTTTTTTAATTCCTCATTTATATGTAGCATATTTTTTTAGTATTCATATTACTCTTTTATTCTAGTTTATTGTTCTTCCATGCGTTTTATATACATATTATGCAAATTAAAATATTCTAATGCAAACAAATTCTTATTTATTTCAGATACCCGGTATTCACTTGCCTAGAACTCGAAGCCCACGCGAGATAAGTGGAAATTTGCACATACCTGATTTACATAGATCAAATATGGCTACAAGGGATGCAAATGCACCTTGCAATTATAATCCTGAACTCAATGCAATCCAAAATCCTCATTATTATCATGTAAATGAAATGTTATATGAAGCTCATGTACAACGCTTGCAGCGTCTATCAAGACCTATTTAAAAAAAAATGCAGCAATTTATTGTTGCATCCCAATCCTATGCAAGCTTGACATAAAATTATATGAATTATTATCAAACAGTTTCTTAGACTACTTAGAAAATGTAAATAAAATAGAATTGTTTTGTGACTGACCTATAATTGTGTGTGATAAAAGCTTTTTACCTTTCAATATGAATGGAAATCAATAAGGGAGTTTAGTTATTAGAATGCCACTGCAGTTGCCTTGCTTCCAGGTGATAAACATTCAAAGAGTGCCTCAAGGATAAACTATAAGAAAATTTATGAATAGCATGTATTATTTTCCATTATTTTGAAGGAAATCGGGATAGAAGGAATTTATCATGTTCAAACAGTATTGAATGTTTAGACCTGGAACAAAATGAACTCTTATAAACATTGTAAAAATTTTCCTAAAGTCGTATATCATCTAAATATTCAGTTATTTATTATGTATGCATTTTAAGATTTTTGCCTGCTGTGTTAATAATAGATATTATTATGAGTAATATAGGTCAAATTTATTGATATATTACAATCTTTCCATCAGATTGATTGAAAGAAGTGCAATCTTTCAATCAGTCTGATTTAAAATAGAAGACTTTTTTTTTTCTATCATGTAATTTTTATTTTTGATAATCTTTTATAGTAATTTTCTGTTCATAAGAATGAAATTTTTATCCTTTACATGAATGAAATGTTTGGCTTTACCCGTATATATTTTTTAAGTGTGTTTAATCAAATGTAACAATTTTTAAAAGATGTAAAAGTCAGTAATTTAATCAAATAGATGAATGGAAACATAGTAGAATCTGAAATGATTCATTAACAAGGGAAGATGAGATTTAATGAAATGTAAAAACCTAAATGAAATATATTTATATTCTAGACGGGTTTACAAAATTAGATGAGTTAGTAATACTTAAAGTAGTTTAATGTTTAGTGCTGTCCTTTTAATTCATATACTCAGTTGTAAAAAATATTGCTACCAATTTATGCAGACCATAACAAAAACTTACATTTCATGCACAAGCTTTAACTTTTGGTTTATTTTAATTTTCATTATAAACAATTTATCATCATTGCTTCTGTTTCTCTTTTTTTTTCTGCAAAGAAAATGTTTTGAAAGTTTCATATTATGACAAGTTAAATAATATCTAATGTAGGTTCTTTGCCTTAGCAATTACAATATTTTTGGTTTACCAAGATGCATTTTTAAACATTTCATGTATTACCATTCATATGAAGAATATTACTCTTCTATCAACTTCATTTTTCTCAAGTTTGTATTGTATTTTTTTTCATTGTAAAAATGTATAATTATTTGATTCTCCAAAATAATGGATTCAAAATAACTTCTCACATTATGTGTAATGTGAATTATCTATTATTCTTTTTTGTCTTGGATTGTAGTTTTTTTATTTGACATATTGAATTTCTATTTATTATGATAAAAGAATATTTAAATAAGTTTCTAAAACTTTAAAAGTGAACTTGTTAAAAAAATTTTAACAGTAAAATGACTGTAATTTAATAAAAATTCAGAATTAAAAAAAATTTACTTCAAAATTAAAAAATAAAATGAAACATTTTATCTTAAAAAAAAAAAAAATTACATTTCAAACAATGTCACTCTTCTGAGACCATTTCATGTGTTTTTATATTTTTATTTATGAATTTAAGAATAAATTTCAATTCATTCCTATAATTACTTTAATCAGTTCCTGTTATATATATTACTCATGCAAATAACTGTTTCTAAAGAAATAACTTCCTTCTCATTAAGTTATCTAAAAATATTGAACCAATTTAATAATATATAAAACAAGTATGTGATGAGATTTTAAATTTTCTGTTTTGTATAAAATCACATGAATGGCAGTTATTTTTAAAAGATCATTACAACTTTTATTTCCCACATTTAAAGATACAGATGCTTATTTTATCATTTAGTACATATGAATTAAAAAAAATTATGTTAAGTTCTTGATATTGATATAAATTTTAAATAATCTTAATGGTTTTTTAAAACTTTTCCTCCCCAGAATTAAACCTTCACATAACGCTTTGGTGATTTTTTTTTCCCTTTAGAAATTCCAATTTAAAAGAATACATATATTTTTGAACACTATATTTTTAGTCTATAGTTTAAAATATATTTGAAATAATTGACCCTTAAAAATATACAAGATGCTCTATTGTGAATTTATTAGAGTTGTTTGTCTGTTTAAATTTGTATTTTATATTTCTTTTAAAAGTTCATAAAGCAATAATAGGCTTGTTTGTAAGAGAAAAGCATGCATCAAAATCTGTTATTGCAAATTTGATTTTACAGAGTACTGAAAATAACACTTTAAAATGTTACATTTTGAGGTTTTTTTTTAGTTAGAAAGAATTGCATTTGAAAAACATTGAATAGCTCTTCTAAAAAAGTAAATCATTATTTTTTTTTTATTTCATAATTTATATAGTCAAACACAATTCCTTCACAGTTTAAGGTAGAACTCGGTAGATTATCCCTTGATGGGGCACAATAAATAATAGTCATCGATGCTAAATGAACTACAAAATGTTTGATGTATTAAAAAAAAAAAAATTGTTGTCTTAAAAAATAAAGAAATTTTTATAATTGTTATTTTAAAAATATTTTAGTTGGTCACAAGGTGTAAATATTCTCACACATTAATATAAAAGTAGTTAAAATTACTTAAATAAAAAAATAGCAGAATGAGGAAATTTTTCAGGGTTGAAGTCACAAGAAGAAAAGGAAAATAATGTTCAAAAACTAAAAAGAAAATATTGAAAAATGTATCAGTATTAACTAAAACAATTGTGCAAATTTATTATTTTTCAATTATAATAAAACCATGAAGAGAATGAAAAATAAAAATTAAAAAATATGAAATTTTTAAAAAGGAAAAAAAATATATGTAATAAGATTGATTTGGTTTTGTGTGTTGCTCTATGGTCACACTTTAGGCTAATTAGACCGGGACCTACAGTTTAACATGGATTCCGAACCACTAACAAACATCCATGCCACTGCCAGGATTCGAACCTGAAGTCTGTGGTATCAAAGGCCAGAGCACTAGCCGATTGGCTATGTAATAATAAGAAAAATTGATACTTTAAACTGTATGACTAATTTTTTTAAAATTGATGAGAAGTCTGTATAATTTATGCAAAACATTAGAGTAAAATTTAATTATAATTTAAAAATTATCAAAATTTATTTCTTTAAACACTTCTGGATAAATCAATTGCTATCACAAACATAATTATTGTTCCTCTTGTTCTTAAATATGTTATAAAGAAGAAAAAAAATGCATTGTTTAAAATTTAATATTCACTGAATTTTATGTATTAATTTTTAGTATATATTGTTCTAATTTTCTTATTCAAATGCCTTTTCATTTAATAATAGTGATTTGTATTGCATTTTAAATACTAATTCTATAGAAACAAATTAATCCATATATTCATTAAAATGTTAAAGAAAAAAACAGTAATCAGATTCAAAAAATTATTTTATTTAACCTTTATATTATGTAAAACATCTAATTTAAATAAAACATCTATATTATTACAACAACTGTCATTTTCAATTTAATATCTGATTAATGACTTATTTAAAAACTTCAGTTACTGATTTGTAGATACTTTCAAGGAAAAATATAAATAAATATTATGCATAAAAACGCTCCTGAAAG
Source organism: Caerostris darwini (assembly GCA_021605075.1). Taxonomy (NCBI): domain Eukaryota; kingdom Metazoa; phylum Arthropoda; class Arachnida; order Araneae; family Araneidae; genus Caerostris; species Caerostris darwini. The sequence goes on along the minus strand of BPLQ01006469.1, from coordinate 259,163 downwards.
AAATTTAAAAACTAGATTTCGGTAAAAATTTCCAAAATTGAAAGTAGTTGTTGTTATCGTGTCCATGGGTTTAAAATATTATTAAAGTTAGATCAAGTCAAAAGTTTTCACAATAGCGGTCGCTAGCAAAACCTTCCGTGACCCTGGCAACCTTTTTCCATGGATTGAAAGTAGTCAAGGACATGAAAAACCCTGCTTCTGAAAACAATACCTATATATTTTAGGGGTAAAAGAAGATAATACTAATAACTATAGAAATGAAATATTTGTTTTATTTTTAGCTATATTAGTTGAAAAAAATTATGATCATCATTATGATTTTACATTGTTTATTATGTATAGGATAAAAAAAAATCTGAATTTATAGATTTCACATTAAATCTTATGTTTTGTTAGATTAATTTCTTTAGTTATTGTTGAGTTAAAATGAATATCCTTAATAAATAAGAGAAAAACTTTTTAAATTGTAAAAAAAAAAATTTTTTTTTTTAAATTTCAAAAATTATTTTCAAGCTGTAAATATTTTATTAATTGGCATAGTGAAATGAATTTAACTCTAGATATTTTCCAATATTTATATATCTTGTTACAGTTTCTCTATGCCATTGTAGAAAGCCATCTTTATTAGTATCTATGCAATTTTCCAATTCAATAACTACGGTAGTAGAAAATGTAATCCCCACACCAATAAAAAAATGTAGAAGAATGAAATTTAAGTAAAGTAGTTGTCTAGATAGCATATTTATTTGATTAATGTTTCAAGGATACAAGTTAAAGTTTGCAAAGGAGAGCCATTTCAAATGTGAAATGGTGACGCATTAATAGTAAAATCATTTGCTTGGTCAGACAAATCAATAACTATTTGTGATGGATGATGCTGGATTTGTCTTTCTCAAAACTTTGATTCTAAATATACAATTAAGAAATCAAACTTTTTGATTTTAAAGTATGTACATATACATAAAACCCTAACAATGAACAGTTAACAAATCAAATTCTACTGGGAAGGCAAACTGATTATTTTAAATTATAATATTTTAAGATAGAAATATATAATAATTTAAATGATTATAAGAATAAATATTCGCAAGATTCCTCTACAAGGCAGAATTTATAAAAAATATAAATACTAATAAATCTAACTTTTTATAATACAATTATTTGAAATTATAATATAAAAATATTAGCCTAATTTGAAATCTAAATTTTTTAAATCTACATTAGATTTTAAAAAAAAATTAATTTCAAATTATATTAAGCTTTATAAAAATTAGTTTTAAAATCATTTTCCTGAAATTTTTTTATACTTCAGTCATACTTTATATATATATATAATATTTACATAGCATTTTTGTTATAAAAAATTATAGAATAACTCAATATAAATATAGACATGAATAAGTATTTAACATTATTTTTAAGATTCCTTAAATTTATTCAATTTAGTATAACTTGAGTTGGATTTTTATCAAATATTAAGATTCTGTTCCTGAAGAATATCAACCAGTCAGAAACCTGATCCACTCCTTTCAATAAGGTGACCAATCATCCTTCTTTAAAGAGGACAGTTATGCTTGTGCAAGTTCTGACCTCTCTCGAAAAACATTCACCTACATGCCTTCCTTTTTGATATTTGAGGATTTATCTATAAATCTCCCTATTCGATGATGAGATGCATGTGCTCCATGCAAGAAACATTGAGAGAATGTGAAAGTGGCTTTATTTATTATTGAAAAATGACACTGCATACAAGCATGCAGTAAACTCTCTTCTTTCTCGCCAAATAATTAATTATGCATGGTCAACACAATTCATGTCTTATTAAATCACTATCGATTTAAAAATTATCAAATATGTATAATTTTATCAACAAGTTCATACAACTCTGTTGTCAACGAAAGTGTAAAATGATTTGAATTTAAAATTTAGTGGAGTTCATTCTTATTAAGTTTGTTTTAACAATTAATTTATTCATTGTGTGGTTGAATGGCTCATGCAGCTATATACTTTTACTTTTAATTTCTTTTATGGATGAAAAAATAAAAAAATGAGTTTCCATTCTTTATATCAAGGAAAAATACTGTTATTTGCAGAGGAGACATTTTGTGTTACAATTGGGAGTAGAGCAGTTATTATGAACTAATTGATCACCAACAAACATAAGCAATTAATAGCTATGTAATTATTAGTTTTTATTATTGAAAAAAAGTTACATGCAATGGAAAGACCATTTAAATTTCATACTATGATTCACAGTCAAAGTTTACGTAACATGTATTGTACATCTAAATTATTGAAAAAATTTCACATTGCTAGATTTTTATGCATCAGGTCAAAATGTGAAGCTATTATTAAATCAGTATTTAAAAATTACTGTCACAAAATACAAGTAATCTGCAGCATTTGCAATGATTTTATCTTGTATATCAAATCACAATGAAACTAAATTGTGTCCAATACTAGTAGATATATTAATGTCACCAAGGTGTTAAAGTAACAATTTTAAATTTAGTATCCAATGAGGGCAAAACTGCTGAAATTTTGTCAATTTATATAGTTATAAATTAAAACAATTTGAATTCCAAAGTTGTTACACTAAAAGCTGATAGTACAAAGACACATTTTGGTGGGCAAAGGGGTGAATAATGTATACATAAAATTACAAGATTTCCTCCAAATGAAAAACTAGAAATAGGTTATAATGCACATATTTTGCCCAAAGCAATCAATACAAAGTCATGTGCCATGATGATTGACAAAGAAGTAATAATAATTACAATTTATTTCTAATTTAGTTGTTTTTCCACTTGTGTGCCTACTTAAGAACAATTTTGTGAAGAAACAAATGTTGAACATAACAAAAATTTTAATATATTCAAAAGTTAAGGCGGTTTCCTCTTTCTATGAAACATGTTCTTTAATTAGCTGAGCATCTCCATTCGTATTTATTAAGTTTAGACAAATGCCATAGAACAGTTATTAAGTAATGAAATATTTGAGATATTAATATATTTTACACATAATCAAGTAAAATGTTTTTCACTAAACAATTTAAAAGATTGAATACATATCAGCAACAGAAGTTAGTCTTATTTTGAATGACTTTACCCTTCAACACATATCCTGATTTAATAAAATATTTCTCCCTTTAGTTATAAAAAGAATATTATCAAACTTTGATTAATCAAATCTGGACATAACAAGAAAGTTTGTCAAATAAATGTAGAATTTTTACTAAACATGTTTTAAATATATAAAAAAATGGTCTGAACAAATATCACAAAAATACTGCAAGCTGATAATTTTTAAAGCTAAATTACATATATACATATCCGCTAATCTAAAAAAATAGGTGCTCTTAATATCATTTTCACAAGTTGCAAAAAAAAAAAAAAAAAAAAAAGCTGCTTCACTGCTTTCAGAAACAAAGAACTTGATGGGATTTAGACAGCAGTTACAAGTGTCTTGCATCAAGTCAATGTCCTACTTTTATCAGCTCTCAATGGACTGCAAGTAATATATAACATATTAGTAATTATCTTAAGGGCACTGTGTTGATGGATTTATCAATTCCTTTCTACATACTAAAAATTTTGATGAGCTATGTACAGTCTCAAATGAAAAATTTCTCTCATCCATTTCTGTTTGTTTCATCAAATTTTATTTCACATCTCGAAAAAGGCCATAAAGATTATTTTCATGAAAAACTAAATTCTGGAAGGTAGTTAAATCTGTCTAACGATGTAATAGTTGAAGCTCAAACAGATAGCCTGCTTCTTTCAATAAAGATAATTTCCCAACAAAATAAATGTAAGGGATAAATCATCAGATAAGAAATATAAACTGAAAAATCAGAAATGTGCTTTATGCTTAGAACAAAATAATTTTTTTTAACAAAATGTATTACTTGTTTTTTTAAAATGAGTTGCTTTATATTTGAAATTATTTATACTGTTGTTTTGTCGCATCATCAATATTAGATTATGTTGATGAAATTTGAGCTCGGTTAACAGAAAGTACCAAAAATGTACACCAGAAATATTAATGCAATACCATAAATAATAAACATTAGAATAATTTTTTTTCACTTCAACCTATATAAGGGTTTTTAACTTCGGTAAAATTTTTGGAGAAAAAATGTGGTTCATATTCATAATCATAATTATATTCATAAAAAGTTTTCAATAGTGTTTGACTTTGTCACAAGTATATTGGACAAATATTGAATCTTCTGTTGATTATCTAAAGAAATGTCAGATATTTAAATAGCAAATTGTCTCGTTAAGTCTCATTTAAATTCTGAAAAATTAATGCAATGCGAAAAAAAAAAAAAACACTCATTGAAGTTGATAAATGATGGAAATATCCAGTCATTTCAAAAATGAACATATCCGATGTGAAAATTTATTTATTGTTCAATTTACATCATGCTGTCCTGGAAGTAATGCAGCAATTGAAAGGCATTTTTAAATTTTTAATGATTTCTGGCTAGGGAGAAATCAAGATTGAATGTTGATATTATAGCTGCAGTACTTTTCGTAAAATTCAATATGAAGGATATTTCTTGTTCAGATATTTCTAGTATATTGTTAGAAGATGATATATTAACAAAAAAAAAAAAAAAACTTTTTCAATGGAAAAGTACTCATTTAAATAATTAATAGTCATGCAAGCATAATTTGAATACAAAATATTACAAATATTTTAAATATGCATTTATCATATTAAAAATGTTTCCATGTTATTGTTGCAATGAATGCATAGTTTCTTTTATTTATAATGATGTTTTTTTTTGTGTGTGTGTGTGTCCTTTCCATTATAAAAAAGTTAATCACCTTAAATTCAGGCTTCTGAATGGCTAATATTCTGCAATGTGTGTGTATGACCTTAGTATCTGTAGGGAATCTAGCTTTATTGTACAATATTTTCCACCTATAATCAGTAGCAGCATAATATTGATATAATCTATAATCAATATTTTTGGTGATAAAAAAAAAGATATATTATCCAGTCTGCTGTATAATTTGTACCTGTTCACTCATATTCTTCGAAATAACAAGTTTCATTTCTACCACTGTTATTATCTTCGTCATAACATTTAAAAAAAAAATCTGTAAAAGATTTTTTTTATGTTATAATAATACAGAGTATTAACATATTGCATAATTATGAAGAAAAAAAAATTACATTTAAGAACCATGTTAAAAAATAAATAAAACAATTTATTCAATATATTTCTCAAAAATAAATATAAAATATATTTAAGAATTATTTGCAAAAGAAGAGGGAAAAAAACCCTTTTTCTATTCATATATTTTTTTATCAGAACTAGGCATATTAATTTTTCTTTTATTCCATCCTACCTATTTAATTAAGAAAATTTCATTTACTGATCTTTATGCATCATTTTTTTCTTAAAAGTAAACTATTTTCAGGCGCATGTAGTTGTCATAACTTTTTTACATTATTTTTAAAATATCAGTTTATTTATTGTAGCTGTTAAGTTTTTACTAACAAGAATAAAAACCTTTTTTTTTCTAACGCTTTAAAAAACTTATAGGGAGAAAAAATCATATGCACTGGTCTATAATTTGATTTTAAAATGTTTTAACATATAATCTACACATTATAGCAATCAAAATAAATATTTTAATTTCTCTAATATAGTTTTAAATTTATAATTCTCTCAAATTTTAATGCATTTAAAATTTAAACCATAATTTCAATAGTAAATCATCCCATCTCGATTAAACCCTTGATCTTTTTCTTTGCATTAAAAATCTATGTATTTTTCTACTAAACTGATAAAACAAGTATATTTTATAAATGCAGGAAAAAAATATTTTTAATGCTAACTTTTATTTATTTACATGCTATGATAGGACAGTATTTTTTAATTATCAATTAGATTTATAAATATTTTCTTAACTTGTAATATTAGTTACTGACAATTATAGCATTTAACTTATTAAGATTTTCAAAATGTCTTTTTTTAATGATTTATAAATATTAATTTATTTAAAATGAATTCTAACCTATTAATTTTTTAAATAGCATGCAATACTTAGCATTTTTTTTTTGTTAAACTATTCCATGAACTTATCTTATGGAATGGAATAAACATCCGAAATAAGCATTGAATAAGTTTTATATATGTATTTAAATAATGTTAGAAAATTTGTGCCTGGAATTAAATCATAACGCCTAATACGACAAAAAATAATAAATAAGAAAACAAAAATGTAAGCATTGTTTTTTCTAGCACTGAACAGAACAAACTACATTCTATAATTTTATTTCATTAATCATCTTAACAATTTATCTAACATACAAAATTTCAGTAATGTTAATTTAAAATTTATTTAATTTTAGTAATTATGTATTCATTATAGGAGCAGGAAGAAAATACAATTCAAATGTTAAATGAAGATATTTTAATTATCATAGATACATTAAGAAAAATCACATTGTCACAAGATTATTCAACAACATTCAATTGTAATTATCTGCTATTTATTATTTTTTTAATGTTTCAAGTCAAAATTTGATTCAGTTTGTCAAAAACCTTTATAAAATTCAATCTGACTTTCAGTCATATCTTAAAAATAATCATCATTTGACATTTTACATACAAAAACATAAATTATAGTAAAAAAAAAAAAGTAATAACAAAACTTTTAACAAAAACTATAATGAATAAACCTCAACATAATCTGCATTTTAATTTGAAAAACAAGTTTTCATAGTAAAAAAATTTTTTTAACTAAATAACAAGGTCTTATATTTTAGCTAAGCTAATCAAACATTACTAAAATTCAATCATAAATACTTCAAATTATTTGTAATTTTTTTATTATTCTACTGAATATATACTTAAAGTGATAAAGCATTTTCCAAAGTCTTGGACAATGCTATTGCTGTTTTATTTGCCCTTTTTTTATTCTTTTTCATTTGTTTGAATTTTTTCTTCACAATCTTATTCTGTTGATGTTCTGGAAGTAAAACTTTATCTTCTGGTTCAGATTTTTTCTTCTTTTTCTTAGAATCTAAGTTGACGGTCACTTTTTTATCAGTCTCATCAGTTTCCATAATCTCTTCATCTACATTATGGGAAAGATCAACATCAGCAGTTCCTGAAGATTTAGCAAGGACACCTTGACTTGGAAAAAGTTCTGGGGCTTTGTCCAGCTCCATATTTTCTTCCAAAACAGATATATCAAAAGCTTTTGCAAATTCAGATACAATAGTTGCCTTTAAATAGTCAGACTCTTGATGCTCTTCTGGTGGGTGAGTATAATACTTTATCATACCACGATTCCAATCATTAATTAGACGTCTGGCACCTTCTTCTTCATTTGGAATACCACCTTTTTTATATTTTCCCATTCGTTTAGCCAGATGACAGAATAACTCTTGAGAAGAAGAGAATTCAGGAATTGTATAATGTAAGCATAATTGAAGATGATCGGCACGTTTAATAATATCTTCAGCAGGTGTTATTACATCCTTTAATGTTTCCACCCTAACAGCATTTCGTAGAGCTAAATTTGAAGATGAGTCACCCTTTGCAAGTACTACTCCAGGACTATCCAAAATTTTAATATGCTTATCCAAAGAAACTTCTTGTACAGTTTTAGTTAAACCAGGTGTTGCTCCCACAGTACAGGCACGAGATCTTTTCAAACTATTTATAACACTGCTCTTCCCCACATTTGGGAAACCAACAACACCGACTTTGATAAATGTTTGAATATTGTTGTTTCTACAAAAGTTTCCCAGAATTTTCATGAGAAATGATGCACCAAAACATGGACTTGATTCTTGCAAATTTTCATTCAATTTGACAGCAGGTATTTTAGATCGAGATAAATTATTATTTTGGGACTGGGTTGAAGCTTTAAAGGCAACTGTCGGTAATGATTTCCGGAGATAGGTCAACCAATCAGTAAGATTTTTTTTTGGTATTAGATCAATCTTATTGAGTACTAATACTAATTTTTTGTTTGAATCGATAATTAATTTTTCTATTTGAGGGCATCTGCAACCAAGCGGATCTCGGGCATCTAAAATCTCTAAAACTACATCACTATTATCAACAACATTTTTAAGTTCTTTAAAATATGTATTGAAATTAGGAACGTTTTCTTTTAGCTGGGTTTCCTCTTGCACATGAGATACACCTTCAAATTGAGACGTATTTCGATTAGCCTCGGTAACAAGCTCATCTAAACATCTGTTTTCCGTTTGAATCTTTAATTTGCTGGCCTTCTGAGCTTCTTTCATATCCATCTTTTTTTGTTTTCGTTGTTCTGCCTCACGTAAGATATCTTCTTTGAACGGAAAACTGTTAGGAACTCCAGGGTCTTTTTTTACTTTTTTCTTTGGATTTTTTTTCCTTGCTTCTTTCTTTAATTTTTTGTTGTGCCCTGCAACTTTTTTCATGATTTTATATTTCATACGGCATGACACTCTTTTACTCTGTTTTCGATGTAATTTAGCCATCTTTTTATATAACTAATTTTAAAACAACAAGTTCACAACGCAATTCCAATTGATTCTCAACCATGTGGCTTTTGTAGTTACGGTTATGATAATATAGCGCAACAGGCATATTGATTCCAGATTTCCAGTGTGATGTTAAGTATCCCCTGAAACTCAAACAACATCAATTAATTATAAATTTATATAAAATAAGTTTTATTGGATTAAAGAAGATAAAAAATAAAATTTAAAGCATTTTAAATTAGAAAAACAATTCCTACTATGATAGCAATTAAAGCAAGGTGATCTAAAAATCAAAAACTGTTGGTACAATTAGGAGTCAGCTACTCGATGTCCCCCACAAAAAATTTATTAATTAAAATTAATTTAAACATGAAATAAAAATTTAAAATAAAATTAAAGTATTTTGAAAGCGGGTAGCACCAAGGGATTTCCGCATTGCTCGGTTTACATTTTTCAGTTGTCCTGGTGATCAGCAGATAGCTATCTGACGTGGTGCTATTGTATTAAAAATTAGTAAATAGCACCTCAAAATAAATAGTTTGTTAGTGGTTCGGAATTCATGTTAAACAAGTCCCGGTTTAATTAGCCAAAAGTGAGCAGGAAATGACCGTAGAGCGACGAACCAAACCAATCAAAATAAATAAACTATTGAATGAAAATTAAAATTAAACAGCTAATGAATTAAAAAAGTTTTAAAATGTTAAAAATTAAATTAAAACATAGCCCGATGATTCATTTGATTAGGTGCACATCTTAGCATATGAATTTAAAGAAAAGTAGAAGTCTCGCTCGTCCTGTACTCTCATCTGGATGTGACTTAAGGGGAAGGACTTGTAGCGACACCTATTGATGTAAAATGGAATATAAATTGAACGACTTCTACTTTCACTGTTAAAAAAAGGGAATTTTCCCGCTAGAATAAAAATAGAACGTAGTAAGCGTTCGAAGTAGAATAAACATGTCGTAATTGTGAAAATTGATTATCGTCTTTTATTTTGCCGTCTGGATTTCAATAACACTACGCAACCTTTACAATACCGCCACATACTTGGTGACCCGTGAATTGTTTGCAAACAGTGAATTATTTACAAAATGACTGAATCTAAGGAATCGGCGAAAAAAGATGAAGTAGCGCGGGTAAGTGTCAAAATACCTCCTTTTTGGGCAGAAAAACCAGAAATATGGTTCTTCCAAGTTGAAGCACAATTATTAATTTGTGGAATAACAGCCGAGGATACAAAATTCAACTACTTAGTTTCGCAATTAGAACCGAAATTTGTTGAAAGTTTGTGGGACATTATAAGTGATGATAATAGAACAAAATACACCGCTGCTAAAGAACGTTTGCTGAATACTTTTAAAGAAAGCGAAAATAAGCGTCTTCAGACACTGCTGACAGGACTTGATTTGGGAGATCTTAAACCCAGTCAACTTTTACAAAAAATGAGAAACCTGGCTACTGATGGAATAACTGATAAGGTACTAACAACATTATTTCTACAAAAAATGCCTGATTCTGTGCGGAATATTTTACTAGTTAGTGATGAAGGAATTGAGAAACTCTCATTAATGGCGGATCGTATTCTTGAAATGCAACCAAAACAAGAACTTTACCGCGTAAGCAATGTTTCATCAGGATCAGATGCCATGACTGAGTTACAACAACAAATTACATCTTTGGAAAATAAACTTGAAAAACTGAGTGTCACAAGGAACTCTCGCTCCCAAACAACAAATGGCGGTCGATACTCTTCTTCTCATCGAAGTAAGTCTCGCAATCGCTATTATAATACTTCTGGCAAGTACTGTTATTACCATTTTCGTTTTCGAGAAAAATGTTTTCCTGATAAATGCAAAGCTCCATGTGCATGGAAAAACAATCCTTCGGAAAACCAGAATCAGCAACAGAATTAACGGCAGACTCTGCTGCTGACAATACAACATATTGCCGTCAATACCGTCTATTTGTCAACGACAAAAAAACGGGTTTACGCTTTTTGGTTGATAGTGGAGCGGACGTAAGTCTTATTCCTTATACTTCTAAACACAAATTTATTACTGACTATAAATTATATGCTGCAAATAATACTGCAATCGATACTTTTGGTACATAAATTTTAAATCTTGATCTAGGTTTACGCCGAGAATTTCAATTCCCATTTATTGTGGCCAAAATTAGTAAACCTATACTAGGTGCAGATTTTTTAAATAAGTTCAATTTATTAATTGATATAAAGCATAAAAGATTAATTGATGGTGTAACTAACCTTGCAGTTTATGGTGACATTGCACCCATCTCTATTAATGAAAGTATAAATACAACGAGCAGCTTATGTAAATATTCTGATTTATTTTCTATGTATCCCAATATAACAAAACCAAATTTTCTTGTTTCAAATGTTAAACATAATGTAAAACATCATATTGTAACTAAAGGACAACCTATAAATTGTAAAGCAAGACAATTAGATCCAAAACGGTTGGAAATAGCTAAAAGAGAATTTAAATATATGCTAGACAATAACATTATTAGTCCATCTAGCTCAGAATGGGCAAGTCCATTACATATAGTAACAAAGAAAGATGGTTCTTTTCGTCCGTGTGGTGATTATAGAAGATTGAATGATTTAACTATACCTGATCGATATAACATACCTCGAATCCAGGATTTTCAGCATATTTTAACTAATAAAACTATATTTTCTAAAATTGACATTACTAAAGCATATTATCACATTCCCGTAGCAGATGAAGATAAGGCAAAAACTGCCATCATCACACCTTTTGGACTTTATCAATTCAATGTGATGAGTTTTGGTCTCAAAAATGCCCCTGCAACATTTCAAAGGTTTATAAATGAAGTTCTTTATGGTCTAGACTTTGTGTTTCCATACTTAGATGATGTGTTGATCGCCTCTTCTTGCGACGAAGAACATCGTTCACATCTTAAAATCGTTTTCCAGCGTTTAGATAAATATGGTCTACGGATTAATATTAGCAAATCAGTTTTGGGAGTACCTGTAATAGATTTTTTAGGCTATCAAATATCTGCGGAAGGCTCACAACCTCAACCTCAAAAAATCAAAGCTATCATAGAATATCCATTACCATAAACTATGCACGAATTACGTTCCTTCTTAGGAATGATCAATTTTTATCGTAATTATATAAATAATGCCGCAAAAACTCAAGCCTCTCTACATGAACTTTTGAAAGGATCTACAAAAAAAGATCGACGCAAAATACCATGGACCGATGAAACTAGACAAAGTTTTGAAAAATGCAAACAAGATGTTGCTCAAATAGCGTTAATGGCTTATCCCAACTCGGATTACCCTCTGGCACTTCTCACAGATGCATCTGATTGGGCTATTGGATCAGTTATTCAACAAAAAGACCAAAATGGATGGAAGCCAATTGCATTTTTTTCTAAAAAACTTAATGATGCTCAGAAAAATTACAGCGTTTACGACCGTGAACTTTTGGGTATATATTTATCCATTAAACATTTTAAGCATTTACTTGAAGGTCGAGATTTCGATATTTATACTGATCATAAGCCGTTAATATTTGCTTTTAAGCGAAACGATGATAAAGCCTCCCCAAGACAACTAAGACAACTACAATATATCTCACAATTCTCTACTAACCTATACCATATCAGTGGTCGAAACAATGTGGTAGCAGACAGACTGTCTAGAATTGAGGACATCGATTCACCTATTGTTGATTATGACTTGATACCAGATGCACAAATTAATAATGATGAACTGCAACAATTGAAATTACATTCCAAATCATTACATTTCAAGGAACACCAATTGCCATCAGGAAAGCTCTTGTATTGTGATACCTCTACTTCCAGTATCAGACCATTCATACCAAAAAATTTTCGAATGACAATATTTAATACAATTCACAGTTTAGCTCATTCTGGAATTCGAACTACTGTAAAAGAAATAACTAAAAGATTCATTTGGCCAAATATGAAAAAAGATGTTAAACAGTGGACTCAAACTTGCATCATCTGTCAGAAAAATAAAATAACTAAACATACAAAATCCGAATATTCACAATTTCAAGCACCAGATGAGAGATTTAGTATCGTTCATATAGATTTAATTGGACCTTATTCACCTTCTAATGGATACACATACTGCTTGACGTGTATTGATCGGTTTACCTCTTGGATGGAAGTGGTACCGTTATCAAATATCACTGCAGAAAGTATAGCAAAAGCTTTTTATGAGCATTGGATTACCCGATTTGGTGTACCTACTTGTGTTATTACTGACAGAGGCACTCAATTTATTTCAGAACTATTTCGAAGTTTAGCTGCGCTATGTGGTGTTAAAGTAAACCATACGTCTTCTTACCATCCTCAGACTAATTTAAAAGTTGAACGTCTTCACCGTACCTTGAAAACAGCTATTAGATGTCATAACAACGCTCGTTGGACGGACACATTACCAACTGTTCTTATGGGTTTGCGAGCTGCTCTACATGAGGACTCTGAGTATACAATAGCTGAAATGGTTTATGGAAAAACTATTAAACTACCAGGCGAATTCTTTGAAGAATCCAGATTGCCAATATCTGATGATAATTTCGTAAGTAATCTCAGAAAACAGATGGCTGACTTAAAACCATACCAATCCAAAAACAAATGTAAACAAAGGATCTTCATTCCAAAAGATTTGTACACATGCTCACATGTATTTCTGCGAATTGACAGAGTTAAAAAACCATTAGAACCCCCATATGAAGGACCCTATTTGGTATTGCAAAGATCCCCGAAAAACTTTCTTCTATCAATTAAAAATAAACAAGTTAATATTTCAGTGGATAGATTAAAACCGGCATATGTGTTACAACCTAATGAACTTCTGAATCCAACGTCATCAAATGATCATACATCTGTGCCGAGTGAACAAACATTTATACCAAGTCAGCAAGTTGCACAACCAAATACAACAACACGTTGTGGAAGACAATTAAAACTTCCTGTTCGTTTCAATGACATTATTGACTTTTCTTCAAACTTATAATTCATCCATTCCATTTTCCTAAAATTAATTTGATTTATTGTATGTAATTGTTTATATGTAATTGTATTTGTAATTATTTTTTGCAATTTAAATTTGTATCAATGTGTATTTGTTCGCTATTATTTGTATCGATATATTAATTCGTCTACCATTTTCAAAGTAACGTAACTTTGTTACTGGTAGGGGAGTGATGTAGCGACACCTATTGATGTAAAATGGAATACAAATTGAACGACTTCTACTTTCACTGTTAAAAAAGGGAATTTTCCGCTAGAATAAAAATAGAACGTAGTAAGCGTTCGAAGTAGAATAAACATGTCGTAATTGTGAAAATTGATTATCGTCTTTTATTTTGCCGTCTGGATTTCAATAACACTACGCAACCTTTACAATACCGCCACAGACTAAATGTAAGCACAAGTATTTTTGCATTTTAAGAAATCCATAGGAAGTCTTTTTTGAAACTTGAATTATTCGCTAATCTTTTTTTAAACTTTTTTTTTTTGTAGTAGAAAGAAATCTTAATTTGAAAGATTATCCTATTTGCTAAGAAAAATTACATCATTTCTATTTTACCTTATTTATCAAGTAATAAAAATCCAAGAGACACTTCTAGGAATTGAACATTATCATCATCACCAGTGGCGCAATAGCCCCATTTATGGTCCAAGGCCGTCTACCTGCTATCAGATTCCGAAACATGAGTTGTTTTTCTTTTTACGGGGAGAATTGTCAGCCCTATGCTCAACGCTCTACAGTGATATTAGCCGGGGTCTGATGGTTGAGTGGCTAGCGCTCTGGCGCCCAGTACCACAGGTTTCGGGTTCGAATCCCAGTGGTGCCATGTATGTTTTTAGTGATTCTGAATCCACTTTAAGCCTTAGGTCCCGGTCTCATATGACCGTAGAGCGTCACAGAGCCCAATCAGACTTTTCACCCACGTCATTCCTAAACTGTAAAGTGCCAACTCAGCTCTAGGCACAGTGGAGTGGTGTGGTGTAGTAGTAGTTATATTCGAAAGGGAAAGTGGATTCCGAACCGCTACAAACATCCATGGCACCGCCGGGACTCGAACCCGAAACCTGTGGCAGCGAACGCCAGAGCGCTGGTTGTTTGGCCATCAGATTTGGGAGCGCTATGATAAAGCAGATATTCATTTTCGAGATACGTAACTTTCCAAGCAGATGTTCTTTAAAACGAATAGTTCTCTTTAACTATGTTTCTGCAATATTTTTTTTATAAAAGAAATAATGCATATATTCCATTAAATAAAAAGCATGGCTTACTCGTCCCACACCCCTCATTTAATTATCATCTGTTATTAAATTATAATATTGTAATTGGATTTTCAAATGTCTGCTTGATATTTGGTCGTTGCCCATCTGAAAATTGTACAATTTTAATGAGATGCCTAAATCAATAATGAACATATGTGAGTTTAAATTCCCGCACAATTTTGATAAAAAAAATCAATTTTGGCATCTGAGCTAAATAAAGAATAGCAGAAGTGTTGTTATTACCTCAAAGAAGAGCTTATTACAAATCAGTTTGAAACGAATAGAGTTAGAATCCAACAGTTTATACTCTCCACCAACGAATAGGGTTTTCCACCCCTAGCTTTATTTATTACAGACATGGCAACATTTGATTCATGCATTAAGTTTCGAACCAAGCTCAGTATAAGCTCTTGAAAAACAAATGCACTATCCATCAAGCCGCTTTAAATTCACTGCTTCATTATTATTTTAAGCCTATATATATTTTATGTTATATATATCTATGTTCTATTTTTTTTAGCTTTCTGAATTACCTTTCAAAAGCCGAAATAAAGGGCCTAATGGCCAAGTGACTAGCGCTCGGTGCCATAGCTTTCGGGTTTGAGCTCTGGCAGTGCCATGGATGTTTGTAATAGTTCGGAATCCACTTTAAGACGTAGGTCCCGGTCTAATATGACTGTAGAGCAATGGGCGTAGAGCAATACCCCGTAAAAAGTCCCGAAGTCAAGTCAGACTTCTACCTAAGGGTGCTGTATTACAACAGAATTATGTGGACTGTTGATTTGAGAAATTATTTTTTTATAAGAGACAGTAAGAAAATAAAAATAAAAATTATTTTTATGATATGCTAAAGCTTTTTTTTCATTTCTGACGGTCCTTATTAAAAAAAAAAAAACAATTAAGTGCCCAATTTTATATCCAAACTAGAAATTACTGAACATGCTTGCTTCAGTTTTTATGATTTAGCTCACATTTATATGATTAGGTTCTTATAACTTAATTATAAAGCTTTTTCCTAATTTTATGGATTATTATCATTTTCACTCGTTGCAGAAAAAAAAGGCTTTGTCACTGCTTTCAGAAATAAAGAACTGGATGGGATTTATACAGCATTTAGAAGTGCCTCGCCTTTATAATAGTTGTTGGGTTATGCTATTCTGTATGTAAAGGCTCGACAATTAGTCATTAAAATATTTCCAGAAGGCAACGTCTTACTCCTAGTGCTCTGGCGGTCAGTGCCACAGGTTTAGGGTTCGAGTTCCTGCGAGGTCCTGGATGTTCATAGTGGTTCGTAATCTACTTTAAACCGTAGGTCCCGGTCTGATATGACTGTAGAGCGTTGAGCGTATGGCTGACAATGATAATATCTACTGTCTAGAAACAGACGGTCTTGGCCCACCAAGGGGCTGTTGCGCCACTGATGCTGATGCTGATGGTGAATGTCTTACTCAATCAGCTCTCAGTGGACTGCAAGTGATATAAAACATATGATTACATCTTAAAGGCATCGTTTTGATGTAATTTCTCAATTCTTTTCTACATATTAAAAATTTTGATGCGCTATGCACAGTCTTAAATGAAAAATTTATCTCACTCATTTCTGTTTCTTTCACCAATTTTATGTCATATTGCTAAAATAGTCATAAAGGTCTTGAAGATTATTTTCATGAAAAATTGAATTGTGGAAGGCAGCTAAATGGTCTTAATGATTTAATAGTTGAAGCTCAAACAGATGGCTTGCTTCTTTCAATAAAATCATTAATGATAATTTTCCAACCATTTGATCTCATGTGGTCTAGTGGATAGGATTCCTGGCTTTCACCCAAGTGGCCCGGGTTCGATTCGCGGCAAGGGAAGCATGATTTTTTTTGCCGTATACCTTCGGGTGGGACGGGTTGTTATATTTTGGAAAAAAAAAAAATTTCCAACCATCTGACTCAACAAAATTGTTCCGAATGAAAAAAAATTATTATTAAATTTAGAAGATAAACCTAACAGACAAATTTCAAATAGCAGAAATTTTACTACGCGATACAGGGGCCTGAATGGCCGAGTGGCTAGCGCTCTGGCGCTCGATACCCCAGATTTCGGGTTCAAGTCCCGGCGGTGCCATGGATGTTTGCAGTGGTTCGGAATCCCCTTTAAACCGTAGGTCCCGGTTCTAAGAGGAGCGTTGCGGGGGCATTGTTACTCCGCGTCAGTGGCTTATCTTCAAGTTACACGCGCCCCCTGTGTAGTGCAAAGTGAGTAACGTCTGTGCAGCGCTCGCTTTAAGGCATTTAAGACCAAGCTGTCGTGTTTGCCAGCTGCATTAGAAAGAAAAAAAAAACTATGCGATACAATTTCTCATCTACTCAATATGGTCTCCCACAGAATAGACAATTTTGATTAGGTATTCAAAAACACACTTCTCAAAATTTGCCAAGTATTTACAGATTTGAGAGACCACTTACGTTTGATCAGCTAAGGCCTTCTCAACGTAGAATTCATTTTAATCAAGATCAGTTACCTCCATCACCATGTAGACTAGGGATGGGTAAACTACGGCCCGCGGGCCAACTCCGGCCACTCGGAAGGTTCTATCCGGCCCGCGGATAGAATTTTAATTTGCAAATTAAAAGAAATATATATTTATATATCACATATCCATCTTCTTTTCTACTTTGATTAAATATTATTTTTTTCTTCCTTTTTTTCAAAGGACTGATGATCTTTCTACTTTCTCTATTTTTGCTCTACAAAACATAAATCGACGGAAATAGCAAGCGCAGACAGCTTTCAATCGGTAAAGTGTCAAAAGCGGAAGTTATTTGTTAGTTATAGCTGTAGATTGGCGCCAACAAGCGTTATCTCTTTCTCGGGGAGCAGACATATGGGAATCCAATATAGGTGAATTAGACCTCACATGTGACAGACTGCGCATTTTAAGCTCTAGCCAGCAGCTTTTTAAAACTTTTAAAAATTAAATCGCAATTTCATTCATCTCATTAACATATTTAAATTATAATACTTGTATATTGTTTTTAACATTTTATAAAAATTTATCTTGTCCCGCCAAACTTTTTTGTTTCGAATTTTGGCCCGCGACCGAAAAAGTTTGCCCATCCCTGATGTAGACTATGTATGCAAAGAAATTTATTAAATACATATCACTGGGTACAAATTTGTCCATTCAGAAATTCACATTTATGCTATATACCTATCCGTTATGAATTCATTCAAAAGCTATACAGCCACACCTCTCTACCTAATAATTGGAATTTATCTAGATGGCTTAACAGTTGAAGATTTAATATTTTTATATTAATAATGTAATAGTTTAATATTTTTATGTAAAAAAAAAAAAAAAAAAAAAAATGTAAAACAACCAGGCAATTGAAAACCAAGAATTTATTAATAAAGAGAACAGACGTAACGATTCACAATATAATAAATATTTTAGTTTATACAGTCTTGAAGAGAAACTTAAAATATTTATACAAATCTGATTTGCTGAAAAACACCGCAGTGAATAAAACACAAACAAAGAACGGATATAAATAACTTCATTCGCATGCACCTCCGTTTCATATACATATGTATAAATATAATCTAGTTTCCGTCTAGAATTTTTCATCTAGTTTTTAATCTACAATTTTAAGTATTGAAAATTAAATTTCTTGTCATTGCAATTAAAATCCCTCTTAAATTATATTTCCTTCCCTAAGACACCGCTCTTTTTGAATTCGTCTGACTCTTCCGCTTGCTAATTTTCTACGTGAACAGTGGTCGAACATTATATATATATATGTGTGTGTGTGTATGTTACTTTTCAATTAACTGAGCAAAGTTCTTACTAACCACGTTTATTTTGCACCGTCGTTCATATTGTGGGTGTAAATATACTTAAGTTACAATATAAATGTTATGATATGAGAAATCATAGTAACTAACCAAAACGTTTTAACAATAAATAAATTAGGACGATGTTCTTTTATTGCGAATTAAATTATTTCTTCGAAATTTTATTGTTTATTTGAAGATTTATTTATTTATGTTGATCAGACATGCTACTTTTAACTTAGCAAAAGCAAAACATTTTTTAAAGTGCTTAAATAATAATAATAATATAATAATAAATAATAATATAATTAATAATATATATACATAGATTATTAACAAAAAATAATAAGTATTATATGAAATAGTTGTACAATTTCATTGAAAGCAAACTGCTTTTTTGTTTATTTGAAGAAGCAGCTTACACATAAACTACAAAAGTTAAAAGGGCCAAATCCACCTTAATAATCAGGGTTTTTTTTGTCCATTTTTGTAAAAGGTCCTACTATATAAAGGCGGATACACCAACCTCCTTCTAATAAATGGCAATTCTGATTACCCGATGAATCGCGTTTCAATCTTGAAATAAATAACCTTCCTTGCAAAGAAAAGTTTTAGTTACCATATTCAGTGACGGATTTAGGTTCGATGGCGCCCTAGAATCAAGTTAATTTTACGCCCTTATATAATAATAATAATAATACAAATAGTAATAATGGATTTAAATTTAATTTAGGTATTGAATTTAGGCATGAATTAAATTTTTTCTTTCTAATGCAGCTGGCAAGCACTTAGACAGCTTGGCCTTGGATGCCTTATGGCAAGCATTGCACAGACGTTACTCACTTTGCACTACACAGGGGGTGCGTGTATAACTTGAGGATAAGCCATGGACGCGGAGTAACAATGCTCCTGCAACACTCTACGATCCTATTATCCCATATATATATATATATATATATATATATATATATTTGGTATAACAACTAAGCATACTATTTAGAATAAATTGCTTTTAGATGACATCCTCATACTATGTAAGTATGACATCCTCATACTTAATTTCTTGAACTAATTGTGTTCCAATGCTTAATAATGCAAGTGCATTGAGCCTATCTTGCTTCATACCCGAACGTAAATAAATTTTTACTCTTTTCAGGGTGGAAAACGACCTTTCTCCAGAACAATTTGTTGCTGGAACACCTAGATAAATACTTAAAGCGATATCTATATTTGGATAGATATCGCAGAGATCACGTGAATGTAAGAATTCATTTATTATTGATGCAGAGCTTATTTCTAATTTAAATTTTAGCCGTCTTGAAAATTTTGGCACCCCTAAAAATTTGCCGCCCTAGGCCTTGGCCTCAGGGGCCTAAGCCTAAATCCGTCACTGACCAGATTTAGTAACAGTCTTCTTTCTTAGAAAACTTCTTAGTGGTTAGAATCCAGTTTCTTAATATTGATGGCGCAGACACCATTTTCTTTGAAACTTTGGGAATAGCTCCTTTCTGAATCTGTAAACTTGAATTCATCAATTTTGTCTTTGGTTTCTTCTCGTTTTGGTCTGGGAGAAAAGAAGAGCTTCTCCACTGCCATGAATGGGGATTCGAACAGTAAACTCAAGATGCAAGCGCACATGAAACCCAGGACTATGTTGCTTAGATACATGAACAGCTGCAAAAGTAAAAGGGTATTTTAATATAAAATTTGTAAAATACTTGCTTAAAAACACAGTATGTCATGAAAATACATATTATAAATTTGCTTTCATTTATGCTTGAAAATATGCGTAAACACACACACACATTTATATATATATTGTAGAATTTTACCCGCCATGCTGAATATACCGGTTCTCGTTAGATCACCGAAGTTAAGCATCATTGGGCGCGGTCAGTACTTGGGTGGGTTGACCACCTGGGAACACTGCGTGCCGTTGGCAAATTTGGGACCTGAATGGCCGAGTGTCTGGCGCTCTGGCGCTCGGTGCCACAGGTTTCGGGTTCGAATCCCGGCGGTGCCATGGATGTTTGTAGTGGTTCGGAATCCACTTTAAGCCGTAGGTCCCGGTCTTCTATGACTGTAAGAGCGTCACGGAGCAAAAGTCAGGCTTCTACCTACGGGTGCTCCATCACAACAGAAGCTGCTTCCTTCCCCTTCAATCACGAGTCCGTATGGGCTCGTGGGCTTGGCCAGCCAAGTGGGATAAGAAACAACAACAAACAGAATTTTACCCACGAGAAGAGATATAACATTTCGTTCCCAGAAGACAGGAATGTCTATTTTTAAACAAATGCATAATAACAACCTATCACTGAAATTTGACAGCAGATAAGCAATATTGTGGGTATATATATATATATATATTATATGTAATTACTGTTTTGTACTAATGAGAACAACCTGTCACTTAAATATGACAACAGCTAATCAGTGTCATGCAAATGTCGTATTCGATATTTAACGTTAATACTATGATATTCCGTATTGTAGTATGTTTATATTTCTTTGTTTGTGGGGGCGGGGGCAATGTTACTCGCATCTGTAGCATGCTTTAAGCCACACGAGCCCCCTGGGTAGTGCTAAATGAGTAATAGTTCTTGTAAGATTGGAGTTACTTTTGCAACTGGAGACTTTATAATCAAACAGAAACTAAGTCACATGTGTGTGTTTGTAATGCGTGTGTGTAATGTATGTGTGTGTGTGTATGCAATGTATGAGTGCATAACGTATATATATATAACAGTTGAGCTGACATGTTCATAGGCTGACACAGATGGCGCTACTAGTATTAAATCCATATGATTTTTAGTCAGCCCTAACTTTCAAAAGACACATGTATAAATTTGACAGCTGTTGCACTATTAGTATGGAGTTATAGCATTTTTAGTGAAGCAACTTTTGTTAGTTTGAAAAAATGGATAAAAAGGAATTCCGTGTGTTAATTAAAGCATTGCTTTTTGGCGAAAAAAAAATACTATTGCAGCCACGGCTTGGCTTGATAAACATTATTCGGACGTTGCCCCAGGAAAATCAACCGTAGAGAAGTGATTTGCTAAATTTAAACGAGGCGAAATGAGCACCGAGGACGATGCACGCAGTGGACGCCCCAAAGAGGCAGTTACCGACGAAAACATCAAAAAAGTCCACAAAATAATTTCTGATAACCGTAAAGTGAAGTGGATTGAGATAGCCGAGACCCTACAGATATCAAAGGAACGTGTTGGACATATCGTGAATGAATATTTGGATATGCGAAAGCTCTGTTCAAAGTGGGTGCCGCGCGAGCCCACACTCGACCCAAAACAACAACGAATTGATGATTCTAAGCAGTGTTTCAAGTTGTTCAATCGTAATAAACCCGAATTTTTGCGTCGATATGTGACAATGGATGAAACATGGCTCCATCATTTCACACCGGAGTCCATTGGACTCCGGTGGGGATTGCTCGTGATGAACACTAAAAATGCTATAACTCACATACTAATAGTGCAACAGCTGTCAAATTTATACACGTGTCTTTTGAAGGTTAGGGCTACTAAAAATCATATGGATTTTAAACTAGTAGCACCATCTATGTGTCAGCCTATGAACTTTTCAGTCCACCTGTTATGTTTAAGTAATGTATAAAATCATACGTATGAACACACACACATACATAACATATGTGTGTATGTAATGTGTAATAAAGAAGTGGATGGACTCGATTTGTAAAATGCCAGACTCCCCTAGATCCATCGTAGTAACTGCCTTCTGCCTGGAGACTGGACATGATTGTCTTGCTAAACAACTAAACAGCATTGCTATATATAACAGTCCTTTGTGCAACTAGAACTTTGAGATGGACAAAGATCATTTGTTGTGTTGTTCTTCACTGAATGAAGAAAACTTACTCAGCAGATATTGGTGGGCTGGAGAGTTGATGCAGTTGGCATCCAGAGACTCATTTTCTTTTATCTTTATATAGTCAAATTTTTGATGTAATTATTGCTATTGTTATGCGCTAATGTTTCGTTCTGTTTTGCTGTTTTGTATTCTATCTTTATGTTCCAATCTCAGGCATCTGTGATTCATGGGAGTCAATAAATCAAGTGCTTTTGCAATAAAAAAATATTTCTTTGTTTTGTAGAAATGATAAATTAAATCATTAGTTATTATCCTGGATGTAAAACGATTCATAATTTTGCTCCATTTTGGTGCTCTTGTTTTTTTTAAAGTCCTGATTAACAACCATTAAAAGATACAATGTATATTTCAAGTTTGATGAATCAAAATAGACTATAATTGTATAGCAAAATAATGTTTTTTGTACAACAAAATAGTTATTATAACTTACAATAGTCTTGTGCTCCATCCTTATGGCAGTCTTGGTGCTTCCCATGTACATGATTTGTATGATGGGATGGATGATGTACGTCATGTACGTCAGTCGACTCAGCGGAACAAATACCTCCCAGCTGAGTATAGTTGTCACGAATCCTTTTTAGAGAAAACAAATCATAATTAGTGAAAATCTGACAATATATATATATATAACGCATGAAAATCATAAACAAACGCATTTTTATTACTTTTCAGCACTACACGTGTGTTTAACTAATGACCCACAGATATAATGAATTCAATTGAAATAATTATATCTGTTGTATGTGTTTAGTTTATTTTTTAAAATGCTAAATTGAATATAATAAATAAAAATATGAAGTCTTAATTTTATTAAAAATTTTTTTAGTGATTAATACTTTTTGATTTAAGGGCCTGATGGCCCAGAGACTAGCGCTCTGGCGCTCGGTACCACAGGTTTCGGGTTCGAGTCCCAGCTGTGCCATGGACGTTTGCAGTGGTTCGGAGTCCACTTTAAACCGTAGTTCTCTGGTTTAATAATAGCGTAGAGCGTTATGGGGGTAGTGTTACTCACATCCGTAGCATATCTTCAAGCTACACGTAGTGTTAAAGGAGTAATACAGGGTGCAGCCCTATAGATCTAACAGAATTTATTGTTACTGTCTCTAAATAAAGCAGTCCTTTCGCTCATCCTTTGCATATCCAGTATTTCTTTCACTTTCGTGTCCGTTAGCTTAAGAAGGAAATACTATATTTGAAGACCTTAAAACACTGGTTCCCAAAGTATGCGATATCACCCCCTGGGGAACAATAGAATTATCAAGGGAGGGTAGTAACCTCAAGTCCATTTGGCGGGTATTTAATAACTGTTGTTCTGTCAACTAAAAATTCTACATGAATGTAACTTACCTCCATTTCCAGTCATGCAGGTTATCGTAACCCATGCCAATGCCAGTGCCCATACTAATTTATTGGTGCAAGTGTACAGAGTGGAAACCGCCAAACTGGGAACATTGCCCAGATTCCAGTCGTACACTCCATACACGACGCTTAAACTCAATACGAACGAAGTGATCCATCCTGCGATGTTCCAGCCCTAAAAGAAACCATTATTAAAAAAATTGTCCAAAGTATTTTTATCCTCTTAAGCAGATAGCAAGTAATAAAAATCGCAGAAAACATGGGTTTTTTAAAACTACCATACTACGAAATTTTGACGATAATTTTGTATAAATATAATAATTATAATAATATCAAATAATTTTGTACTAATTTTTATGCAGGTTAATCTTCGATTTACGACGGAGACAATGGAATGAAAACGCCGTCGTAAATCAAAAATTCTTTAAAATTCTTCATTTGTTTAATTTCTGTTTATAAATATATATTTTTAATAATTAAGTTTTCATCTTACATAAAATGATCATGTAATAAAAATCACTGAAAACAAGGATTTTTTTAAAATTCATTAAAATATTGTAAAATAAAATTTTGTATTATTTCTATACAGGTTAATATTCGATTTACGACGGAGACAATGGAATGAAAACGCCGTCGTAAATCAAAGATTCTTTAAAATTCTTCATTTGTTTAATTTAATTTTTTTTTAAATTAAGTTTTCATCTTACATAAAATGATTAAATAATATATAAATTTATATAAAGATTATTTCAATGTAAAAATTTAAAATTAAATAAAAATTAATTTTATTTGCGATAATAGAGAATTTTTGCATACCGTACGTTAGTTACCGTAGGATGTCCGTTAGCTTTTTCTCCCTAGCGCGCATGCTCATAGGAAACTGAGCAGGCGCGCTAGGGAGAAAAAGCTAACGGACGTCCTACGGTAACTAACGTACGGTATGCAAAAACTCTCTAATATCTGATAGCTTCACGAATTTCTGTTTTTAATTTTAACGAAGAGATTAGTGTCTTTAACAGTATCTGCAAATAGTCGAAGTCCTTGAGTTTAGAAAAATGTAATACTTCAACAGATTTTTTACACTAATTTATTTTGATGGTTTATTTATTTATTTTTCCTTTTATTGGGGATAATATCTGATTGGCTTCTCAAATTTCGTTTTTTTAATTTCAGAAAAGAGATTGATATTTTAACATAATAGCTATTTATATATTTTTTTTTCATTCTTCATGATAAAGTTACATAGCTTCTCAATTTTAAAAAAAAATTTCAGTCAAGAATCAATATCTTAACCTTATTTTTCAATGCCTGAATCAGTTGATTTATTTCAAAAGAAAATGAAATACTTCAGCAAATCTATTGACGCATTTTTGAGAGTTACTTTCCTTTTTTTTCATTCGTTGTTGTTTTTTTCAACGATTTATTCGTCTTGTGTATTAATCAAATCTAGACTAGATAGCTGGCCATTTTCTCTGTAATATTTTTTATAGATCCCGTTTTAGAGATTCCAATGATTTTGTTTCAAAGAACATTTCAAGATTAACAATTTAATTTGTTTCATTTTTCAATAAGGATGTTAGTATCTTAACCTTATTTTTCAATGGCTGAATCATTTGATTTATTTCAGAAAAAATTAAATACTTCAGCAAATAAATTGACGCATTTTTGAAAGTTACTTTTCTTTTCTTCCATTCGTCCTTTTTTCTTCAATGATTTATTCATATTGTATATGAATCAAATCTAGATTAGACAGCTGACTCTTTTCGAATTACAGATAGTATAATCTATAATCCGAATATTTTTTTTTGTTCTAATGCAGCTGGCAAACACTTAGACAGCTTGGTCTTGGATGCCTTAAGGCAAGCGCTGCACAGACGTTGCTCACTTTGCATTACCCAGAGGGCGCGTGTAACTTGAAGATAAGCCACGGACGCGGAGTAACAATGCCCCCCACAACGCTCTACGATCCTATTAGGACCGGGACCTACGGTTTAAAGTGGATTCCGAACCACTACAAACATCCATAATACCGCCGGGATTCGAACCCGAAACCTGTGGTACCGAGCGTCAGCCACTCGGCCATTCAGGCCCCCATAAACCGAATATAGTATTATAGATTATAGATCCAGTTAGAATATAAATTTATAGAACCATTTTTTTTGAAATTCCATTGATTTTGTTTCAAAGAACATTTCAGGATTAATAATTTAACTTGTTTCATTTTCAGTGACGAAATCTGTATCTTAACCTTATTTTTCAAAGGCTGAATCATTTGATTTATTTCAGAAAAAAATGAAATACTTCATCAAATCTCTTGACGCATTTTTGAAAGTTACTTTCCTTTTTTTTTTTTCATTCGTTGTTGTTTTTTTCAACGATTTATTCGTCTTTTATATTAATCAAATCTAAATCAGGCAGCTGATCCTTTTCGTGATTTGTTCATTTTTATATCGCTGTATTATTGATTTATTGATCCAATTTTTCTTGCGATTTCAATGATTTTGTTTCAAAAGAACAGTTCAGGATTAATAATTTAACTTGCTTCATTTTTCTGCGTATATGTTCTATTTTCCTTATAGCTTCTTGCTATGAATTACTATTAAACCTTGATTGATCTTATTGACTTGAATTTAGAAGAAAACCTTGTTTTTTTTTAACAAAACAAACAGAAATAGTAAAACAAAAATCTAATTTGGAATTACAATTTATTGTATGTAAACATAAGCTTTTACTGGATTGTAATTAGTATTGCAGTTATATCCATTTCTGAAATTCCACGTATAGTTAAATGATACTACAAGAACATATTCAATAGACTGAATTAATATTAGAAACAACATTAAGTATTGTAAATTAGTCGCAATTTTCGATTAACTGAGATCTCATATTCAGTATTGAGCTAGTGTTCCAGTTTATTAACAAGCAACATTATAGTAAATTAGTTGCAATTTTCGGTTAACTAAGATCTCATTTTCAGTATGAATCAATGTACCAAATTATTAACAAATAACATTAGAAGCAACATTAAGAACTGTAAATTAGTCCCAATTTTCTATTAAATTAGCTTTCATTTTCAGTATTAAATCAGTGTTCTAATTTATTCAACTACCTGCTTTAGAACAAGTGAATGACTTAGACCAATGAATGACTTAGTGAATGACCAATCCTCAATGTACGCAGGCAGGGCGATTCACGTTGAATCTCTTCAATCGACTCAAAACGGTGTCCCCGGAGTGGTCTTTTGTGTTTAGGAAATAGCTAGCAGTCGCACGGTGTGAATGCGGTGGTTGTGGAACGACATAGGTTTCCTTTTTGGTGAAAAAGTCACGAAGAATCAATGTGGCAAGAAATCGAACACAAATGAGATGATAATAATTAAATAAATGAAAAGTTTCATTACCAGTGGTATTCGAATTTTCTGTCTGGTAGCTAAAATATATCCAACTGTTAACCCAACGCAATAAGACGCACAGTGCACATAAGTTCGGAAATATCCTCGGTCTACGAAATAGTCGATGTCCCTAAAATGTAAAAAAAAAACAATAACGTTAATTATAACAATTTTATGATGTTATTATAATAATTTATCAGTGCTATACGAAATATCTGAGCCATTACAATGTTTGCAAACTTTTAGGAGAGGTAGAGTACATTTACATGATTCGGAATAACATAGCAATGCCTTCTCAATGCAATGAAGGATTTGGAATAATATTTCCGGAAATGTGTTTTATAACGTGGAATTCCATGGAATTTATGTAGAAACTCTTCATTTCACATACTGATGCATCGGAAATAGGACTGGTACGATACGTAAGATGGACGTAATACGTGATTTGATACGTAAGTGGAGTTGACAGACATGCATCTTGCATATAGGGCAATAGAGTAATGAACAATTGTACACGGTTTGCACAAAGAACATATCAGATAATGTATACTACTAGCTATAAATTCTTTGCGCACCTTGCCCATTCCAGCCATAATTTTCTTAATCACTTGGACGTCACATTTGGCAGACAGTGAATCAGTGGATTGGCCTACTCTATCTTCGGACCTGTCAAGTGTTGATTACGTTTGCTGACAGCATATTAAAGCACTTGTGTCCCCATATTAAGACACTTGTGAGAGCATATTAAGGCACTTGTGAGAACATATTAAGGCACTTGTGAGGGCCTATTAAGGCACTTGTGCGTCCGTTGACAATGCAAAAGACTGGTCAGGCTAGAACTGTCAGGATTCCAGCGATAAGATTTTGCAGCATTGAACTCCAGCCGGACAGGTAAGAGAAGTCCAATACATGGCCAGAATCCTTAATATTCGGAATTTCATGCTCAGGAGATATGAGATTAACAGCTCAAGGATAACCATTCGAATTTCTCCTTTAACTTAGTTCGTTGTTAATTTTCGTTACTTTTATTGATGTACTTATATATATGATTAATAAACCACCTATTCACTTCCGTGATGCCCTTTCATTTCTGATGTTTGCTAAGTCAAGAAAGCATTTTCGACCTTGTATCTCTATGTGATTCCGAATTTTCAAGATGTATTCTATTCTTTCCAGAAGTTTTTAAATCTGGAAAGCCTATATAATAATTCTTAGTAGTAAATAGAATTAAAATTAACATTATTTCAGCAATATAGAAAATTTTCTATCTCAATGTTGTTTTTTTTCTTTGTTTTTTTTTGTATACTTTTTGATAAATAATTCCCGATTTTAAGGCATAAAAGACCTTGACTTATTTCACAACAATAGTGTTGCATTTTTTCCACTGGAAGAATCGTAGCATTTCGTTCCCAGGAAGGAGGAATGTATATTCTTAGCAAGTACATAATAGAAACCTATCACTCCAATTTGACAGCAGATAAGCAGTGTTGTGAATAGTTATATTATATTCAATTAGTGTATTGTATTAATGAGAACAACCTGAAGCTCAAATTTGATAGAAGATATTCAGTGGCATGGATAAAGAGACCTCATGAAATTAGCGATTGTCTGTGCGACCTTCACAAGTAGAAACAATTACGGATGGAACATGGACTAAGCCATAAGTTGTGATAAACGATTACAGATGGAATATGAATTACACCATGAGTTGTTGCATCGTGATGGGTGATAGACCAGGGACTGAGAAAATGTGTACTCCCTTGAGAAGTGAGGGAAGCTGATCTCCCCCTCTTGGCGGATTTTCTTAAAATGAAGTTTTTAGAGAAGAAGAAAGGGAGTCGATAAGAAAGGTTGTCTTTTTCTCTGAAGTGACTGAACAGGCCGGAGTTTCCGACTGTTTTCAAAGTGAGCCCTTTGTGGTTTCGTGTATCACGCTGTGTGATAATAAGGTCTGCCGCTGACCAGTTATTTTGAGATTTGTTGTAGATCCGAGAAATCCAAAAATATCCTTCCTTGGCACTTGTGAGTCAAATTTAAATCTTCAATTTTCATTTTTTTGTAAATAATAATTTGCATTAAAGCGAAGTTCTGTATACACACACACACACATATATATATAGAAATATGGGTAGCAAATAAAAATTAAAGTATTCCCATCAGCCTGAAAGTGGCCCTCTTCTCGAAGCCGTATAGGTCTAGTATAGACCGAGACGTTACACTTACTCAGGATGAACGAAAGCAGTTATTGCAGTCGGATGAAGTTTGAAGTAAACATGATTCGCTGCTGTGATTGCAGTTCCAATAATAAAAAAAGCCCCATTCATCAAGAAAGCCAAGCGTGGATTCCTGCAAAGAGAAATTACATGGTGACTTTCAGCTGCAAAACATATTAAGTTCATTTTTGAATTCCTACTATTAGTTCACGCTCTCCCTATATATATCTTGTTCAAATTTTCAATCGTTCATAAAATACTTTTTTATTCATCCACTCAAGTACAAATACATTTTTTTGAACTTGTAGTGGATGGCACTTGATGTTAATACAGTTTTTTTTCAAATATTAATTCCTTCATTAAATTTAATTAATTAATTTTAGTTTTTTTTTCAATTTAAGTTGCATGTATCCACCAATAGATGGCGCCAGATGTAGGAGAACAATTTCAACTTTATTTGTAAAGGACTTTTCTGCAATATAGAGAAAAAAAAGTAGGAATTGACTAAAAGTTTTTATATATATATATTACTTGTTTTACTTGCATTTTATTATCTATTATAATATAGAAAAAAGATAGTATTAAGCACAGGAAAAAAAAGATAGCATTAAGATATAAAAGTTAAATACCGTATATTTCAGTGTATAAGTCAAAAATATACACTGAAATATACGGTATTTAACAATGTAATAACGTAAATACTTCAATTACTTACAGTGAACAACAATAATGTAATACTGTAGGTAAATGAAGTTGCAGGAATTTTTTTTTTGTTTGTTTCGGCTTACATATGGCCTTTGAACTTAGGCTAATTTTTTAAAGAAAAAATACATTCTCGGCTTAGACAAGTAGTCACACGGATCAGTTTATATTCGGAAATATACAATATATACTGTTTCTAATGTTTAAAAGTGAAGATTTTAAATTTTTTTTCTCGTAACAATTTCTGACGAAGTATAGTTTTTCTCGAAGTCCATGGAAGTCAACTAGAGAAGCTGCATTAGAATTTGGGATAACCACGCGTCGTAATTAAAGGTGAGCTTCCACCGAATGCTAAAATCTCACGTGTTAGAACTCTATCCATTCAGAAACTTGAGGATGAAGGAGATCAGAAAAACTACTTACCATTCAACAACTTCATCAATTATTTTTAATGTTATGAATTGAAACTTCTATTGATGAATTTTGTAAAAAATTTTAATTTTTATTAGAAATTATTGCTTTAATTATTTGTGAACTTTTGCATTTGAGAACCTTTGATGTGAATAAATAACTAATAAATAAAATTCTGAACTTAAACTTCACATTAGGATTCTACATCCTATTTAAGTTACTAGTATATGATGTTGTCTAATTTCATCATTTAAAATTAGACTTAAACATCATTTTAGGATTCTATATGATGTTTAAGTCATAAACATATGATATTAAGTATAATTTCATCATTTAGGATCAGACTTAAACAAATTTAAAAGAAATTAGGACTCTAGAGTTTTATAGAAATTCATTTTTACTTACTTTTTAAGAGGTATGAGAACAGCTAAACTTATTAAATACAAGTGAGTATCCACAGGTATATACCAGCTCCAATTCATACACTGCAATGAAAAAAAAATTATTATTATAACCTTGCTTCCACCTATACGTACGCAAGAGCCCCCCTGTGGCTTTCAGGAGAAATGATCTGTAGGCCATGAGATCCTCATCTGAGAGGAAATATGACACCACCATCTGCTTGCTTCTGCTGAGAAACATTTAGTTGACCTACAGACTCCCATCCGAAGAGGTAGTATATTTCTCGCACCCTACGTGTATCCGAGTTTCGGTTTTTCGGCTTAGAAGGGGAGTCCTTCTACGAATCTATATTATAAAATCATTTTTGAAAGCACGTTCAATTGATAAATGCATTAATTTCTTTAGTTTAATTTCAACTTTTCATTTATATTATTCCAACTTTTATTGTCTTACATCAAGGGTGGCCAACCAGCGGCCCTCCTAGAATATTTTTCCGTGATATATAGTGAGATTTATCACACTTTTAATAAATGTATTTATTTTATAATGGGCAATAAGCAGTAAAAACCAATATATTAAAAAAATACATTATTTGTGCATCCATATATTCAAAAATTAACTGTCGAAATTGGGAGAAAAAATTAATTTTGATTTTAAAATAATATCCTTGCGAATATATGACAGATATTGGCTGTTTTATTTATGAGTTTACAGATATGAGTTCGCAGAATAATTAAATTACATTCTGTGAACTCATGATGCGCGCATCTTGGAAGGAACATATAATATGAGAGGTTCTATGTTTCACTTTAAGTGAGCCCAGTGACGCAGTGACCATGCCTAGATAAGTACAGTTGATTGTTGATCTTTTTTTTCTAAAATAAAATTAACCAAACACGCTCAGACATATCGGACGCCAACCTGCAACATCAATTACGATGTGTAAATCCCCAAATTGAGATCGATTTGCAAAAGTTGAGTGAAAGAGTGGAGAAACAACAATCGCATTAGTAAAATAAATATTTTTTAACGATTTCCTTTTTTTTTTTTTTTTTTTTTTTTATATTCATATATTTTTTTATATTTCATGTTAGTGTTATATACTTCTCTACAATGTGCATTTAGCATCATTATTATTGTATTATCTATGTTTACATGTAAAATAATAGTAAACACAAAAACAATAACTCATTATGTTTCAATTTTTCACTCCAAAAAAGGTCTATAGTGGGTCTAAATCTAATATGGAGATATATAATTTTATATGCTGCCCGCGGAGTTATGATGTATTTCCAAAGTGGTCCATAAGATTATTTGGGTGAGCCAACTCTGATCTACATAGTAGGTTTTTAAGTTTAAAACAACCATCTACTCCATGGTAGATGAAATTTTAATCAAAAGTTTTATGATTTTTTAGAAAGATTACAACAAATATTTTTAATTTTCAATTTCTTATTCTCTGTTGATAAACTGGATTGTTCAAAATAAATAATTAAATCATTTGGAAAATTTAAGGTCTTAAAAATGTATTTATCACGCTGAAGTATTATATCTTAATCCCAATTTTAAACAAATAAATAACTATCCACTTACCATTTCAGAATTTGGAACAAAATTATTGAAGAATAAAAGATTAGTCCACCACTTTTTCTTGCATTTCTCCACTAGGCCATCGATAACTGTTTCTTTCCAAACAGGACCAGACCCTAGGTGTGGTATCAAGAAAAGGCAGGCAATAACTAGCATAAACGGTGGAGCCAATCTACATAAAAATATCATTAAAAATTAAAATTTATAATCCTTTTACATAGCAAAGTTTTATTAATAATTATTGTATTTAGATATTTGAGATACCTGGTGGCAACACCATCATTATTTTTGATATTAAGTTTCAATTGTAAATGTGGTAGCAATTCAATGTATTTTTTTTTTTTTTTTTTTTTTTTTTTGTAAAAGGTAATAAAAAATAATGTCTAAAATGCAATCAGATTTTCGATTGGTATTCAATTACTTGGTAAAATCGCAGAATAGGGGCCGTTGGGATTTGGCGTCAAAAAATATTTTCGTCAAAGTGAGCCAATGGGATTCTAATCCAAATGAAGTGAATTACAAACAGTATCAGAAAACTGGGTTACAGCATTTGGCGGCTCATTAGTGCCACAAAAAAGTCGCCAAAATCCCATGGGCTCTATTTTGCGATTTGGATAATTATTTTAATAATACTTTTATTTTAAACGGATTAAATTATGATTTCTTTCTGTTTTTGCCAGGATATACAATGGCCCATAATAAGTATCACCTATACATTTTTTTTTGTTTGTTATTTAATGAGTAATTTTGAAAGAGTATTATTTTTCTGTATGAAAAATGCGTTATTTGTGCTATAAAAATTAATCTGAAAAATCTCCTTTAAAAATTTTAATATTTAGTTTCAACATTAACACATTTTGCTTTAACATTTTCACTTTAAAAATAGAAATATTTATTAACTGTTCTGTAATTTCATCATAAAGTGACATTTGTTTTTAAGGCAATTTGAATATTAAATCACTTTTATTTTTCATATTTAAAATAAAGGTTAAGATGATTTCTGGCAGAAAAGAATGTTGTTTTCAGATTAAAAAAAATTAAAATAAATAATATTAATTAAAAAATATAAATGGCCAAAGATTTATATATGCCATTGTAAATATCTTGCCATTATATGATTGTATTATTCTATTTGAAAACTTTTTTTTATATTTCTATGACTTTTGCCATTTTGAAAATTTTTTAAGCTATTAAAATTTTATCTTCTATTTTTAAATATATTTCCCATTAAATTTAATGAAGAGATTTTTCCTGAAACAGTGATTACGAAATTTCATAACTGGCATGTCTGTCGTCTTGTTCATAAGGAATTTCAGGAAATAGTTCATAAAGATTAAATGTTTAAAATTATAATTATTTTTTTCTATCTTCCCTCTAAATTTTTATTTTTATTGTTACTGCTAAGAATCCACTTGTGTAAATATCTTAATCTAAAGAAAAAGTATTTTAGAAGCCACTGAAGTAAAAGTATTATATCAATTTTATTGAAGGATTCCTCTTCATAATATCTACTACTGTGTACTACTACTGTTTAAAGTAAGACCAATTTTCAATTTAAAATTTCCGGGGTTTATGGAATTTCAATTTTTTTTCTTTTTTGGGTTGCTGACACTGTCCTTGACATCTGTGTGAAATTTGACTTCAAAATATTCATTAGTGTTTGATTTATATTGATTCCGGTGATTTTTGAAATGTCTGAATGAATTGAGCAAAGAACTTGCCGATATAGGAATGCTCACCGAAATGCCTTCTGCAACTTTCTATACATTTCCGCGAACAAAATTTAACGCAAGTTCTTTGCTCAATTCTTTCAGACACTTCAAAAATCGCCGGAATCAGTTTTAGCGACTCACAAAGCCAAGCGTAACTCAAAAACTAATGAATATTTCGACGTCAAATTTCACACAGATGTCAATGACAGTGCCAGCAACCTAAAATAATAATAATAATAATAATAATAATAAAATGGTCTTACTTTTTGGACACAGTGGTAGTTAATAATCTCTTTGAATACTTAAGAAAAAACATTACTTATAAACAAAAATAAGCATTGGACCTATATCTGTAATACATAAAAGCAGTTAAATATTCTTTGACATCGGTATTTTAGATATAACTTAAAATAAATATTTAATAAGTAAATTAATAAGTAACGGGATAAAAAATATTTTTTTATAAATTATTAATTATATTTATTTCACAAGAAAAATAACACGCTTATTAAACACGTTGCTACGCCACTATGCAGAAATATTGCATATTTTGCTACTTAGCGCTGCAAGAATTTAGAATAAACTTGACCTTTGACATCGGTATTTTAGATTTAACAAGTAAATCTTTAATAAGTAAGGGGATAAAAAATATTTTTATAAATTATCAATTATATTTATTTCACAAGAAAAATAACTTGCTTTTTGGGCATGTTGTTACGTCACTGTGCCTTAAGTGCTGCAAGAATTTAGAATAAACTTGACCTTGGCAATGGGTTTATTAATCATGTGGTCTGTTGCACTTTTTCGTGTTATTTTGGAGTAGAAAGTAAAAGGCAAGCAATCAATATTCTACGTAGAAACACACAAACAAACAAACCAAAAATAAAAAAGAAATATTTTTTTCCCCCTTTTACCACCTCGAAACTTGTTTTTGGAACAAGTTTTTTTGCAGGATGCACAAAGAACCATTGCAAAACAAGAATCTTATTATTACATTTTTTTTTTCTTGTTTATGATAGCAATCAAAACTCCTTCTGGCCAAAACATACCAGCCATACCAGGCAAGATCTAACGCTCCAAGTAAAAGTTGGAAAAAAAACACGAAGAAGAAGAGTTTGCTGAATCGCAAGGATTATTTTTCTTAAGCGGCTAATTAAAAAATAATTAATCGAAATTTATTATTATTTAACTTGTTTGTTAAAGGAAATTGGGTTGTTGTGAAAACTCAATTGTTTGATTAATCAAATCATTAAATGTGATGAAATTGAGTTTGAAATATAAGATGATTGCTATTATTCTTCTATTATTCTTGCTTATTAATTCTATTATTCTTATGATTGCTATTATTCCGCTATTATTCTTATGATTGCTATTATTTCGCTATTATTTTATTATTAATTGCTATTATTATTATTATAAGGAAACGTAAAGTACCATAAGGAAATCTATAACATAGATTTCCTTATGGTACTTTACGTTTCCTTATTACGAAATTATGTTTACTAAATTAGAAATTAATTGGCCAGTTCTCTAATAGTAAAATTAGAGGTTAAACAACAAAGGGATGATCTTGAATCTATAAATAATTATACTATAATAATAGTATTTAAAATACACTGATTATAATTTGGCAACTAGAGAGATGTCTGTTAAATTATTATAAAATATCATTAAATTATTATAATGATGATCTAGGATCTATAAAGAAGGTGTAACAATCACGGATAATAATTTAGCAAATTAAGAGATGTCTGTTAAACTATTACAAAGTATCACTATTTTAATCTGAAGTTTGTAATCTATGATTAGAGAGTTTTTGCATACCGTATTTTATCGTCCGATATTTTTTTCTCCCTAGCGCGCATGCTCATAGGAAATTGTGCATGCGTATCTGTAATAATATTTTCTATGAGCATGCGCGCTAGGGAGAAAAAAATATCGGACGATAAAAATACGGTATGCAAAAACTCTCTATTAAGTTACATAAAAATAAACAAGCTTTTGACTGCAATATCTGTAATTTTTAATTGCTTAATATTTAGAAATACCTTATATTTTCATTAATAATTTATTTATAGTGCATAATTTGTAGCTTTGCTAGCAAAAGACATAAAAAGAAAATAAGATTACGATAAAAAAATTAAGTAAATTTATTTTCTAGCTTTAAAATTTTTAAAATAACTAAATACAATTATCTGTGTATTTTCTGGGTTTTTTTTCACAGTTAAAATAAAAAATATTTTTATAAATTGCGGTCTTAATGTTTATTAAGAACCATAGAATAAATATTCTTTTTTTTTTCTACTTGTGTTTCGAAAAGTTTGCTGCTTTCGTAGATTGTTAACAAACTACAATAGACAATAAATTAATACATTTATTAACAAAATAATAAATAAAAAAAATAAATAAAAAGTTAAGTTGGAAAAGTCTTAGATTGTAACAAACATTGATTATAATTTGGCAAAATGGAGGGATGTCTATTAAATTATTAATAAAATATTCGCTATATAAATATGATTACTTTCATCTGAAGTTTGTAATCTATGATTAATAAAAATAAATAACATTTGGATTGCAATATCTGAACTTTTTATTTTCTTAAAATTTAGAAATGTTTTATATTTTTATTAATAGTTTGTTTATAGGGCATTTTTGTAGCTTTGTTAACAGCACATATAAAAAAATATAAAGCTGTAATAAAAAAATTAAATAAATTTATTTTTAGAATTAAAATTTTAGAAACACCATGATACTGAAATACCATTATCTTTGTAATTTCTGGGGTTTTTTACATTGAAAATGAAAAATATTTTTATATATCGCAGTATATTAAGAACCATAAAATAAATATCTTTCATTTTTTTTTCTTCTTGTGTTTGCAAAACAGACTGTTAACAAACTACAATAGATAGTAAATTATTACATTTAATAAATAAATAAAAAAATCTCGGATAAAAACCATATAAACAATTTGTTTTCCATATGAAATATTTAATACAACTTCAGAAATATTAACAAAGAACTAGAATTATTTTTCTTAAAAGAAATATTCTCACAAGCATTTTTATTTTAATGTAAGATTCTTTTTTTATTAACATTCATTCAATTTAATCCTAATTAATTAATTATTTAACTGGCAATATCAAATTATTTTCAACGTAACTACATGCGTAAAAATGAAATGAATTCTTAAATTTATGAAGTTATTCTTACCTCCAAACACGTCTAAATATGAAAAGGAAAATATTTATTTTTTCTTGTTTCGCCTTCATGATGCCATATGAAACCAAAACAGCACTGAAAATAAAAATTTAAAATTTTATAACACAAATAAAATATTTTATTTTGTGCTACTATCACAGATGAAAATCAACTTTTTTTTATACTGAAGATTGACGATCATAAAATATCTTGCTATTTCTAATATTGTACCTGCTCTTAGCTATAGCTCTTAATATTCTCTTACTAATGAGCGATTGCATTTTAAAACAAACAAAGTCTTTAAAACTAACCGTGTTCTTTAAAACAAGCATGTTTCGCTTTAAATATTTTTTTTTCCAATGCAGCTGGCAAACAGACATGGACATCTTTGGATGCCAATAAAGGCTGACCGATGTTACTCACTTTGCATTACCCAGGGGCGCGTGTAACTTGATGGTAAGCCACGGACGCGGAGTAACAATGCCCCCGTAGCGCTCTACGATCCTATTAGGACCGGGACCTACGGCTTAAAGTGGATTCCGAACCACTATGACACCCATGGGCAAAGCCGGCCGGGATTTGAACCCGATACCTGTGGTACCGAACGCCAGAACGCTAGCCATTCGGCCATCAGGCCCCTCTCGCTTTAAATATGGAAAATGATATTCTTTAAAAAGTTTGATTTGTCCCTCTGCGGTCATTTTTTGACATTTTGGGCTAAATAGACTGGGAACTACAGTTTAACGTAGATTCCGAACCACTAAAAGCAACCATGCCACTGCTAGGATTCGAGGCTGAAGCCTGTGCTACCAACAGCCAGAGCCCTAACCAATATCTCGGGAGCTCTACGATAAAGCAGGCATTCTTCAATTACGAGAAACGTAATTTTCCAGCCAGATGCTGTTTAAATTGAATGGATTCCTGTAATATTTTTTTTTAAAAAGAAATAATTCCCATTTTTCTTTAAATAAAAAACATACTCCATTAAAATATTATTTTTTTTCCATACTATCATTTTATACAGCAGCTGTTCTTCTTCATAGGCGAGTACAGGCTTCAGATACGAATCCTGGTGGTGGCATGGATGTTGGTGAGTGGTTTGAATCGACGTTTCAACTGTAGGTCCCAGTCTAATTAGCCTAAAGTGTGCAAAAACTGACCGTAGAGCGACAAATCAAACTCAAACTTCATTGGCGCAACAGCCCCATGGTGGGTCAAGGAAGTCTGCCTACTTGCAGATTTCAAGTCCGAAGATGTTCTCTTTTTACGAGGTAGGGTTGTCAGCCCAAATCCCGGTTTATTTAAAATACATTCGTATTATTCATTTTAATGCTGTAGATATAGGTGTCATTTGATGAGATTTAGTTGTTTAATATAAAAAAATTACGAATTATTTTGGCTTTCTGTTGTTTCTTATCCCACTTGGTAGATATCTAGACCAAGTCCAAGAACCGATGTGGTCTTATGGAAGGAGGGGAAAACGGGCAGCTTCTGTTGTGATGAAGTACACGTAGAAGACTGGCTTGGCTCCGTGACGCTAACATTTTACGGGGTAGGGTTGTCAGCTGTACAGTTATAGTAGACAGGGATCTACGGTTTAAAGTGGTTTCCAAACCACTAGATTCATGACACAGCCGAGACTCGAACTCGAAACCTGTGGCGTTGAGAGCCAGAGTGCTAGTCACTCACCCATCAGGCCCCATATAAGATGTTATGCATTGAAAAATAATGAGTAATAGTCAAGATTAGATTATTTCATATTTAAGAGGTAAAATATGAAATATTAAAAAAAAAATTCCGTTCAAAGGTTTAAAAATACTAGTGTATCGATAAATTTTCATAAAAAGCTAAAAGCAGCATCCATTGCATACCTTATGAAGAAAAATGTTTCGACATTCAAGAATCCATTAGCTATGAATTGAAAAGCCCCTTCCGTCGTTGCTATTCTTGCATTTAAAAGAGAACCTAAAAACAATTGAAATGAAATACGTACAATATATACATATATACCAATTCGAAAAAGCTTAATTTTATATACCTGCTAAGCTACTTTCTGAGATTTAGACAAATATATTGTATTTATAATGACAACGTGTTTGAAGAAAAATAATAAATAAATAAATGATGAAGGCTTTAAAACAGCGTAAGTAATATTTCTACAAATTTCTATAATTCATTTATGTGACGTTGTTTTATTTTGATTTATCACAGTTTTTACATACCATGACAGTGATAAAAATTCCTCATCTACTAACCTACTATACTCTACCTACTATTCCTTAAATCTACTTATTTGGTATACTAAATGAAGTAAACACATACAAAGAGGAACAAAATTTACGTTTAGTGTTAACTTTAATATAATACTAATAACAAGGTATTATTACTATAATACTAATAATAATACTTAATAACATAATAATAAATAAAAATAAATAAATAATAATATAATGATAAATAATAATAATAATAATAAATGGTAATACTAAATAATAAAAAATTTAAATGCAGAAAGCCTTAAAACAAGCATACATAATCTTCCTTCAAATTTATATAATTTCTAAATTTATATAATATGTTGCTTTATTTTGATTTATCACAGTTTTTGCATAACATGACTGTGATATAAACTCCTTACCTTAAATATGCTAATTTGATATATTAATTTAAGTAAATACATGCAAACACGGACAAAATGTACGTTTAGTGTTAAGCATAATTTCTATTACTTATGTTTCTTTTTAATTAGAAAATTAAGAAATGTATTCTTAATTTTTGAAGGCGTGAGAGTTTTTAAACAAAATGTAATATAAATTGTACAAATTTATTTTTTATGTTATATTGCTTAATTTGATTTATTAGCAAGACTGTTTTCAAGCTTGCGAAATGCATAAGTGTGAATTGAGTTTTTACTTATTTCAGCGAGACGATGTTTTTCCAAAAAATTCAGTGATTTCGGTACCAATCGAGATTTAACGCGTTTGAGGCCCAAAACATCTTTTAAAATGGAATTGACCGACCCTTTTGAAATTCCAACATCAGCAGCAAGGTGTCTAATTGTAAATCGACTGTTTGCAAGCACCAAATCTTTAATTTTTGGACGTGAGCTTTGTCGTTTGAGGTAGATGGTCGACCAGAACGCTGTTCGTCTTCAACGCGTTCTCTGCCTTCTTTGAACTTTTTATACCACTTCTAAACATTTCTTTCCGATATAAGAATGCTCACCGAATGACTTCTGCAACATTCTATACATTTCCGCAAACAAAATTTAATGCAAGTTCTTTGCTCAATGAATTCAGACAATTCAAAAATCGCCGAAATCGCTTTTAACGTCTCATAAAGCTAGGCGTAACTCAAACACTAATGAATATTTTGATGTGAAATTTCACACAGATGTCAAGGACAGTGCCAACAACCTATAAAAGAAAAAAAAAATTGAAATTCTATTTGCCCGGAAATTTAAATTTAAAATTGGTTTTCCTTTTTGGGTACAGTAGTGCTCCTTTGATTGCAGATTTAGTATGGCATGTTTTTTACTTCTCACTTTGATTAGCAGATTTAGTATGGCATGTTAAATAAACACACGCATAGGGCAAAATTTAAAAGTAAGGTCCTTATAAAACTCTATCATTTTTGCTTCTTTGTTAGAAAATTACAAAAAGCATTCTTAATTTAACAAATACTGAAAAACATTTTAAACATGTTTTTTTTTTGTTATATACTATATTAAAAAAAAAGGAATCTTAAATATTTTAATTAAAAAAATTCATGTAATTTAAAAAAAATCTTATTAATAAAATTAGTAACTTAAAATAATCCTTGCAGTTCTCACATTTTTTTATTCGCAGTATTTGATCATTAAATTTTTGAGTAAAATTGTTTTGATTATGTAGTCAAATGAAATTGCAGCGATTGATTAAAATCTCCAATAATTCAGTAAAAGCATTTCAGCCATCCAATATCTAAAGATACTTACCTAGAGCTTGATAATTGATGTAGTAGTAGGAGTGGTTTAAAATCACCCACAGAAGAGTGATTACTTTCATTCCGTGAAAAATTTTGATACTATTCGGAGACTCGTCTTTTTTCAGCAGTCGACAGGCATTCGTGTATAAAGAGAAGCATATCAGATATCTAATGGCGACACCTATAGCAAATCATAAAAGAATCTTTTTTTAAAAAAAATAATGAGATTGTGGTGTTGTACTCAGGGACTTAAACTTTAAAGATTTTTATACCCTTATAACAATAACATGTACCTAGAAAGAAGACTCTAAACTGTCTTCCCAATACACATATTAGACATTAGACACTTAGAATACAGCAATAACCCATTTAATAATATACCTAAAAATCCGCAATAACTCGTTTAATAATGTACCTAAATATCCGCAATAACCCATTTAGTAATGTATCCAAATATCCGCAATAACCCATACCACATATAAACCTACAGGTTCGAATGCCATTAGAGACTTATACATGTTGGAGAAGGAAACACATATACATGAAATAAATCAAAAGCTAATTTCATAATTAAAACAAAATCATAAAAAAATCTTAAAAAAAAAAAAAAAAAGAATGCTATTGTGATGTTCTACTCACTGACTTAAGCTTTAAAGATTTAAAGCCTTATCCATAACATTATTTAGCAATAACACGTACCTAGAAAGAATATGCTAATCCTTCTTCCCAGTGCATACATTAAATACTTTGAATTCCGCAATAACCCATCTAATAATATACCCAAAAATCCGCAATAACCCATATACCACATATAACCCTTCAGGTTCGAATGCCTTCAGAGACTTGTACATGTTGGAGAAGGAAACATTTACACATGAAATAAATGAAAAGCTAATTTCATAATTAAAAAAAATAATCAAAAAAATCTTTAAAAAAAAAGAATCTTATTGTAGTGTTGTACTCATGGACTTAAACTTTAAACCCTTATAACAATAACGAGTACCTGGAAAGAACACGGTAAGCAGTTCTACGCTTACACGCTTATACAGTTAAATAATGTAGTTACTTTAAAACTTTTAAAAATTCAAAAATAATAAAAATAAAAATAATTTTTTTTAAGGTATGTAGTTATAGTTACTTAAACTACAGTTAAACGCTTCTACCCAATACTTGCATTAAACATTTTGTGTTCAACAATAATCCATTTAATAATATACCTAAAAATCCGCAATAACCCATACCACAAGTAAACCTACAAGTTCGAATGCCTTCAGAGACTTAAACATGTTGGAGAACGAACACATACACATGAAATAAATCAAAAACTAATTTCATGATTTAAAAAAATAAAAAAATTATAAAAAAAAAATTTAAAAAAAAAGAATACTATTTTAATGTTGTACTCGGGTATTTTAGGATTGTACTATTTTTTAGTGCTGTACTTAAACTCTAAAGTTTTATATCCTTATAACAATAATAAACTTAGGAAGAACACGTTAAACCGTCTACCGAATACACACATTAAACACTTTGAATTTCGCAATAACCCATTTAATAATATACCTAAAAATACCCGTAAATTGAAAGCATCTCCTGTCTCGAAATTTGCCAGTAGGCAGACAACCTGGGCTGTTGCGCAAATGAAGAAGAAGAAAAAAATCATAATTTGATCATTTTAAGATTCGATTTCAAATCCTTGGAATGGAAGTATAAAAATTAGAAGATATTTTTTAAATAAATTGTTGGATATTATGGAGGTCTATTGAATGATTTCTTCATTTCTAAAAGTACCAAGGCGAATTGGTACTTTTTATTGAATGAGTACTTCAAACCGCCATAATAAACTAGCGTAAGTTAATTATTGGATGTATTTAATACACGTAAATTAAACGTTTATTTTCAATTTTGAATTACGATTTATTAGTAAATAGTAGACTACCAGCTTTTTATTGAATTCAGTACGAAGGCCGTTGATATGGGAAAGATAAGAAGCAGTCTCACCTTGTAACAACAAAAATATCTTTGTAGACTTAAATGTTACTTTACTAGTGTAGGATTTGAAAATAATTTTGCAACTTTTGTTATTTTTGACGTCATACTAAGTAATTAATTTCCCATTAAGACATATCTTTTCCCCTATTTTTATTTTAAAACTAAAATTTTCAGTGTTTATTCCGGAAACATATAATTAATGAAAACTAGAAGGACAATAATTTATTAATGTAACCATACTTCCTCCTACGCATTGACTTTCCTCCTATGTTAAGGAGAAATGATCAGCTGGCCTAACAGATTCTCACCCCGTGTGGAAGTAAATTCCACGCATCCCGCGCGTACCTGAGTATAGGGTTTTCGGCTTAGAAGTGGAATCCTTCATCAAATCTATAATTATATGTCCTTAAATGTGTTAAATATTGTATGTCTTTCATTGTATGTGTGTGGAGTTTGTGCGTGTGTCAATAAAGCTGTGAGTTCTC
Organism: Caerostris darwini; assembly: GCA_021605075.1. Taxonomy (NCBI): domain Eukaryota; kingdom Metazoa; phylum Arthropoda; class Arachnida; order Araneae; family Araneidae; genus Caerostris; species Caerostris darwini. Next base: position 215,181 of record BPLQ01006469.1, on the reverse strand, counting down.
CAACCTGTGTCTCAAGTATCTTAACCCAACCACACCCAGTTACAATTCGGTTGCCCAGCCTACACCCTACATTAATTAATATCATTAGTAATGAATAATCGATCGAATTTTTACGGTCTGTGTTTATTATATCCGTTATATTAAATGAAATATACATGTCTTTAATAAATGCAGAAAAATATTTGTTATACCTAAATAATGCTTGTTATGCTTGTCTTGGCATTTAATATAAATTTCAGGATGAAACTTCAAACAAGTGTTTTTCCTGCAAGTTGGAACTGATAGACAATTCAACATTTATTGTTGTTGTTTATCCTACTTGGAAGACAGTAGTATCCAGACTAAGTCCAAGAAACAGTGCGATATCATGGAAGGATTGACAGTTTCTGTTGTGATAGAATCTGACTTGGCTTCGTGACACTGACTTTTTACGGGGTGTCGTTGTCAGCCCAACGCTATACAGTCATATTAGACCAGGACCTACGGCTTAAAGTGGACTCCGAATTACTACAAACATCCATTGCACTGCCAGGACTCGAACCCGAAACACGTGGTACTGAGCGCCCGCCACTTGGTCACCAGTCCCCGCAATTCAACATTTAAAACACTTATATAATCTCTTTCGTGGGAGTTAGTCATTATATTAATTGAACAAATAATTGTTGGATATAAAATATCAGTGGTTTTACTCTTATGAAATACAAATCTACCACCTAAAAAATATATTGAATTAATTTAAATCATTGATCCCAAAAAATTTCAATAAGAAAAATTATGAAACAACAAATTATTCATCATTTTCATATATCAGTCATATTTAACCGTAAGTGAAGAATTGTAGAAGTTTAAATACGTACTTAGTTTTGCTTGGTAATTCTCGTCTTCAGATTTTAACTTCAACGTTACATCTGTTATAGTAGCAGTAACGGCCAAAAATAATAAAAATGCTAACACGGTTCTGAAAGGAAAAAATTATATTGATAATGATAAATAAAGAACAGTATTTATCTTAAATAACATTAGTATTATTTACTCACAATAACTTTAGTACTTTAGTACTAAAGTTATTGTACGTAAATAATACTACACTTTAACTTTAGGATTTACAATACTCAAATATTTTTAACTTTAGTGTTGTTGTTGTTTCTTATTCCACTTGGCTGGTCAAGCCCACAAGCCCATATGGACTCATGATTGAAGGGGAAGGAAGCAGCTTCTGTTGTGATGGAGCACCCGTAGGTAGAAGCCTGACTTTTGCTCCGTGACGCTCTTACAGTCATAGAAGACCGGGACCTACGGCTTAAAGTGGATTCCGAACCACTACAAACATCCATGGCACCGCCGGGAGTCGAACCCGAAACCTGTGGCACCGAGCGCCAGAGCGCTAGACACTCGGCCATTCAGGTCCCAAATTTGCCAACGGCACGCAGTGTTCCCAGGTGGTCACCCACCCAAGTACTGACCGCGCCCAATGATGCTTAACTTCGGTGATCTAACGAGAACGGTATATTCAGCATGGTACGGCCGTTGGCTTAACTTTAGTACTTACAATAACTATAGCATTGTTTACTTTAAATAATTTTTCATTTAAATCTCAGATAGAAACTTATTTTTAACCTCACTCATTCATTTTCATTGAACCTTTTTTTTTCCCCCCACAAAAAGCAATATTTCTTTTTATTACAACTGATAAGCCAGGTTTATAAACTTTTAGAAAGGAGTAGGATAGCAGCATACTGGGCATAGCATTATTGGATCTTAAAGATTTTCTAGAGCAACAGATTTCGTTGCACTGGTGCGGGAGTTTCTATTATTCTCGCAGAAACTTTTCGTTTAGCATACTAAGGAAACGATAGTAGAATGACTGATCATACGAATGTGATGCTAGTGGATAGCTTTTTGCCTTGTGGGGGCTATAGAATGTAACGCAAAACGCATAACGCTTATACTCGCAATGATATCCAATGATGGTTATTGCCAGCCATCGCATCTTTGGGTTCTTGCCCCTTCTGAAATGGACTTTTCTAGGCGTGAACGAACGGCATGGACTTCGGATATGGATGAATCTGTACTAGGTTTAGTACAGGACAATACAAGTTCCCTGAAGTGAGCTATAGCTCACCATGCTGGTATGTTCGGCTGCAGTATCTGGAGGCTTGTAAGTGAAAACAACATACATCCGTAATTTACATTTGCTACTATTGACCATGCTAGTTTTGTTGATGTATGTCGATTAATAAATCTCACATTCTCTTTTGTGTCTTTCCATTTATAGTGCTTTCTGAGCACACTTCAGGAAAGCATTTACAAACCTGCATTGCTATGTGAATTTCAGTCGCCTAGGTACCCACTGGGTATCTGTCACCTGTCCTAGAGGTTTTGTAAACCTGGTACTGAGATACCTTGCAATAAGCAGAAATTAACTGATCCAGTTTTTTTTTATTAATGTACATTGGTTAATAAAATAGGCTTATATATCTGTGCTATATATATTAGAATAGTTTACGATAATATATATATATATATATAAATATATGTATATAAAGCGAAATATATATAATATACATACGAAATATATCTAATAACTTATATTCTAATTGCCGTGTTCAGGAAAGAATTTTGAACCTTGTAATGCTGTGGAGATTCAATTATCTTGTACTACCTTATATCACCTAGAAATTTGTAGACCTTTTATTAAAACCAGTATATAACTACTTCTAGTTATGAAAACTAAATACTTGACTCTCTTTTTCCTCTCTCACTCTCTTTCTCATATATATACATATACTGGTGGTTATCAAAATAATGGAAACACCTGTGAATAAAAGGGACATTTAAAAATGTGAACCTATACACTAGCTTACAATATGACGTAAGCCCGAGTCGGGCAAATTTTTCAATTGGAATTTTATTCCTGTTATTAAAAAATGCAGTTAACTATTCTAGGAGCATTGTTTACAAGAAAAGGCGCCATTCGAAGTCTTTTAAACTACAGTATTTTTGCAAATAAATTCTACCGAATTTTTTCAATTCGTTAAAAGTAACCAATTCGTTATTTTTGAATAAAATTTCATCTCTAAAGTAGCTTATAATTATTAGGGAGTTTTTGCATACCGTAAGTTTGTTACCGTAGGACGTCCGTTAGCATTTTCTCCCTCCAGCGCGTGCTCAGTTTCCTATGAGCATGCGCGCTAGGGAGAAAATGCTAACGGACGTCCTACGGTAACAAAACTTACGGTATGCAAAAACTCCCTATTATCAAATTAATTTATAATTTATTTTTGCTTATTATTGAATAACATTATTTTGCAATTTTAACTATTAACCTCAAACATTGTATACATTCTAGAAAATATTTAGAAACTTTTTTGTTGAAGAAAAGCATACTCACATTATAGATATTTCACTCTTATTAAGGGTAACTTGTTCCACTTTTACCTCACAATTTGGTACCAATACTTTAAATTCGATCCCAGTTGATTCCACAGCTGAATGAAGAAAGGAAAGTTCGTTTTATTACATTCACTCTAAGTTACAGTATTTTAAAAAAAAAAGAGAGAAATATGCTTGATGTTTATTATAGCATTTTCCACACGAGAAGAGTTGTGGCATTTCTGTTCCCAGGAGAGAGGAATACACATTCTTTGACATGTACATAATAACAACCCATCACTCAAATCTGACAGCAGATAAGCAGTATCGTTTGCATTTATACTATATGCAATTAGTGTTTTGTACTAATGAGAACAACCTGACGCTGAAATCTGATAACAGATATTCAATGCCATGGATAATGAGACCTCATGAAATTAATTCAAGTCGAAACAATTACAGATGGTCGAAACAATTGCAAATCGAATATGGACTACACCATGAGTTGTTTCATCGGGATTGGGGATAGACCATGGACTGAGAAAATATGGATTCCAATGAGAACTGAGGGAAGCTGAGCCCCTCCTCTTGACGGATTTTCTTAAAGGAAGGTTTTTGGGGAAGGAAGGAGACAGTTCTGCTATGAGGTGACAAGGAGTGTTGTTTTTCTCTTTTTCTCTGAAGTGACTGAACAGGCCGGAGATTCCGTCTGTTTACAAAATGAGTCCCTTGTAGTTTTGTAAATTCCGCCATGTGATAATTAAGGTCTACCGCAGACAACACGTTAAAATTCGTCGTAGACTCGAAAAACGCTTTCCTTGGAGTGAACAGCACTTGTGAATCAAATTTAAATCTTTAATTTTCATTTTTTTATAAATAACAAATTGTATTAACCCAGAGTTCTGTATATATAATAATGCTTGTAAATAAAAATTAAAATGACGCCATGAACCTGAAAGTGGGCCTCTTCTTGAAGCCGTTATAGGTCTAGTATAGGCCGAGACGTTACATTATTAACAATATAAATTACAGTATAAACTTTTCTTATTGTAATAGTTCCCTAGATAGTTTAACTGCAAGAAATATGAGATTTCTATTAACCCTAAAAAAGATTTCAAATATTATGCTGATTTTAAAATAGAAACTCTTAAGACGGATAGCTGAAACTTGACGTGTTAGCCTTTACTGATAATGTATTAACTCTGTTTTCAGTATTTTAACTGTAGTGTCAGAGTTCGATTGTCCGCATCGGAGAACGACGTTCGAAACCACCTACATGGAGCTTAATCGAAAGCTCCCAATAACAACATCGACGTTGAGCACGATAAATCCATTGGTCGGAAAGTTACTCCATTAGGCTGGAGGAAGTGACGAGGGGTATATCACATTCTCGTTTCAAATTATGGCTCAATGCGGGTGTAAGGTAGGAGCTCTCCTCTCGTTGTTCACTCTAAATAACGCTGAATATGCTACATATATGCAACCCTATTGGCGAATGTGTTCAGGTCGAAATGCTTGACATTTGAAACAATATTTAACTATTTGAAACATATATTTCCGTCCTTTAAATGTGGATTTTGGCCAAATATTTCATTTACAGATTTTCGTTTTAGATATGAATGGTTATGTATATTATAAATGATTTGTTTAATTGAGCTGCCAGAATATGTGATAATTTTAACAATTCCTAACAATTTTAATAGCTTCATGGCCGAGTGACTAGCGCTCTGGCACTCGGTGCCACAAGTGTCGGGTTCGAGTCCCGTTGGTGTCATGGACTGGTTTGGAATCCACCTTAAGCCGTAGGTCCCACTCTAACATGACGGTAGAGCGTTGGGCGTAGGGTTGATAATCCTACCGCTTATAAAAATATCTCATTTCCTACGGTCTTGACTCACCCAATGGGCTGTTGCGCCATTGAAGAAAGGAATAATTTAAAAAATAAACTTTTCTGGGGAAACACATCAATGTTTTATAAGTTTGTTACAATGGTCAGAAAAACGGAAACCTAATTAAAAGACAGTTCTATCTTTCGATAAACCGAAGCATTTTCAGAGGGTAGCGAGTTCGATTTCTGAACTCGGAGAATCAGATTGCACTGTCGTAATGAACACAATATACCATAGACAGAAATGGCTTTTTGTAGGGCTGAAGAAGAACGGAGAAGAGTGCGAAAGCTTAGATACCTCTTTTGGGAATGTTCGTTCCAAATTGCGGTGCAATATAGCAGGACACCAGTGTCCAATCTCGACAACGCTGGATTTGCTAGGTGTTTTTTGTCCTATTAGTGAATGACTTGGGTTAAAATACATTGGGCCCGAACACTTTTTATTTATTAATTATCAGAAAAAAGTAGAATTTTGACACTAAGATGTTGCTACTCTAAATTATGGACGGAATGAAATAAAATATTTTGCGCCAAATAACAGACAGTAGTAATATTTGTAGAAGCATGGCATTATTTTTCTAATATTAATTAGTCATGTATATTGAAATTGGCTCAACAGCCCCATAGTGGGCCGGGGCCGTCTGCCTACTGGCAGATTTCGAAGGAGGTGATGTTTTTCGGAGTAGGGTTGTCGGCCCTATGCCCTACAATCCTATTACCCACGGACCTATGGGTTAAAGTGGATTCCAAACTATTACAAGCAAACTATTACAATGACATAGCTGGAACTTGAACCCGAAGCCTGTGGCACTCAGCACGAGAGTTCTAGTCACTCTCCTTTAAAACTGTGATATAGAGAAAATAAAAAATATAATCATTGGATAAGAATTATAGCATAAAATTTTGAAAAACAAAGAATACCTTAAAAATTTAATTAAAAATTGATTTAATTCTTATATTTATTCAAATGATCTATCGATATAAAATTCCAAACTCAGGCAGCTTAGTTCGAAACTCAAAAAACGACGCCAAATTGAAAGATTCCGTTTCTATTGTAAATGTCCAAGAGGGGTAAAATAAAATTGTAAGCCAAAATGCCCTTAATTCTGCTTTAGAAAGAGGGGTTTTGGTTTGGTTTGGTTTGGTTGTCGCTCTACGGTCATCTTGTGCACACTTTAGGTTAAACAGATCGGGACCTGCAGTTTAAAGTGGATTCTGAACCACTCACAATCATTCACGCCACCGCCAATTAGAAAAAGGGGAGCAGAGTACTAACTTCCAAAAGCGCCACCCTTAAGAGGGTTTGTGGGAACAGTATACAGGTCTCATGTGGTGCAATCTGAGTAACTCTGTACCTGCTACATTTTTTCATTCTAATTGGCGAAGGACTCTGACAACAACTATCCATATATTAGCTTGAATTCATATTGAGGTTTTTGGGAATAAAGCAAACAAATTTATTCTAAGAAAATAAAATTATAGAACGAACAAAAATTTTGTTGAATTCTAAAAAACTCTTCTTCTCTGATTACCTTAATTAACTTCTTATAAACATTTTCCTACTTATGAATAAATGATTTTAATGAATGAAATAAACCAATAGTTAATACCTTTGGAGGCGATCATTTCTATTTCTTGTCTTGAACACGTGGACGGCACACAAATTGCGGATCGAATGTTTAAGAAGTAGAAATACATCGCCTTCTTCAAGAATTCGGTTGTAGCCTGGAAGATAAAGAGGAAGAAAGTCAGTTATAAAAATACTTTCTTTAATTTATACCTTTCAATAAGGATATAAATTAACAAGCGTCCTAAAATTTAAATTAATCCCGTAGATCAAACATTTATAGTAAAATACATATATGCAAAAATATATATAATTATATAAGTATATATATATCCTTATTGAAATGTATAAATTAAAGAAAGTATTTTTAAGTTATTAGGTTGGTAGGTTGGTACATAATTATCAGGCGTTCTTTAACATTATTTATAATGAAAAAGGAAACATAAAAATTCAACAGTGACATTTTTAAATGATTACTCAGGAGCGTATTCATCATTTACGTCAATAACTGCTTCCCATTTACTTAGGAGACGGACGATTCCATGGGCAAAGAATTCACGGTTCTTGGAGGCAATTCATGCTTTGGAATCCGCCACTAAGTTATCGAAATCGTCATAACGCAGACGTTTTTTTCTTTTGAGGTTTTTGAAGAGAAGCCATGATTCAACCCCAGTGATCAAGATCCTTCAGAAACGGACCCCGCTCGTTTCGTTAAAGCAAATCGGTGAAAATCCGGACACCTTCGGCTTTATTGTAGTCGCTGAGTTCGTGGGGAATCCATCCTATTTCCATACCATACCTTTCCATACCTTTTACCTTTTTGAGCGATGGTTGAATGGTCCACACTGAAGTTGTCGGCCGAGTTGTCAAGCTTTCGTCCCCTTCCACGGCTGCCGAAAGTGCCTGGTCGTTGAAATCCGATGGTCGACCTCTACCTGCCTTATTATCCAAGCTAGTGTCGGGGGATTTGAAACATTCCCTGCTGATTGTGCCCTCTCCGAAAAGTTCGTTGAGATAGCAAAATGACTGCGCTGTTTTCCATTCCTTTCTCAATGTGGTACAACATAATATGAAGAATATGAATATGATTATCGACGCGTATTTTTATAGCCTAAGAGTAAAAGGATATTTTCATTCATACATTTATAAAATATTGTAAATTTTTTAAAATATAACACGTCAAAGAAACGCCTGATAATTATACACAAACCTAATATATAGTACAATTAAATTTATGAACTATTGGAAAATTATTTCATAGTTCAATTAAGTATATGAACTCTTGGAAAAGGAGTCCATAGTGCAATTACGCTTATGAAATCTTGGAGTGGCAGGTAAAATAATTATTAAAAAAATCACATTAATACTGAAAAGTAAAATTAAAATATTTAAATGATGTTAATAAAAAATTCCAAAGCATCTATTGTTCAAAAAAATGAGAAGAATGTAGTTTTCTGCCAATATTGATTTTTTGGGGAGGTCATACTTACGCTTTCTGGATGGGTGATGTTGACGAATTCCGGAATCATTTGTTCGACGGCGACGAATGGTCTCCTGGGGGGCGTGGGAGGATCTATTTCCACCAAGCAGTACTGTCCCCGGAAGTGTCCAGGAACATCTGTTTCGATACACATGTCGTAGTCGCCCAAAGCACTGATGCTGCCTCTCAGTATTCCATGAGGAACCAAAGCAGAAGAATCGACCACTAAAAATTAGAAACAGTTGGTTATCGTACTATGTTAAAAGACGATATGCTGTATTTTTATTTATTGGTTATTGTTTATCAGCCAATAAAATGATGAAAACTAACGTAAGACAGATTCCAGTTCTTCAAAATAAAATATCACACATCCTAAATATTGACTCATAATATATAAAATGAGCTTAGGCTATCTGGATGAAATAAAGCAGTTGATATTCATTAAGATGAATAATATTGAAACTGAACTCCAGTGCCGCATTTTATTCAGTAAGCCAAAAAAGAGTAGTTCGAAATACGTCCAACAAGCACATTGCATTATTTATTCATTACTGACTTACTCAAAGAGCCTGATGGCTGAGTGACTAGCACTTTGGCGCTCGGCGCAGGTTTCCGGTTCAATCCCTGGCGATGAAATGGATGTTTGTAGTGGCCCGGAATCCACTTTAAGCTGTAGGTCCCGGCCTGTTAAGCCCTTGTGAGACAGAAGATGACCGTAGAGCTCATATGACTGTAGAGCATTGGGCTACTACTACTGCTACTATACCACACCAATCACTGTGCCTAAAGCTGAGTTGCCCCTTTACAGTTTGAGAATGATGTGGGGAGGGCGAAGTCTGACTTGGTTCCGTGTCGCTGAAGAATGGAGGGCAGTGTCTTCCGGGAGGACTTTTAGTGGAACTACCTCGTAATTACGTATAGCATGGGAAAAACCCCGAAAAACATCCACCAGGTTGTCCGACTAACGAGTCAAAATGCTGAACAATGATGATGATGATGATGATGACTTATTGGAAAACTAAAGCATCATCAGAAAAACATTGTAACAGATTTGCTACATCAATAATTTGTTATATAAAATTTTCCAATGAATTGAAATATCATCGAAGTTGAAAGTGATTGGGTCATCATGACTCCATAGAAGATTCGTCAAAGCAACCGTTGTCTTTAAAATGAATACTTCAGATTGCTAATATAATTTATGCACGTGAGTGAAAGTGAATAGCTACTTGCCATTATAGTGACCAGAGTGCAATTGATCTCTGATCTCTTATATGAATAATGAAGAGCTAGTTATTCAGAATGAAAAGATCAATTAATTGAGTATGAGATATCCCGGAAATTTTAAAGATCGGTAGCGCCCATCAGAATGGCTTAGAATGTTGAGATGGAAAAACGCTGAATTGAAAGTGAAAATTGAATGCATTGAGTAAAAGAGAATAGCTACATACCATGATAGTGAACAAAATGCAATTGATCTCTAATAATAATGATTCTCTAGTATAAATTTATTATGAAACATCATCCTAATTAAGATGAAAAACCCAAACAAATGTATCAATTTTTTATGGCTATTTGAATTTCCAAATGATAAAAAAAAGCTGTGATAATCGTAATGACATTAATAATACAGTTTGCCCGACTCAGGGTTCAGTGGCTGTGAGCGCCACTAGTGACATAAGGGCCGAGGATCAAACCGCTGGCGACATTGTCGTAAATATTGTTTCGAATATAAGATAGCGTTTGTGATGTTTAGCATCTTGCCTCGTTACTCAGACTACCTGATGGGAATTTTCCGGATTTATCTTTCATACGGTACGAAAATGTGAGGTAGTTCCCCCCTAAGAGTCCTCCCGGAAGGCACTGCCCTCCTTCTTCAGCGAAACTTAGCCAAGTCAGACTTCTACCTACGGGTGCTCCATCACAACAGAAGTTATCCCTTTCTCTCCATCCATGAGCAGATCACTCATGGGATGTCCTTCCCGCACTGCAGGACACTGAGGATTAGACACAATTACTTTCAACCATTTGATTTATCTACAAATCGTATTCTACGTTAAATTTCCAGATGAAGTACAGTTCTGTCTGAATGGAAATTCTACAAGTGTAAACAGTGGTTCGCCTAATAATAGTCATTTTAAGTGTAAATAGTCGGTCACCTAATAATAAATAATGTCCTCAGAAGCTTCTTCCTTTCCCTCCATCCATATTTAGATACTCATGGAATGTCCGTCCCGCGCTGCAGGACACCGAGGATGAGTCACAACATAATACAGTATATTTAAATGATTATAGGAATAAACTACCCCATGTATAGAATGCGATTTCTTTATTCTTATTTTTTAATACATAATTTTAATTTTTTTCTAAATTTTTAATTAGAACCGTGACCATATTTTTTTTATATAATTAATTCTGAAAATTTTTAATGTATATATGACTAAAATAATCTGTCGTTCGAAAATATAAAACAAGAAATAATGTCTTAATTTACAATCAATAATTCTGACAGTTTTATTGAGAATTCATTTGAAACAACAGAAGGTTCAATACTTGTTATGAACCATCAACTTCAAAAAAGAATTTGAGCAATTGTTCAACGTTTAATTGTCCTAAAGCCATACATAACTAGATTGCGTCAAGCGTCAGTACACATTCTTTTAAGATAACTTTAATATTAGTGTTACTTAAGCAAAGAAGTTTGAAATATTTGTAAATTCTAATAGCTTCGCTATTAAAACTAATAATATAAAGAAGGTAGAAAAGCAAAGTTTTAAATTACAAATTAATGTCTACTTTAAATTACGAGGAAATTCGTGGGGTTCTTTTTATGTGAATTTTCTGTTAATTAATTGATGGTTAGAAGAAATTCTTTACAAAAATATGACGAAATATAAGAAAAAATTAAGTAATTTGTAGTTTTTAACCAGTCTGAATGTGTAAATATTTTTTTTAATTTTAATTTATTTTCTATGAAATTCGTTTGTAATAAGTTTTATTGAGCAATCATTTGGAACAACAGAACACGAACCACTAACTTCTTTGCTTAACCTTCTAACTTAATTGCTCTAAAACTATAAATAATTAGATTGCGTCAAACAATAATACATCCTGCTAAATAAATCTTAATAACAGCGTAACTTGAGTAAAGTAGTTTTAAATATTTGTTACTTGTAAGTACTTCGCCATTAAAATTGATAATATAAGGAAGGTAATAAAGCGAAGTTTAAAATTACAAATTAATGTCTTACAAATTGCAAATTAATGTCAATTTTAAATTACAAGGAAATCTGGAGGGTTTTTTTGAATTTTGTATTAGTTAACTGAAGCTTAACTAATGAAAAATTAGTTAACGTTCAGTTAACTAATTATTATTATTATTAGCCTTATTAGTTAACCTTCAGGAAGTTGTTTAAGAACGATATCATGCGATATCAAAAGTAAATATTAAGTAATTTGTTGCTTTTAACCAATCTGAATGTGTAAAATATTGTTTGCAATTTAATTTGCTTGTCTATGAAATTTAACGATACACTTCAAAGTAGCCCATGGTCGTTTTCATAGCGTTTCCTGGAATTTATACATTTATAAGTTAATTAAATTTTCAATGTTATTTTCATTTGTACAAAATGTAATGAAAGCAAAATACGTTAGAGCCTTTATTTTTATTCAAATTTTATATCATTTAATACAGGAATATTCCAGTATCAAATAAATATTTATGTCAGGAAAACCTTCCAAATTTCTTAATCTGTTTTACATTTCTCAAATTTTAAAACAATTAATTTCTCAAATTAATATTTTAATAAATGTCAGCGTTTTTTATCAGGAAATAACATTTAAAAGAAAAATACTTGTTGGTTAATAATTTTTACGTTAATATTCTTTACGTGTTTTTTTTATTTTATGAGCCAGAAAAAAATTACTATATATATATATAGCAAAACTTGGCCAACTCTCTCATAACAAATAACAGTTTAAAAAAAACATTAATAAAGCAATATTAAGGATGGTGTTAATTGAAATATAACTTTAAAAAAACTGAAACGATAAATTAAACTTAATGTTATACGATTTTATTACACTTAGAAAATGTAATTATTAAAAAAAAAACCTGGAAATTTCCTTCTATACAAGCTGTACTTTATTGCTATATTTATTTAAATATACTATATTATTAATGAGGCGTGAAGCTCGGTACCACGGGTTTCGGGTTCGAGTCCAGACGATGACATGGATATTTGTAGTGGTTCAGAATCCATTTTAAACAGTAGGTCTCGGTCTAATGATTATATTTGGGGTTTTTTTAGCTTAATTAGATGATGTTTCATAATAAATTTGTAATAGTTAATTATTAATTAATATTAATTTAACTACTATAAATTGGATTCTGTTAATCAATTGGATTAATTAATCAATTCCGTTAATGAATTGCATTGTTTTCACTATCATGATAGGTAAAAATTCATTTTCGTGCCTGATGGCCGAGTAACTAGCGCTCTGACACTCGGTGCCACAGGTTTCGGGTTCGATTCCCGGAGATACCGTGAATTTTTGTAGTGGAATTCATGAATGTTTGTGATTCTGAATCCACTTTAAACCGTAGGTTCAGTTGAGGCTCTATATGAATGTAGAGCGTTGGCCATAGAATGACAAACCTACCCTATAAAAATTCAGCGTCACGGAGCCACTTCAGACTTCTACCTACGGATGCTTCATCTCAACAGAAGCTGCCCTTTTTCCTTGGTCTACAAAATAAAAATTTCTACTGATTTGTATAGGTTTTTTTTTTCTTATTCCACTTGGTAGATTGCAACATCTAGAACAAGTCCAAGGACCCGTGTGGTCTCATGGAAAGGGAGGGATATCTTCTGTTGTGATGGACCACCCGTAGGTAGAAGTCGGACTAGGTTCCGTGACGCTGAAGAAGAAGGGCAATTTCCTTTTAGAGGGAACTACTCCCCACATTTATGTATGGTTTTCTCCAAAACGATACACAAATGCGGGGAGTAGTTCTAATATTTCAAATATTAAATAAGATCCAAACGATACACCCGAAAAACTTCTGCCAGGTAGTCCGACTCACGAGGCAAGATGCGGAATATCCCCAACGCCACCGAGCCTCCTTGTTTTTTTGAAAAAGTGCCTACAAGAAAGTTACCAGAGGAGTGGATCTGAGTTCTAAAAGCTCACCAGCGGTACGCTTTACTACTTAGCCATGAGTTAGAATCTTTTATATGTGCATGTAATATTTGAAATATATAGCCAGACAGAGATCTGAATAACAATATGTATTTTTCTTTTGAAGAAATTAAAATTAAAAAGAATAGATAAACATTTTTTTCTTTTGGTCAAATTTATACAGTTTCTGTTCAAAAATTCATTAATAATCCTCTATAATTTTAATGTTTCATTAAAAGTTCTTCCTTATGATTTATAAGTGACAGAATTTAGTATTTAAAAAAATATGCTCTTTTTAATTTAATTCTAAAAAATAATTATATACACGAATTTTTACGATTATACGCATAAAATGTTAATAATTTTAAGTAATTTTGATAATTTTGTTATTGTTATTAATTTAACTTCAGATATACCTTGCAAATACAAATAAATATACTAGTTTCATAAAAAAAAGTTTAAGCCTGGCCAATAGCCTGTAAATGCATAATACAAAATTTTTATAACAATTAATTTATTTACTAGAATTTTCATCTTAGAATTTTAATAAAATACGTTAAAACTTAATCTTGCGTTGTCAAACATTACTTTTGAGCATATTTTCTCATATCAATGTTCATCTTTTGATAATTGCCATGGTACGCTTAGAAGATATCATAAAACAAGTGCACACTAATTTTATCAAAATAAAAATTGCAAAACAAAGTGCTAATAATTTGCTATAATAAAATCCAAATTTTCCAAGTTATTTTTACCACAATCTAGAATGAAAAAGAACAACTAAAATTTATTACACGCCAAAACTAGTTTAACACTCCTTCCAGAAGTTGCCATTAAATGGGAAATAAAGATAGCGGACTGCTATTTAACTACGTGAAAGAAATTACAGTAGCAGATAATAACGATTACTTATATAAATGCAAATATAATATACGGAATAATCCGAATTCTAAATAGCGAGTTTAAAGACATTTAGCCTCCACATGCAATATTTATTATTGCATATTGATTAATATTGCAAACACTTAAATTTATTACTTATAAAGTAAACTTTGCCCGGTTTATTTGGGAATGGAATAAATCCATGTTTAGAATGTTGTATTATTTATAAGTTATCAAGCCCGACTCGTGGTTCAGTGGGAAAGTGCCCCGCTGGTGAACATTCTGGCGGAGGTTCAGTCCGCTAGCGGTTTTGTTGTAGACACTGTTCCAGAAAACGAAGAGACTCGATGGCGTTTGTGATATTCAGCGTCTTGTCTTGTTAGTCGGGTTACTTGGTGGGAGATTTTCGGGTTTTATTCCACGAGATAAGCAAATATGGGGTAGTACCCCTAAAAGTCCTCCCGGAAGGCACTACCGTCTTTCTTCAGCGACATGGAACCAAGCCAGATTTCTATCTACAGGTGCTCCATCACAACAAAAGCTACCTATCTCATGGAATGAGGGAAAGGTTAGGCAGCTTCTGTTGAGATGGAACACCGCAAGTAGAAGTCTAACTTGGCTGCCTGACGCTGACTTTGCTAAGCTGAATAAGCTATGAAGGCCATCCCTGCCGATGACTTTTTAGCATGCATCGAGGACTGAAAAAAAGTTGTCATGAGTGCATTTTGTCCGGAGGGGATTACTTTGAAGGCGATGAAATAAATTTGGAAGAATAAATAAAGAGTTTTTGAAAAAAAAATAATTGGTCTTACTTTTCGGGCACAGTTGTATATAATATAAAAGCCAGTACAAGAAAACTTTATTAAACACTTTAGAGTTTAATTTTTTACAAAAATATAACTGGACACCAAGCCATTTATTAAATTAATGTAATATTAAGCGCGAAATGTTTTTTATTTACTTTTTGTTATATTATCTACAATGAAAAAGGGAAAAAAATAAATGTTAGATAAATTCTGAGGATATTTTGTGCGGCTTGCTGTCGAGTCACAGTGAAGAAGTGTTGTCCGCAGCATTCATAAGTCTGATTGTCTATAACATATAACTGTATGAAAAGGTTTATGGCCAGTTTTTATATAACAAGTTTTATTTTTATTTTCATTCTTTTCCCGTACTTAAATTAACGATGATAAATTATCATTCCTAACTTACTAATTCACCTATCGCGAAGAACATAACCTTCGCCAATTCCTAAATATAAATTGTTGTTGTTTTAGGTTAAAACAAAATTTATAATAGATAAATTTTTAAACATATTTTGTAACTTACCTAATACATGTTATGCATATACCGCTTCTACTAGAAAGATACAAAGTAACTAATTTATATAAAAATAATATCTAAATCACACTTTTCCAAGATGTTAAAGGCGTCGGACTGATAACAATAATTCTTAAATTTCCTTAATAAGTACACAGTAGCATATTGAACTTACGTATTTCATTCACATAAATATTCAATTGGTTATTCAATTTTAAGTATCAATTTTTTTTCAACATTTTTGAAAATGACAACCTTTTATCCAACCATAATTTTAAGTAATAATGAAAATTTTAAATATCTTTTCATGTTTATGAATATAATTTGACCACTTTTTAACATTTTATTGTATCTAATAATTTATAAATACAATTTGGCTTACTATACTTATAGGGTATTTAAATTAATGAAATTTGGAGTTTGCAAAATAACTCGTTTTGTTTTTCAAAGATTCGCTGTACGTTGAACGTACAGCGAATCTTTGACAAACAAAACGAGTTATTTTGCACGCATAACACGCAAGTACGTATAACATCAAATATTGTTAAGAAAATATTCAAATTCAATGACATGTTGTTTTCATCTATTGATTTTCAGTTTCCTCCGATTTTCGAATCCATGTTTTTCTTCCATCGGTTTTGATACATAAAATTCAAAATCGATACAATTTCTTTAACAACAAAACTTTTCATATTGTAAAAGTTTATTGAAAGTTAAATGAATGATGAAATGGATAATTTTTGGAAGACCTAAATCGGGAGTGGTGGCAATGTTGCGGGATTTTTAAGTAACCGGATAAGAAGCGCACAAAATTAGTTTTGAAAATAATCATTTTGCTTTCGGTGGATAATTATTTTCATATATCAAAAAAAATTCACGCACAAAAATAAACCGCACAAAAAACAAATTTTAGAATACTATAACGAAGCTTCTATCTGCCATTCTAAGCTTCTAAGATTCAGAAAAAAATATCCTACAGAATTCATGCAAATTTTTAATTAATTAGATAATAAATAATTGATAAGTTAAAATTAATTTTGTTGTGTTGATATATATATCGTTGCTCAAATGTAATATTAATTTTGGTTTAAAAAACCCCGCACAAAAATAAAACACACAAAAACAAATGTTAGTATACTATAATGAAGTTTCTAGTATGTGTCAGTATGATTCAGAATAAAATATGCTACAAAATTCATACAAGTTTTTAATTAATTAAATAATAAATAATTGATAAGTTAAAATTAATTTTGTTGTGTTGATATATATATCGTTGCTCAAATGTAATATTACGTCGCGTCTGATTTTGGTTTAAAAAACCCCGCACAAAAATAAACCACACAAAAAAACAAATGTTAGTATACTATAATGAAGTTTCTAGTATGTGTCAGTACGATTCAGAATAAAATATGCTACAAAATTCATACAAGTTTTTAATTAATTAAATAATAAATAATTGATAAGTTAAAATTAATTTTGTTGTGTTGATATATATATCGTTGCTCAAATGTAATATTACGTCGCGTCTGATTTTGGTTTAAAAACCCCGCACAAAAATAAACCACACAAAAAAACAAATGTTAGTATACTATAATGAAGTTTCTAGTATGTGTCAGTACGATTCAGAATAAAATATGCTACAAAATTCATACAAGTTTTTAATTAATTAAATAATAAATAATTGATAAGTTAAAATTAATTTTGTTGTGTTGATATATATCGTTGCACAAATGTAATATAACGTCGAGTCTGATTTTGGTTTAAAAAATCACGCACAAAAATAAACTGCGCCAAACACAAATTTTAGTATGCTTTAATGAAGCTTCTATCTGTCAGTAAGATTCAGAATAAAATATGCTACTAAAAGCATACAAATTTTTAATTAATTAGATAATAAATAGTTGGCAAATTAAAAATAATTAAATTAACAAAAGTTATACAAATTATTTAGTATCTAATTAATTAAAGATAATAAATAATTTATATATTAAAACTAATTTTGGTGTATTGATATACATCTTTGCTCAAATGTAGTATAACTTCGCGTTTGATTTTGGTTTAAAAAATCACGCACAAAAATAAAACCGCACAAAAAATATTTGTAGTATATTATAATGAAGCTTCTATCTATCAATAAGATTCAGAAAAAAATATACTGCAAAAGTTATACAAATTATTTATAATCTAATTAATTAAAGATAATAAATAATTGATAAGTTAAAATTAATTTTGGTGTGTTGATATATATCGTTGCTCAAATGTAGTATAGCGTCGAATCTGATTTTAGTGTAAAAAAATTCCATATAAAAATAAACCACGCAAAAAATATATTTTAGTATATATTATAATGAAGCTTCTATCTATCAAGTAAGATTCAGAAAAAAATATGCTACAAAAGTTATACAAATTATTTATTATCTAATTAATTAAAGATAATAAATAATTTATGTATTAAAATTAATTTTGGTGTATTTATATACATCGTTGCTCAAATGTTGACGCAAATCAGATCAGACGGAAGACGCAACCGTCTGATTTTGGTTTAAAAAAATCGCGCAGAAAAATAAACTGCGCAAAACAAAAAAAAATTAATATACTATAATATAGCTTCTCTTTCACATTTTAAAAAAAAATTATGCTACAAAATTCCTACAAATTTTTAACTAATTAGATAATAAATATATGATAAGTTAAAATTAATTTTGATGTACTGATACATATCAAGCAACAACATAGCAACAAGCAAAAAAAATAATAAATATATAAATAAAGAGAATATGCTACGCTTACTTTGAAAAGCCCAGTTTTTAAGCTGTTTTATTCCTGTCAAAAACTTGATGAGTCCTCTTGAACAGCTTGTGGTTAAATTTAAAGTTTCGGACATTCGCAAAGCGTGCGGCAAAATGCTTTTCACAAGCGAGGCGGAGAGCTTTTTCGCCGCCTTTTCGGCATCTTTCCATATCTGTACCGAAGGATCTTCCTTGATTTCTGGTGCAGATGTAGTAGTACTTCCAGAAGAGTTACTTGTCGAGTACGAATCGGTACTGATGTGTGATGTACACGATAACGCATCTAGCACAGCAAAAATTATAAATAATTTCAAAAATGTCTCTAACGATTTCATAGCTAAATACTTGGAAGTACAAGTTTTAATTGCTTTATAAATATTAAAATAGAAAATAATGTACAAAATTAAAATGCTGCAGTTATCTTGTGTTTAATCAGAACAGGCACGCTACACCCACAACTGAAATAATTTTTTAATAAAATAAATTAATTTAACTAGGAACTGTTAATTCACAGATTAAAGAAATAGTTAATAAATTATAAAAAATAATTCAATAGCAGTCTGTAGCTATTTCGGTTTAAGAAGGCCTACTGTCTATTCGGCAAGTGAAAATGAAATAATCTATCTGAAAAACGTGGAGAAAGTTTATCTGCAATAGATTTCACCATGGAATTTTCCCTCCATTATTTTGATTCGCTGTGACGTCAGAGCTATGGTGGTCCCGCCTCCAAAACTGAAGGTTTTTTTTCTTTGTTTACCAATTCTTGACACGTTTAAGAAACGAACATACTAGAAGATCAGGTTCAGCTCTGAATTCAATCTGAGTATTTTGAGAGTAAAAAAAAATGTTTTCATTCCATTTGAGATAGTTCCTAGTTACAAATGCTTATAGATAACGGCCTACGACGGATGGGTTTACCACATTTTTACATTATCATGCAATATTTATTACGTATATTGTGCAAATCAAATGTAATTAGAATGTGAGATGAAGGATATTGTAGAATGGCAACAGGTTAAAAAAAAAACGATAAAGAGCTTCAAGGTCAAAAGAGACCCTGAAAGGGGTATACCATTTCATTGCAAGTAATTTTTAGAGTAAAAAATAAACGTTAAAGAGAGAAAGTTGTAAAAAAGAGAGTAAAAAATTAGTAAAAAAATTTTTTTGAACTGTGAACATCGATTAATTAATGATTACAAAAATGGAAATAAACATTTTTATTTTCATTACTGTTATGATTATTTTTTAAGTATATTATGATTTTATTTCTTTGTGTACGTGCTACATTGAAAAGTGCTATAAAATATGACAGTTATTATTTTTAAAAAAAAATAACTTTTATCATTTGAACCACATTAAAAAAAAATAGTATTTTATTTTATTTATTTTTCTTTCTTTATTTATTTATAAAAAAAAAAAAAGGAGATAATTTTAATTTCTATAACAAAACTCCAGTATTATTTAACCTTTTTTTAAAAAGAATTTTATAAAATTAAAATTGTTTAGGTAAAATAATACTTTTCAGTTTATTTAATATTTATGTAATTGTCATCTAATACAATTTGTGTTAGTTATTTTATTTTATTTTATTATTATTATTGCTTTCCTTTTCTTTTCTTTTTTTTAAATAAAAAAATTTAAAGAATTTTAATTTCTAAAAAAAAACTCCAACATTATTAAAACATTTTTTTTTATTCAAAAGAATAAAAAAAATTAAAACACCTTATTTAATATTTTTATTTCAAAAATATTAAATAAGGTGTTTTAATTTTTTTTATCAAAAACGTTATATCAAATATGTTTTATCGTTTATATGTTTTATGTTATATATGTTATATCGTTTATCAAATATGTTTTATTTTTTTTTATCATTTTAATTAATTTAGTATTTATATAACTAAAATTTAATACAATTTGTCTTAGTTATTTTATTTTATTATTATTATTATTATTATTATTTTTCTTTTTCATGTAAAAAAAAATTGAGAGAATTTTAATTTCTAAAGCAAAACTCCAACATTATTAAAATATTTTTTTATTTAAAAGAATAAAAAAAATTAAAACACCTTGTTCAATAATTGTAAAATAATACTTTTTAATTTATTTAATATTTACATAACAGCGGGCCTGATGGCCGAGTGACTACAGCTCTGGCACTCGGTGCCACAGCTTTCGAATGCCGGCGGGGCCATGGATGTTTGTAGGGGTTCGGAATCCGCTTTAAACTGCAGATCGCGGTCTACATATGACAGTCGGGCGTAGAGCCGATAACTCTACCCCACTAAAGAACACATCACAAGTGTTTTGTAATCTGCCAGTGGGCAGACGGCCTTCGCCCACCATGGGGCTGTTAAGTCAATGTTGATGATGATTACGAAACAGTCATCTAATGCGATTTGTATTAATTATTATTTAAAAAAATTGGTACCTTACATTTAAACGATCTCTATTTAATTAAAAAAATTTTTTGATGAATTCGAATGTTTTAATTGGTAGTATCGTAATTACAAAAAAAAATGCCATTGGGTTTTATTAATCTTTTTCCTAACTCAGTGTATAACGCAAGGCCGACTCGTAGCTCAGTGATTTCAAAATAACTAACTAGATCAGGTTTAAATTCGCTAATAGTTAATTTGTTCGATTCGTCTCCCAGTGGCAACGTGCGGGAGGACCAAGGTTCAAATCCGCTGGAGGCATTCTTGTAGTTGCTGCTTTCAGAAACGAGGAGACTTGGTGGAGATTGGGATATGCAAGGCATTGGCTAGCAAATGGAAAATTTTCGGATTTTTCTACCAGTTCGACACGTTTATGAAGGACTTTACACCCCTAAAAAGTCCTGGAAGATAAGATCATCTTTTTCGTTCGCGGATGGTTGTTAGTTGTACATATAAGAGCCGCCCAGAAAGAACTGCTACAGCAAATTTATAACACATTTTCCCATACAATAAATTTATTGATACGCAACTTTTAATGAAATACACATGGGAGATATTATTTTTTTCTTAAAGAAATCGCTGTTACGAAAATAAATCAGGAATACTGCTCTCTATTCTTAAAAAAAAAAAAAATTTACCAATAATTTCCCCCTATGCTTATCAAAATATCTTCAAATCATTAAGTCAAACCAAGAAAAACTTTATTTATATATGTAGCTTAAGAGTGGGTGTGATTTCCATTTTAACAGCTTATATAAATGCTAAATATGTGTGACAAAGTATCTGTTGAATTTATATGAAATTGAAAAATTAAACACTTATAAATATTAACAAAATTTTAAAAAATATTTCTGTAAATAACTTGATTTGACTGTAAATAACTTAAATAACTTGACTTGATTTGACTATAAATAACTTAAATAATTGTAAATAACATGAGTTATCCCTCAAGAGAAAAGAATAAAGCATCATTCAACACTTACATTCACCAGAGCTTCAGTATTAGCAGCAGCCATTGAAAGACTTGTTCAAATGCCATTAAAATATTCCTGTAAATAACGTAAATGACTTGACTCAACTGTGAATAACATAAATAACTGTAAATAACTTGAATTATCCATCGAGAGAAAAGAATAGAGCATCTTTCACCAGAGCTATAGTAGTAGCATCAGACATTGAAAGACTTGTTTAAATACACACAGGAGTTGGCCAGCGAAAGGAGTAGAGAACAAAGCGCTCTATCTTTAAATCTGTATACGAAATGATATTTTTTTTCGTAAAGAAAACCTTGAGTATAATAAAAAAATTATATTATTATTATATATGAAATTTATATCAAATTATAAAATTATTTATATATTTAAAAATTTATATATTTAAAAAATATATATAATTATATATAAAATTTATATCAAATTATTTATAGATGATATTTAAAAATATATATATATAAAAATTATATTATATTATTACAATATAAAAATTATATTCATCATCAGTGGCGCAACAGCCCCATTGTGGGCCAAGGCCTTCTGCTCGCAGGCTGATTTCTAGACAATAGAAACTTTCTTTTTACGGGGTAAAGTTGTCATCCCTACGCCCAACTCACTACAGTCAAATGAGACTGGGACCTACGGTTTAAAGTGGATTCCGAACCTCTACAAATATCCATAGCACCGGGAGCTAGAGCGCTGGCCACTCGGATAATAGGCCCCAAAAATTATATTAATTTTATACAATATTATTAAACTTATATTATAAATATATTAAATACATAATTATATATTTAATTATATATTAAAATTAATTATACAAAAAATTATATTTGATATAATTTTATAATAATGATAAAATAATTTTATATTATTATTATTTTAAAATTATATGAAATGCATTTCATTTTTAATAGTAAATAAATAAGCGAAAATAATGTATTAATTTTGCACATATGTCCACAAAAATACACTAGAAAAAGTCAAGAAAATTTATTATGTTTCTCGAATCATTATACTTTTTAACTTATCATAATTTTTTAATTCTATAGCTCTTATTAATTTAAACTTCATAGCCATTTCTCGTGTCGATTTATTAATATTTACAATTTAAATAATTAAAATACATAATGAAATTAATATTATATTAGCACAATTTCTAAGAAGCATTGATCAAATAATATATATATATATATATATACATACAATCTATCGCAAATACAATATATCGCCTTTTAATAAAGATTCATAAAAACTGGAAATCAGAAACGATGAAACGACTTTTGATACAGACTGATAAAAACTGGAAATCGTAAACGATGGAACGACTTTAATACAGATTCATAAAAACTGGAAATCAGAAATGATTCATAATTTTTTAAACTTTAAAAATGGCAATTGATTAATGGTTAATTGATTTTTATCAAAGAGTTATATATAAAAATTTAGTTAAAACAATTAGCCGCAAGAATTATTAAAAATCAATAAAACAACCATTTTAATAAGAATTATAAATGGTAAAGTTACAAAATTAAAAATATGCTTGTGTAAGTAAATATGATTATTAAATTATACTCACTGACCTTCAGATTCATATATTTCACGTGAATAAATAATTGCCCAGTGAAAATCAAAACTTCAGATTTTTAACATTAAAATACACGCAAAAATAAAACTACATTCCAGTCAAAACAAAAGTTAGAATAATACAAAAAATTTCTAAAAAAATTAACGTCTGTTAAATTTGAAGTTGCCAATCTCAAAAAACAAAATAATAATTAAAAAATAAAATCTGAAATCATGCAGTTCGTAGATCACGTAACAGTAAAATTAAATATTATTATTATTTCTGATCTGCCTGTCTGGATATCTCCGATGTAAAAAAAAATATTATCTTAAATGTGGAAAAAAAACATTTTAATCGATTGGGCCAATATGCAGGTTACCAATAATATTTACAATTTAATGTAAGAACAAAATTAAGAAAAGTAATCTTAAAAAATAAAATTTCTAGAATTCCAAACGATATTCTTTTCTTAAAAAATCTCATTTTCGCTTTGAAATAAAATTGGCTTTGCTTTCAGCAGACGATCTTTTAGAACAATTTTACATTCTTTTTTTATTCTGAATTAAATTTTTTTACTACATTATCTAATTAGATTAATTATTTATTGTCAATTTAATTATTAATAATATAGAATTATAATTTTTAATATTAATTATTAATAATATAGAATTATATTCTTAATATTAATTATTAATATATTTTTTAATATAATAATATATAATTTCCTAATAGAAATTAATTATTAATTTAATTTTTTATTAAATTATTTAATAATTTCTCAATTATTTTGTAAATAAATGTTATGTATAAAAAAAGTTCAAAGAAATTTTTTTTAAAGTTACAGATTTCAGTGAAAATGTCCAAAATTGAAAGTGGTCAAGGACACGAAAAACCGAGCTCACCAATAATACCCATATATTTTATGGGTAAAAAAAAGAAGAATCAATTCACTATCGGGTGCTTCTATGGATTTTTTTTCTTTTCTTTTTCAAAATATAATTGACAGAGATAACTCGGAAAAAAAATAGAATGTTATAAATTAAAGTTAAAATGTTTCAATTTAATCGTAAAATGCGTGCAGTCAACTCAAAAAATTGTATTACAAATGAAAAATAATGGATATTATCCATTATAATATAATGGATAATATTTGCACAATAAGTTAATTAATCAATACTTTTGATAAATATCGCTGGAAACTTTTTGTTTCAATTAAATTTGAATCAGTTGCACAAAAATAAAAATTGTTTTTTAATTAAAAATCAATACTTTTGATAAATATCGCTAGAAACTTTTGGTTTCAATTAAATTTGAATCAGTTGCACACGGAAAATAAGAATTGGTATTTTTAACATAAGGTAACATTTTTAGGTAATAAAGAAATTTTTAAACACTTCACAATCGCGTACAGTTGTGACCCGGTGACATGGCGCATTGTCATCCATAAAAATCCCATCGTTGTTTGGGTACATGAAGTCCATGAATGGCTGCAAGGATCTCCAAGTAGCTGAACATAAGCATTTCCAGTCAATGTTCGGTCCAGTCGCACCAGAGGACCAAGTCCATGCCATGAAAAACAACCCACTTAATGTTAATGTTTGAAGCTTGATAATCAATATCTAGTTAATTTATTATTTATTATTTACATATTATTTATTTATTATTATTTGTTTCTTAAATACGATTTAATGCTTTCTTTTGTTTATGAAAACTGTTTCGTATAGTAAAATCTTAATTGGTTTATAAGACAGAATTGATTTTGCAGATACGTGAACTGAGAATATGCAAACATAATACCTGCTAACCCAAAATTTGCTGAGATTTGTAAGATACGTGGCAACTAATAATAAATAATATAACTAACCGACTGAGATTTGTAAATACGGGGAGCTACCTTTTTCCATTGTTGATTATGTGAATAGATAACGGATTAGCTTGTTGTTAAGTTTGAACCAAGATTCCTTGATTCAAACTTCGACTAGTTTGTATTTTAAAGAAGCTAAACTATGGTCATTTGCCTGCATTAATAAAAGTTATGATTCGACTAATAAATCTATAGTAAAAGAAATCGCAAAACGATCTTATGTTCTCGCAAATATTAGTAATTAATAAAATATTGAAATAAGACATAAATTTTTTTAACTTTTATGAAAGGGCATAATCACAAAATCCAAGGTAGTATGTAACTGGCTGCTATATTGCAAATATTCTGCTTCACCGTCATTTTTGGCTGACTGGTGGCCAACTGGTTAGAGTTCTGGAAGTTGGCAGGCTTCAGGTTCGAATTCTGGATGGCATGGATGTTTGTTAATGGTTTGGAATCCACGGTAAACTGTAGGTCCCGATCTAACTTGCCCAAAGTGTACAAAAATTAGACCGTAAGACCAGAAGAAGACCGTCTAGCGACAAACCCCCATTATTTTTGGTGGCCTGATAATCAATTGGCTAGTGCTCTGTCATTGGTACCACAGGCTTCAGGTTCGAATCCTGGTGGTGGTATGGATGATTGTTAGTGGTTCGCTGATTGTAGGTGATTAATACTCTTTACGCTGTAGGTCCTGGACTCATATGGCCGTAGAAGGTCACAGAGCCCAATCAGACTTCTTCTCACCCACATCATTCCCAAACTGTAAAGAGCGACTCAACTCTAGGTACAGTGATGTGGTGTAATAGTAGTGATGCGGAATCCATGATAAACTGTAGGTTCGGTCTAATTAGCCCAATGTGTGCAAAAATAACCGTAGAATGACGAACAAAACACCAATTTATAAAAAAAATTTTATCATCTTATATTGGAACTTATTATAGCAATTTCTATCAATGAACATAGATTCGTCAGTATTGTATCGACAGAATTTACAAGTTATTATCTGAGAAAAATGCAATTAAGTACACAAAATGTCGTGACAAAAATTGGGCAAGATCGGATATATTTCTGAAAAATGCAAATAGCAAAAATGGAAAAAAATTTAGTAAACTTTTTTTTTCATCATTTCCCATTAGTGCTAAATGACATTACTTTTTTAATATATTTATTGCTTTTATAATGACTTTTGGTTCACGGAATAGCTGTAGAATATAAAACACAAGACATATCACAAAACGCATCTTTTTAAATTCTTACTATTAGCTCACACTCTCCCTATATATTAGGTTGGGGAAAAAGAAATCCATTATTTTTATATGAACTTCAGGACTTTATTTA
Source organism: Caerostris darwini (assembly GCA_021605075.1). NCBI lineage: Eukaryota > Metazoa > Arthropoda > Arachnida > Araneae > Araneidae > Caerostris > Caerostris darwini. Next base: position 188,503 of record BPLQ01006469.1, on the reverse strand, counting down.
ACATGCTTCGGATTGTCCGATTTGGGTCAAATATGCACCGTTTTGTTGTATGATTTGTTGCCATTTTAAAGGTAACTTCATAATGCCTCTCTCATAGAAGTCCTGGTCTCTATTTGCAAAAAACTCTAGTAGTCGATTTTCACAATCCTCCTAGATGCCAATTTTTATCATTAAAGAAATTTTGCAATGCAAGAAAAAAGATGATAATCGCTTGGTGCCAAGTCCGGACTGTATGGCGGATGCATTAAAACTTCCCAACCAAGCTCCCGAAGTTTCTGGCGAGTCACTGTAGATGTGTGTGGCCTAGCGTTGTCCTGGTGGAACACGACACCTCTCCTGTTGGCCAATTCTGGCCGTTTCTGGTCAATCGCTATCTTCAAACGGTCCAGTTGTTGACAGTAGAGATCAGAATTTAGCGTTTGGCCATATGGAAGCAACTCATAATAAATAATCCCCTTCCAGTCCCACCAAATGCATAACAGAACCTTCCTGGCCGTTAGTCCTGGTTTGGCCACCGTTTGAGGTGCTTCACCGCTCTTTGACCACGATCGTTTTCGCACAGGGTTATCGTATGTGATCCATTTCTCATCTCCAGTCAACATCCGTTTAAAAATGGGTCTATCTCATTCCGTTTGGCCAAGGCTTCGCAGATGGAAATTCGATCCATCATGTTTTTTTCTGTTAATTTGTGTGGCAAAACATCGAGCTTCTTTTTGAATCAGCTTTGTGTAAATGGTTTAAAACTGTTTTATGGTCGAATTTTAGCTCCTGGGCGATGTTACGACTGCTAACATGCCGGTCAACTCATTTCTCCGATTTTATCGACATTTTTCGACGACCATACCTGTGCGAGGTGCGTCTTTAACATCAAAATTCCTGAACGGAATCTAAAACCAAAATTGCACATAAACAGTATCGGAACCATAAACACCATTCACAATTTTAGCCGCCTGGCTTGCATTTTCGCCTTTGTCAAAGAAAAACTGTAAAATGTACCGAATTTTCTCTTTGTTCACTTCCATTTTTAACACCCTGTAACTCCCAACTGAATGGACCAAAAAAAAAAACAGAAAAAGAATTATTTTAGTACGAAGTGCCACCTTTCTAACGAGCATAAATCTGAAATTGTTTAATTGATACTTTACGTGATATCGATCACTACAGCCATCTATCGAAAAAATAATGGATTTCTTTTTCCCCAATCTGATATATCTTGCTCAAATTTTCAATCGTTCATAAAACACTTTTTATTCATCCACTCTAGGTCAAATTCATTTTTTTAGAACTTGTAGTGGAGGACACTGGATGTTAATACAGTTTTTTCAAACATTAATTCATTCATTAAATTTAATTAATTAATTTTAGTTCTTTTTAGATTTAAGTTGCATGTATCTACCAATTGAGGGCCCTAGATAAACTTAAAAACATGAATGAAAATTATTTACAAAGGACTTCTTGCAATATAGTGAGAAAAAAAAATAAGGAATTGACTTTAAAATTATTTTTTATATTACTTGTTTTCTACTTCACATGAAAAGATTGTTCTGAGAAAAATGTGAGTTTGTTTTAGCCATTAGTTAATTAAATATTAGTTATCCTACATGTCAAATTTTGTCGTAAAAAGGAAAATTCGTAAAATCAAAAAGTGCAATGACCTTCATTAAATGAGGAAAAGAAAGAAAAAACGTGTTTTTTTTTTAATTAAGTAAATGTACGTCAATGTTATTTTTATGGACTCTTATTTGTACATCATTCTTTAGGAGACAATTTTATAATTAATTTTACAATTTTTTTCAAAAAAAAAAAAAAAAAAAACTACAAATTTATTTTTATTGCAAATATACTTCACAGTATTTAAGAAAAAAAGCAGAAATCTAACATATCGGTAATTCTTCATCGTAGTAAAAAATTATTCTTTATTATATCTTTGTATGTACATGGATAGACTTTGGATCTTCGTATTCTTCCCTCAGATTGGAGTAGCTTGTTATACTTTTTATGCTCGTTTTTTTTTTTTTTTTTTTTTTTTTTTTGAACCAAGGTTCCTTGATTCAAAACTCGATCAGTGATTCTAAACCAAAAGCTTCAGTTTCTATGATGGGAACTGACGTGTTAAATTCGTAGGCGGACAAGTATTCCCGTTAGAGACGAGGAGTGTATGTACCCTCCAACACCAAATGCCACCTTTTGGGTGTTCACTCAAAAATGACAGTTGTTTGGTTTGGTATGTCACTCTACGGTCCTTTTCTGTACACTTTGGGCTAATTAGACCTGGACCTACAGTTTAACGGGGATTATGAACCATTCACAAACATCCATGCCACCGCCAGGATTCGAAACTTAAGCCTGTGGTATCAACTGCCAGAGGGACGTCGAATTCTATTTATTTAAGTCATTAACTGCTCACCAATGAATGAACAGCAATGCCATTTCAGGGGCAACTACCCTTATATACGCACCCTACCCTATCCTTCCACTTTTATATGGGGACATTATTAGAAAATACTCGAAAACATCCCCACCAAGCAGCCTGGCGTTATGAAATCTGTATGCGTATTGTCCCAATCAATATCGACACTTTTCGTTTATAAAAATAGTGACAGCAATGGATATTAGAGAGTTTTTGCATACCGTACGTTAGTTACCGTAGGACGTCCGTTAGCTTTTTCTCCCTAGCGCGCATGCTCATAGGAAATTATGTTTCCTATGAGCATGCGCGCTAGGACGTCCTACGGCACCTAACGTACGATATGCAAAAACTCTCTATTACCAGCATATTCTAACCTGAGGCCTCTTGTACGCTAGATGTGCGCCTTTAGCCGCCGCCAGACTAGAGTACAAGGCGAGAAATTCATTCTCGTACCGAGTACCTTCGTTTAACCGCATGAAACAAGTCACGTTATCTCTTCGCGGCGAGTGACAGCTGGTCGAAAATGGCATCAGCCAGAAATTCCTTTAGCGGCGTTCAGATGAGAGTGTCGCTCTACTGTCATTTTGTGCACACTTATGCTAATTAGATCCAGACCTACAGTTTAAAGTGGATTCCGAACTACTCACAAACATCCATGCCCCCGCCAGGATTCGAACCTGAATCCTATGGTGCCATCGGCCAGAGCGATAGCCAATTGGCCACAAAGCCGCTCGTTCAGACGACAGTAAGAGACAAGCGAGTCGTTCTCGCTCCGAGTATCTCCGATTACGAAACAAGACGCATTATCTCTTCGCTGTGAGTTTCAGCTGATCTAAAATGGCTTCCGCGAAATTCCCTATAGTCCAGGCAAGCGAGTCATTCACGCTCCGAGTATTCCCGTCTGACCGCGAGAAACAAATCACGTTATCTCTGGCTGCGAGTGACACCTGGTAGACAAGAAATCCCTTAAGCGTCGTCCAGACGAGAATACGAGTCGTTCTCGTTCCGAGTATCACTGTTTAATCGCGAGAAACAAGCCATTTCATCTCTTCGCTACGAGAGGCAGCCGGTCGAATATGACATCAGCGAGAAATCCCTTTAGCGGTGTTCAAACGAGGTCTCGTTTGATTTGTCGCTCTACGGTCATTTTGTGCACACTTAGGCTAATTAGACCCGGATTTATAGTTTAACGTGGATTCCGAACAGCTCACAAATGTCCATGCGACAGCCAAGATTCGAACCAGAAGCCAGTGGTTGAAACGGCCAGAACGCTAGCCAATTAGGCATCAGGCCGCTCGTTCAGACGGGACAGGCAAGTCGTTCTCGCTTCGTGTATCTCCGTTTAATGGCGTGAAACAAACTGCGTTATCTCTTCTCTGAGAGTGACAGCTGGTCTAATATGGCATCTCGGAAATCCCTATAGCGGTGTCCAGACGAGAGAGTCATTCCCACTCCGAGTTTCCCCGTCTGACCGTGGGAAACAAGTCACGTTATCTTTGGCTACAAGTGACAGCTGATCTAAAATGGTGCCCGTGATAAATCCCTTTGATATGCAAGAAAGTGCGACGGAGAGTATGAGGATGAGAGCGTTCGTCCTCGTACGTCCTCGTACTCTCATTATGATGCCACTTTACCAGTATGCCACAAGCTGGGCATCCCAATTTTATTAATGCACAATTAACACATTGCCGGAAACGTGCAAGACAAATAACCTAATGTTTATAAAAACAACATGGAACTTTCTGTGAGTCAAAACTTCCTTTGAATGAAAATTTCTAGAAATGTATGGGTTTTTTTTCTTTTAATATTATAGAAGAGAGAGACCCGCAAAAGCTTTTAAGTTACAAGGTTTGTTTTTTATTCATTTTCTTCTTCTGAATAATGCTCGAAATTTCTCCCAACTAGTGATTGAAGGACTGTTTTCTTCTCAAAGTTGAAAGTATAATTAAAGGAAAAAACGAATTACACTTTCTGACGTCGATGAATTTTCTACCGTTCTCGTAGCCGCTGGCTACCGAACAACTGTCATCCTGTCATTTATTTTTATACTCGGTTGTTCACCTTTTGCCAAGAAAACCGGAACTGTACTTCGAACCACATCACCAACTTTGAATTCTGCATTATATAAGTGTCCCAAAATTCACTATAAAGGGTATTAGAGGATTAATGCTTTTAATGCTTTTAGGTACAAGAGGATTAATGCTTTGAATGCCTTTAGGTACAAGAAGATTAATGCTTTTACTACTGTGCCCAAAAAGTAAGACCATTTTTTTTTTCAAAGACTCTTTATTTACTCTTCCAACTTTATTTCATCGACTTCAAAGTAATTCCCTCCGGACACAATGTACTTATGTCAACGTTTTTTCCAATCCTCAATGCATGCTAAAAATGCATCGGCAGGGATGGCCTTCAAAGCGCGCGGCGATTCATGTTGAATCTCTTCAGTCGACTCAAAACCTGAGTGATCTTTTGAGTTTAGGGAATAGCCAGTCTCCCGGTATGAATACGATGGTTGTGAAACGATATGGGTTTCATTATTTGTGAAAAAGTCACGAAGAATCAATGCAGTGTGAGCTGGCGCATTCAGTGTTTTCGGTACCAATCGAGATTTGACGCGGTTAAGGTTCAAAATGGAATTGACCAATCCTTTTGAAAATCCAACAACATCAGCAAGGTCTCTAATTGTAAATCAATGGTTTGCAAACACTAAATCTTTAATTTTTTGGACGTGAGCCTTGTCGGTTGAGGTTGATGTCGAGTTAATTTTGTGCCTTCTTTGAACTGTTTATACCACTCGTAAAGATTTATTTCCGATATAGGAATGATCACCGAATGCCTTCTGCAATATTCTAAACAAACAAAATTTAATGCAAGTTCTTTGCTCAATTAATTCAGTCATTTCAAAAATCGCCGGAATCAGTTTTAGCGTCTCACAAAGCCAAGTGTAACTCCAATACTAATGAATATTTGGACATCAAATTTCACACAGATGTCAAGGACAGTGCCAACAACCTAAAAAAGAAAGAAAAAAAATTGAAATTCCATAATCCCCGGGAATTTTAAATTTAAAGTTGGCATTACTTTTTGGACACAGTAGTGACAAGCACTAATGCTTTTAGGTACATGAGGATTAATGCTTTTAGGTACATGAGGATTAATGCTTTTAGGTACATGAGGATTAATGCTTTTAATGCTTTTCGGTACAAGAGGATTAATGCTTTTAATGCTTTTAGGTACAAGAGGATTAATGCTTTTAATGCTTTTAGATACAAGAGGATTAATGATTTAAGAAGTAATGCTTTTAATAAAGGGTACAAGAGGATTTTTTTTAGAAAATAATTTGGTATACCCCACCCGAACATCATTCCTAAATGTGAATTTTGAAGTGAGATCAAATCTTTCAGTACAAAATAAATGCTTTTTTCCTTACAGATTCATCGTTACTGGCCACACGTTCAACAATCACAACTTTTTAATCACAAACTAATATTTTTTAACATCTACAACGGGTTCCTAATTGTACCGAATTTTTAATTTAAATTCTCATATTTTTAATTGTAAACTTTTTATTTTTTTTATCTTACTTTTATTTATTTTTAGTATCTTTTTTTTTTTTAGAGTACCATTTTTTAAATTATTTAAAACTTAATTTTTATCACATACTAACATTAAGCAGCCAATTATTAATCGCAAATTTAAACCTGAATTAAGATGAGTAGGTTAAGGTGTCTATCCCCATTGGTGCTCCGTAATCGGTAACGCCAGTTGCCAGTCATTACCAAGGGCCCATTTCGTTATGATTCAATTTTACTTCATATTTTATTTAAAATATTTTCAGATTTTAAACAAAATCAAAACGTAAAACACGATTCAGCTTTAGTTTGTTAAAGGAATTTTTTTTTTTCAATTCCTTCTATTAGCTCACACTCTCCCTATATATATCTTGTTCAAATTTTCCATCGTTCATGAAATACTTTTTATTCATCCACTCAAGTTCAAATACATTTTTTTTGAACTTGTAGTGGATGGCACTGGATGTTAATACAGTTTTTTTTTCAAATATTAATTCAGTAATTAAATTTAATTAATTAATTATATATTTTTTTAGATTTAAATTGCATGTATCTACCAATAGGATGGAGCCAGATAAACTTAAAAAAATGAATGAAAATGATTTATAAAGGACTTTCTGCAATATAGTGGGGGAAAAAAGTAGGCATTGACTTAATTTTTTTTTATATAATAAATACTTGTTTTCTTCTTATCCCACTTAGGCAGATCGATATCAACAGTTTAGACCAAGGGTGGTAAATCCAAATGATCGAGCGGGTCACTTTGGAAATGCACCATAATTTCGCGGGCCGCATATAAAATTTTGACTCACTATAGGCATTTTTTTTTTAGTGAAAAACTGAAACATAACGTGTTATTATTTTTGTGTTTACTATTATTCTTACATGTAAACATAGATAATGTAATAATAATGATTCTAAACGCACAATTGCGCGTATCTAGGGATGGTATGTATTTTCCGTCTAAAATTTTGTCATTTCAAAATAAATAAAAATATGACTTTAACCTATTAAATCTAAATATGTCATAAATAACAATACTATTGGCGTGAGTTGTATTGAATAATAATATTGGATTGAGTAGTATTGAATAATAATATTGGATTGAGTAGTATTGAATAATAATATTGGATTGAGTAGTATTGAATAATAATATTGGATTTAGTAGTATTGAATTGAATTATTTGAAATTATGTGCAAAAATATAATTTCCGTCTCATATCATATCATTTCAAAATAAATAAAAATCTGATATTTGACTCATTAAATCCAAGTATTAAAAAATGTCATGAAGGATAATACCCTATGAATAAAAAAAATATTTTAAAAACTACTGTGTCCAAAAAATAAGACCAATTTTCAATTTAAAATTTCCGGGGCTTATGGAATTTCAATTTTTTCTTCTTTTTAAGTTGCTGGCACTGTGTGAAATTTGACGTCAAAATATTCATTAGTGTTTGAGTTACGCTTGGCTTTGTGGGACGCTAAAACTGATTCCGGCGATTTTTGAAATGTCTGAAGTAGAAGATCAAAGAACTTGCAGTAAATTTTGTTTGGGAAAACGTGTAGAATGCATTTGGTGAGCATTCCTATATCGGAAAGGAAATTAAATTTTTATTCGTTGACACAAATTTAAAAACGCTTAAAACATTTATTTCATATTTAAAGAGTTACTTAAAAATATAAATTTTCATTTTTTATACTAGAATAATGAATAGTATTCTATATTCTCCAAAAATCTCAGAAAGAAAAAAAAACGGTGAGTTGGATTCGAACCTGTGTTATTGCAGGCCACAACACATGATACTAATCAATATACTAACAAAATTAAAAGTAAATATTTCAGCATTGCATAATAATTATTTTAACAAATCTTTAAAGTATACAAATACAACATCAGTAAAAGATTAAAATAAAAGGAACCAATGCTCCTGTTTTATTCTTTAAACCTTTCATTTAATTAAAAAGGGATCAAAAATATTAATTAGATTTTTGTAACTAGTCTTCATTTAGAATATTTATAAATTTCAATGACAGATGGCGCTATGAAAGGAATACCAAAAGGAATGGATTTTTTAGAGTAGATAAGTCTAAACAAACTGTCCCACCTATGCACCTATAATTTGATAATGCAAAAGCAATTAAAAAATAGTAAAATTAAAAAAGAGCCCAAACAATAAATAAATAGTAACTATCAAACTGTAGAATTATACAATAAGACTGCTTTAGGTTTTAAACATGCTAAACTTATGTGATGTTAAAAATAATGCAACAGGAATTAAATTTAATGCCACTCTGGGTGAAACGCCTATCAAAACTTCCCCTGTCGAAATTGTTAAATTTTTAACATGTACTGAAATCAAATCCTTGGATTCCGAATAGTTGCATCGATTGGGTTTAAAATTTGTGCCGCTCTTAACTCCACCTAGCGTCGAAGCTGTTAAATAACTGCCCTATCCGAATAATTCAACTGTTGTTAAATACAGCGTACTTCTACTACTACCATTGCTAAAAGTAACCGTTAATATTCTGTTTCGTTAACTGGAGTGGACCTTTAGTTAGTACTCACCAAAATAGTTAAATTAACAGTTACTTAATATTTGCACAAGCCTACTATAGAAACGATCGTAGCGGCATCAGTAACGACGAAAATTTTTCAATTGACTTACGTTTTATTCTACTAAATCCTAACAATTAAATTAGTAAATTTAATTGTTTTAAATAATTTCAGCTTAAGATTATGTTACCAATGCTGCCTTATATACCTTTTAAGAATTTTTCTAATATTGTTTTCTTTCCTCACTTCATTTTACAGAAGTGTTATTAATAAGTTTATCGTCTTTACAGGATTTCGGAGTGCCCTGGCCCCGAAGGGGCCTAAAACTCCTATCTGTATCTGAGAAACATTGATGAAGGAAAAAAAACATTGATAGTTAAAAGGAGGTGAAATGATTTAAGAACAATGTCCCATGTTAAAATATATATTAAAAATATAAGCAAAGAAAAAATTAATAAAATAGCTAATAACAAGGAGAAAAATAAAATAAAAAACAAAAATTAATGATATAAACAGAACAATTAAAGAATCCAAAATTTAAAAAGGAAAAGGAATCTACAGTAGGATGGGATTTTCGTTGCTAGGAATGAAGACTAAAAGCACAGATGTCATGACGACAACTGAGCCCGTTCGTCTAGGAGCTTTGCAAGTTGTGAAGAACAGCCCTTGGGCGTTTAGCATTTTCCGGAAGATGGAAATCGTATCTCGGAAGATTACGGATTTCATCATTCGGGATGTGTTCAAGATTTGCATAGAATTTTTCTGCAAGCTTGAGCATGAATTTTTGAATAGAGGGGAGGGCAAGACAGTGACGAATGTCATGATTCCTAAAATACCAAGGAGAGTCAGTAATCATTCTTAAAATTTTATTTTCAATTATTTTGATGTAGTTGATGTGGTATTTTGCAGCGGAACCCCAAACTGGGCTGGCATATGTGATGATGGGACGCAAATAGTACATGTAAATAATTAGTTTATTATTTAAGGATAAAAGGGATTTTCTATTAATGAATGGATAAAGCATGCGTATAGAAATATTATATTTACGTTTAATGTGGTCAATATGATTAGAATATGTTAGCTTACTATCAAGGTATACTCCTAAGTATTTAATATTGTTAGTCCAGTTAATTCGTTGTTTAAATAGGAAAACATTAGGCGGAGGAATTTTGCGTCTCGTGAAGAGTACAGCTTGTGTTTTTTCTACATTTATTTTAATTTTCCAGCGAGTAAGCCAAGCTTCAAGTTGCTTGAGATATTGATTAAATTTAATAGTGAGATCCTGAATGTGGTTAGAAGAGACAGCGATTGCTGTGTCATCTGCATATAAACTGAGGTGTACGTTGTTAGTAATAGGAATATCATTTATGTAAAGATTAAACAGAAACGGACCAATTAGGGAGCCCTGGGGCACGCCTGCATTGATACCTCTCTGAGAGGATAAATAGTTATTGATTTTAACAGAGAAAGATCTATTATTGAGATAGGATTGGATTAAAAGAATAATGTAGAGTGGAAATTTGTAAGCGTGTAATTTGTGAAGTAGACCATCGACCCAGACCCTGTCGAATGCTTTTGCAACATCAAGGAAAACGACTCCTGTTAGCATTTTATTAGATAGACCTTCAGAGATCAATTCCGTTAGTCGTAGTAATTGATGAGTGGTGGAAAGTTGAGGGGTGAACCCGAACTGATGAGGAATCATGATAGAATATTTAGTCAAATGAGCTTTTATTTTTTTAGAATGATAAATTCGGTTAATTTTACTTAGAGTGGATAGGAGAGAAATGGGGCGGTAACTAGAGGGATCAGAAGGATCTTTTCCAGACTTAAGAATGGGGAGCACTGTGGCTTTTTTCCAGATAGTAGGGAAATAAGTTAGATTAAAGATTGCATCGATTAATTTGGCTATTCTAGAAATAAAATTATAAGGAAGATTTTTTAGCATTTTATTAGTAATATTATCGGACCCGGGGGCTTTATTAATTTTATGATTGGAGATATAATCATAAATATAATCAACTTTAGTATTAGTAATTTTATGGGGATTTGGAAGAGAATTTAATTTACGAATTGAATTTTCAACAGTAATGTTAGTAAGATGATTAGAAAGATTATTTAGCTGGAATTCACTCTGAAGACTATCCGCGAGAATTTCAACTTTAATTTCGTCCTTTGTAACAGGAGACGAATTCGGCGAGTTAAGAGCGGTTATATTATGCTTTTTACCTTTTAATTGTTTTATAGCTTGCCAGATAGAGCCATCAGCAACGTCCAGTGTCTGAAGACGATTGGTCCAGGTGCTTTGGGTGAACGCGTAAATAGCTTTACGAAGCTTGGCTTGTGCCCTATTCTAGACGGTTTTAGTGGAGTGATCGCGATAGAATTGCCAGTTTTTACGTGCTGTGTTTCTTTCTCTAGAGAGTGTTTTAATATGTGGAGGAATGAAATTTATATTGTTCTTTTTAATTGGGTTAGAAGAGTTAGTGTATGCTTTATGCATTAGTTCGGTAATTCTATTAACTTCGGCATCAATGGTTAGTGTAGAATCTAAATCAAGATTTTCAGGGGGAGAATTAGCAAGTAGGTTATGGAATTTAGACCAATTAGTAGAGATATTTTCTCTATAAGTTTCATCATTCATCATCATCATTCAACTTTCACGGAGTACATTGGCCGGTTATGGCCTTATTTACTCCTAATCCGGTATGCTAGGGTTCATTGCAATAAGAAAAAACATTGGTAACAAAAGGCAGTGAGCGTATTTATGTCCATGTTAGTAAGATAAAACAAGAAGGAGTAATCAAAAAGGATGGCGCAATTATAAAATAATTAAATAAAAAGCAACAAGCGCAATTAATTGAGGCATTTAAAAAGAAGTTGCAATTTTTCAATGGGACTATTAGCATTTTTAAGTTTCGTGTAAAAGTTATCTAGACCTCCAAGCATGTTAAAGATATTTACAATTTCTGAAAGTACATAAAAAGCGCTTTAGTGGCTGAATCGGCAGTAAGATTAGAAGGGTTAGTGTTAGTATTGTTAGCATTAATATTTTGTAAGGGTCGCTTTGAGACCGATGGAATGGTGTTAGAGTTTTTCGGGGTTCCTTGTAAGAGACTTGCAAAGGATACTCCTTCGGAAACTGGGCGGCTGTTGAAGGCAGGTCTTGATGGTGCTTGACTCTGATTAGGTGGGAGGCGTGGCTTGGGAAACATTGGGCAGCCTCTCCAAGCGGCGAGGTGCCCCATCTGGTGGCAGTTTATGCAGGTGGGATTTTCAAGGCGTTCTTTAATGTGGCAATCCTTGAGATGGTGTTCACCTCCACATTTGAGGCATCTTTTTTTGTAATTGCAATTCTTCGAGGAATGGTGGAATAAATTGCATGAGAAGCATTGAGATGCTCCTGGCCTTCGGTTGAATTTTTTCAACTCGAACCGAGAAGTGCAATAGTCGAGTGACCTCAAAGATCTTAACGTTCTCTGGGGCTTTTCTGTATACAATTTGCCACACCGGGATGGGGGCCTTGGTCTTGAGATTAGTTAGTTGTCTGACTTGATCTAACTTGAGACCAAGTTCAGAGAGTCCATCCGCAATTTCTTCGGTAGAGTAACTTACCGGAAGTCCTTTTAGAACCGCTTTGAGCGGGCGTTGGTTTTTGGGCGTGATGACGTAGTATTCGAGCTGTTGTTCCGTGAGATATCTGGCGATGGCTCGGTGCACATCAGAGTTTGCTGGGAAGATTTTAAGCTGCTCGGCGGCAAGCTTAATTCTTATGTCCTCTTTATGTTGATTGCTGATTTCAGCAATCTTGTCCTTTAGTTCATCTTTGTAGCGCACCATGATGGGTGGCAGTTTGGGTTGAGCAGCTACAGTCACATCAGCATCTGGAGCGGCATCGGTCTCATCAGCGGTTAATTGAGCAAAATTATTATTAGTTTTGACAGGGTTATTAATATTAGTTTCGACACTAATTTTAGCTGTATGCCTTTTGGGCGGTTTGACGAAGCCATCATTATCGCTAGGAGCAGCATCAGCGGGTCTTTTAGTTTTTTAATTTTAGGGTTAGATTTGCCTTTTAGTGTTTATCCTAACTTGAGCATTACTGTGCCTAGCGCAGTTAGTAAGCGGACATAAACCAAGCTCACTTACCCTTTTTGTAGCTTCTGCGAGCGCATCTTCGGCTTTCGTGAGTCCATCCATGGTGGGTTTTATGCTATGTGGTTCAATAAAACCTCCGTCGATAAGTATATTCTGTTTCTTGATGATTTGGTGCATCAATTCAACGGCCTTTTCTTTATCTTTAAGCTGCGTCTTAGCTGCGGTGATGTTCAGGCAGTGGTCAGCTTCCGAGTCTCTATAAGTTTATTGATATTAGATATCACTTAATATATTACTTAATTTTAAATTTAAAGTGATAGGCTTTAATTATCAATACTGCATTTTAGTTTTCGATTTAGTTCTCTAAGATCTATTTTTATTTTCTACTTACAATATTATGTCAATACAAGGTTTAGATGTAATCATAACCTATCAAGTTAAAGTGCCGCTTTCATTTCTTTAAACGACGAAATTCGGACCAGAGATCATATTGTTAATCCCGCCCGTCTTTTCTCTAAGAATTGTTACAGTATTGCATTTTCTTCCTTCACCTCATTTCACAGAAATGTGTTATGAATTTGTTTCAAAGGTTTAGAGCAAACACTTCAAAATTTAATGTAATTTGAGATATTATTCCATATTTAATTTAAAAGAATCAGTTTTAATTCTGTTGTAATGCATTTGACATTCAAAATTAATGTACGGCTATATTTCAGCTTCAATTAAGTTTTTTGATGTCTGTTTTTGTAATTTTATTTTCTAATTGTCCTAATATGTTTGAATAATACTATTAGATCCAATCTTGAACTACAGCCGGCATTGAGTACCACATCTAAAAGTAATTGATTTTTCGTTTTGTCAACTATTTACTGTTCCATCATCATCATTGTTGAATAAAGATGTCGAGTGCCTGAACGCGAAGCGTTCATCTACTCAATGGTATGTGAAGGCAGTAGGAAAGAAAAGTCACGATAAATAGATAATAGCAATCGTATGATTTGAGAGAAAAAAAAAGAAGAAAGTAAGAGAAATGTAAATCATCGGTGATGGAAACGTAACAAGAAATTTATGATCAGTAAATATGCATTGAAGTAAAATATCTAAAAAGCGATAAGTGAGCCGGAAATTATGGTGGTTTGAGGCTAGAGTTTACTGTTAATTCTCGCCAAAGTAGTTAAAGTAACAGTTACTTAATATTTGCACAAGCCTACTATAGAAAACGATCGTAGCGCCCTCAGTAACTCCATGAATTTTTAAATTGACTTATGCTCTTTTCTACGACTCCGGAGAACCATTTTAAACAATTAAAGTTCGCAGTAATAATATTATGTTACTAATGTTGCCTAACCTGTACTTTAAGAATTTTTCTAATATTACTTTATTGCTGCACATCATTATATAGAAGCGCCAATAATAAATGGGACAAAGTTTCGTTCGGCAAAACAAATTAACCTTCCCTCCCTAGTATTCAAAATTTTATGCTCAAGCTTGCTGAAAATTTTTATGCTAGTCTTGAACATATTCCGAATGATGAAATTCGTAATCTCCCGAGATACGATTTCACACTGCCGGAGAACGCTAAACGCCCCAGGGCGGTCCTTTATAAGTTGCAATTCCCTTAGACAAATTGGTTCAGGCGTTCTTGCTGAGGGTTCGACCCTGACCTGTTCCTTTAGTCATCATTTCTAGCGATGGCAACTGATGTACCGATTACGGAGTACCAACAGGGGGGAATACCCCTTAAACCTCCTCATCTTAATTCATAAATATGTTTTAAATTATAGTTGGCTGCTTAATTAATGTTTAAAAATGCAAGATAAAGTTTCAAAAAGGGTGCGCAGAAGATCTACCTCCCCGTGGTGCACCTGGTAACACTTTTTAGTGGCTAAAAGATCTGCAACTTGGCATTATTGTTGGAGCAATGAACTCTGTTTCAGCATGTTTTGTTGTATTATTTTGTCGTTGTTGTATGTTTTTTTTTTTCTCAGTGTTCTTTTTTTGCTGTAACTGTTCATAATCTGCCATTGGAAATAAAAAAATAAATAAAAGTTTCAAAAATTCAGTTAAAGTGGTACTCAAAATAAAAAAAAAATAAAATAAAACAAAGATTAAAAATACTAATAATAAAAAGTAAAATGCAAAATCTAGTGTTTTTTCCTTACCTCTTCTTTAATTTTGCTTAATAATTTATTTTTAAAAAAAATCCATGATTCTTCTAATTTTACTCTTTTTATATGTTTATTTACTTTTTATGGGATAGACCTTGATCACTTAATTGACTTTTAATAACAAATGTTTATTTTATAAACGCTGTCTATCCCAAGACAGGGGTTTAAGGTCCCTACGGGGCCAATGCGTTCCGTGGACCCAAGACGACTGACTAGCGACTCCTTTAAACATGCTCATGTATGCTAAAAGAGTAGCTGGGAATTCAGTTACCCACACTATTTCAGATAACGTAACGTAACGTAATGTAACAGTAGGTGTTTAGTTGGAGTACCAGGGAATTTCCCGTACCTCCATATCAATAATTATTATTAAAAACAAAATTTTTTTTAAAATCCAAACGATAAGCTAAAGAAAGAATATTAAACGAGCCCACACTCGGAGAGAATTTACAGGAGTAAAAAGGTTAGTAAATACAAAATTTAAAATAATAGTTTACAAAAGTATTTAAAAATAAAAACTGTGGCAATTAAAAGATAACTTAAAGGTGAAGGGAAGGATGTTGTTAAAAGTAATTGATTTTTCGTTTTGTCAAATAGAGTTGACTGCTAATTCTCTTCAACGTAGTTAAATTAATAATTGCGCTAATATTTCACAAGTTTACCACAGATAACGATCGTAGCGCCCTCAGCAACAAGGGAAAAAAGAATTGTAGGAGATAAATAGTTCTGAATTCCTCAATTGATTTACATTCGTCTGTACAAAAACTCGTTAAAAGTGTCTTATTAAATTTTTTAAATGATGAAATTTGTGTCAGGATTACATAATTAATGCTGCCTTGTCTGTTATTTAAGAATTGTTGCAATATTTTGGGTTTTTCTTTTTTTACTTCATTTTACAGAAAGAATTTTTGTAATGTTGCGGTTTCTACAATCTTCAATCGTTTCTTCTTAAGACAAAGGGGAATAGAGAGCATCGATTCTGGTCATCATCATCATTCAACGCACGGAGTGCCTTGGCCGGATATGGCCTTATACTCCTAATCCTGGTCCTAAAGTTCATTGGGAGAAAACACATGGATAAAACAAAAGTCAGTGAACTTGAAAATGTCCTTGTTAGTAAGAAAAAGAAACGAAAATAAAAACAAAACATTAAGTAAATAAAAGAATAGCGCAATTAAAAAATAGAATTGAGTAGTTAGTCACGAGCGCAATTAATAAATAAATTTACATAGTATTTGCATTTTTTCCAACGGGTTAGTAGCTGTTTTAAATTGTGAGTAAATATTATCAAGGCCTCCAAACATATTAAAAAGATTAGCCATTTCTGTTAGCACATACATCATTTTAGCAGCTGAATCAGCATTAAGGTTAGGAATATTAGAATTAGCATTATTTACAAAATGCGTCGGCTTCATAGCGACCAATGGTGTTGCATGAAAATCTTTGGGGATTCCGTGCAGTAAACTTGCATAGGATACTCCCTCTGAGACCGTGCGGCTGTTGAAGGCAGGTCTTGCTGATGCTCGTCCCTGATTGGGTGGTGGGCGTGGCTTGGGGAACATCGGCCAGCCTCGCCAAGCGGCAAGGTGCCCCATCTGGTGGCAGTTGATGCATGTGGGGTTTTCAATGCGCTCCGTTATGTGGCAATCTTTTAAATGATGCTTACCCCCGCATTTGAGGCATCTTTTCCTATAGTTACAGTTTTTTGAAGAGTGATGGAATAAGTTACACGAAAAGCATTGAGATGCTCCTGGTCTTCTATTAAACTTCTCGACTCTGACCGAGAAGTGCAGCAGTTTGTTCACCTCGAAAATCTTGGCATTGTCCGGAGCTTTTCGGTAGATAAGTTGCCACACCGGGATGGGGGCCTTGGTCTTGAGATTGTTCAGTTGTCTGACTTGGTCTAACTTGAGACCAAGTTCAGTGAGTCCATCAGCGATTTCTTCAGCAGTGTAGCTGACTGGCAGCCCTTTAAGCACCGCTTTAAGCGGGCGTTGATTTTTAGGAGTGATGACGTAATACTCCAGTTGCTTCTCCGTGAGGAATTTAGCGACGGCTCTATGTACTTCCGGGTTTGCAGGGAAAAGTTTAAGCTGCTCGCCGGCAAGCTTAATTCGAATGTCGTTTTTATGGAGATTGCTAATTTCAGCATTATGATGCTTGAGATCATCCTTATATCGCACCATAATGGGTGGCAGTCTGGGTTCAGCAGGAACATCCATGTCGACATTATTGGCATCAGCCTCATCATCAGACAAGCGGTCGAAGTTATTGGTAGTTTGAACTGGGTTAATAATGTTAGTTTCAACAGATATCTTAGCAGTGTGCCTTTTAGGCGGTTTAATAAATCCGGGGAGATTACCATGTGAGGTGCCCGGTTACAGTTACTGCTTTGGCGCTAAATTATCACTCGCCAGCATGGCGAGAAATTTCCTTTTATAGGATGTTTGTCATTGTAATCTTTTGGTAGTAAATAGGGGACGGAGGGTTCGGATTACCGTTCCGAGTTCAAAATAAACATCAGCCGTCACTTTTGCTACATTTCCATGTTTTGGAAATAATATTTCTACTAACCTTAATTAAGCAGCCAATTAAAATTTAAAGCATATTTATGAATTAAGATGAGGAGGTTTAAGGGGTATTTCCCCTGTTGGTACTGCGTAATCGGTACGCCAGTTGCCAGGAAATAATTTCGCTTGTAAACTGGAATTACTTCGTACTAGAATTACGTCTCAGACCTTTATCTGTAATCCCTGGAACTCTGCATTGTTAGGTTTACAACCCCTAAGGGGAGATTAGGAGGAGTGGGGCGGGATAGACCCAACTTGGCGAGAAACGGTCAAACTGTAGCACGTAAACAGTACCTGTAACCGGGCACCTCACATGGTAATCTCCCCAATTTCGCTGTAGGGCGATTTGATAATGGCAAGAGATGCTTCCTTTTTTTTTTTTTTTTTTTTTTTTTCTTCAAAATTGGAAAGAAATTACAATTTTGAAAAAGTCTTCAAGTAAACGAATTTATTTTCGTTTCTATTCATGAAAGCAGAGGACTTTGTAGTTACTCTGGAATAAATGTATTTGTCATATACAAAGATTAACCAGAGCGTAGATCGCCAAGGTAACAAAACTTTAAAAACAAAAACAAAAAAGTGGTATTTTACCTCTTGCTCACTTTAACATGATTTCACGATATTTCTGTTTCTCCAGAGTAACTACAAATTTGTACTACAGAGTAACTATAAATTTGACACTCTTCTTATATTTTCGCTCCATTTTTAAAATATCAAATACAGCAAAATTATTGGCAAAATGTTCAGTGCTATAGTCATCCTGTGAATAAGTTTTTTAATGAAAAATTAACTTCCTCTCATGAATATTACAATACAAAATTATTAATCTATAAGAATGTAATTAATCTTTAAGAATAATAATTCAAGTATCTTTTTCTTTGATAAATGCTTTTTATGTTATCGCTGTCTAGCGTAAGAAATTATTTAATGGGACGAAATACAAATTATCAACATTTTGCTCGAAATTTGTTGCATATAATTCATAGTATTATATATTTTTAAAAAAAGGGCCTGAATGGCTAGCGCTCTGGCATCACGGGTTCCGGGTTCGAGTCCTGGCGGTGCCATGGATGTTTGTAGTGGTTCGGAATCCACTTTAAGGCGCAGGTCCCGGTCCTAATACGATCGTAGAGCGTTGCGGGGGCATTGTTACTCCGCGTCCGTATCTTCAAGTTACACGCGCCTCCTGGGTAATGCAAAGTGAGTAAAGTCTGTGCAGGGCAATGGGCGTACATGTTACGGAGTTCCTTGGTGGTTTTAAGAACCACAATACCTCCACATCTTAAATTAGTTAGAAAATTAGCATTAAATGTATTTGCTTCAATTATAGAATATTAAGAAAGAAAAATAAAAACAATTTAAAATTTAGGAAAAACATCTCTTGCTTGAGAACAATTAAAGCAAGAGATCGAAAAAGCTAAGGCTATAGGTACAGGAGTCCGTTGACGATGCCCAAAAAAAAAATATTCAAGATTAAAGTAAAATTTAAAGCTAAGAAAAATAAATAAATAAATAAAGGAGTTAAGATAAAATAAAATGAACATAAAAGCAGTACATAAAAACATACAAAATATAACAATCATTTGTTGACTGGCTCGCCGAAAGATGGCGCCATCAGTCCGTTGAAACATGGTAAAAATCTAGCCGAAATAGGGAAAAATACATTTTTATTGGTTAGAAAAACTTTGGTGTGATGTGAAAGTGAGCAGTTTAAAATTATTTAAAAATAAAAGTAACGATTAACAGTGAGACAATGAAATAAAATTAAAGCAAAGTAAGGTTCGAATTTGGATAACAAAATAACAAGCTTGAAAAATGTAAACAAAAGCTTTGTTCTTTTAAGAAAAACAAGTAGATTAACTGGATGGTATACAGGTTGTCGCGCGCACGATCAAACTGTAGCTGTAATGAGAGGTAAGTTTCTCTGTGCTGGAGTGGCAACAGGTGATGAGGAAAAGAAAATGGATGACGCAGTTGTGTTCAATGTAAATGGCGAAAGAAATATCTTGTAATATGTTTATTTGTGATGTGCGGTTTGCTTAAATATATCGTATTGATGTTTTTCTTCAGGTTGTCCTCAATGAACAAAACTCCCTACATTTAATTCACAAACAATCTTTATAGAAACAACATTTCTGGCGCCCCCGGGTGGGCGAGTTTTGTTTCGGAGTGTGATAACGGTAAGAAACTGGAATTTCCATTTTGAAGTCATTGATATTATTATATATTTATCATTGAATGCATGAAGATAGTAAAGATGGAAATTATTAAACGAAATAAAACAGCAAAGCGAGCTGCATTTACAAAAGCTTACACCAAATTAGAGAGTGTGTTGATGAATGAAAATGCTAACGCAGAAGAAATTGAACTGTGTTTACATTTGCTTAAGCAAAAAACGGACTCATTAGAATTAACACATAATGAGTATTTGGATACTTTAACCGATGAAGCAGGATTCAAAACTGAATTTAATATTGTAGAAGAATATAGAGAAAAGGCCTTGAGCATGGAATTTAAGTCTAAACGAGTATTAGAGAATATTAAGAGCAAACAAAATAATAATGGAAGTAGTAATTTTGGCGATAATTCTCATTTGGCGATGTGCGATAATCCGTATAAAGTGATTTCTCCACGACTTCCTGAAATAGAACTGTATAAATTTGGCGGTGAATTAAGAGACTGGTTAACTTTCTGGAATCAGTTTAAAAACATACACGAAAATGAAAATTTAACTAATTGTGATAAATTTCATTAATTAGTACAGTCGACAAAAATTAAGTCAGAAGCGAGAGAGCTTATTGAATCTATTCCTATTACTGATGAAAACTACCCTTTGGCGATAGAAAGCTTAACTGAAAGATATGGACGAAAAGAACTATTAATTGATTTTTATGTGCGAGAATTGTTAAAACTTGTTTTAAATAACGCCACTAAAAAGAAACAAGATTCTTTAAGTGGTTTATATAATAAGCTTTCTACTCAACTTCGAGCTCTAAGTAGTTTAGGTGTAACTACAGATCAGTGCGGCATAATATTATATCCATTAGTCGAAAGTTCGTTACCGATCCATATATTGCGATCATTTGAAAGGCAAAGAAAAAATATTGAGTCTGAACAGAATATATCAGCACTTGATGCTATAGTTTCGTTTCTAAAGAACGAAGTGCAATCAGAAGAAAAAATAAAATTAAGTAGATCGGACATAATTCCATCGGAGCGCGAATGTAAACATTTGGCAGAGAGCCAACGCTCGCAACACTTGGCACAGAGCCAACGCTCGTTTCTTCCATCTGCTAATGAGTTGTTTATACAGGACTCAAACGAAATGTGTGTGTTTTGTCTAAAGAACCATGCAAGTCGCGTTTGTAAAAGGGCTTTTTTTATGCCATTAGAAGAAAAGATCGCCATAATAAAAAGAAAGGATTGTGTAGAGTCTGTTTGGCTAAAGGTCATATTGCCTATCAATGTCGCTCTCAAATAACGTGTCAATTGTGTTCTAAAAGACATTTAAAGTTCATGTGTCCAAACATTGGATGTAATAAGTCTGATTCACCCAAACAAGATGTGAATGACAAAAACATTAATGAAAAAACAGTTGATTCTTTACATTCTCGTGCAACGAATGAAGTTATATTGCAAACTCTTGTTGTAAATGTACATGGCGTTAAGAGAGAGCGTAAAGCTAGGGCTATAATCGATACCGGATCGCAAAAATCGTATATTTTCAGATCTACTGCTGAAGAATTAGGTTTTAATTTGCAGAGGGAAGAAGAATTTTGCCATTCCTTATTTGGCGGAACGAAAACAAGGATGTATACTCATGTTTGTGAAAATTGCAACACCATGAAGGAATCGTCCTAATTGAATGAAATTTAATACACAGTTGAGTGGTAGTGGTACAAATAAATGATTAAATGTTCAAAGCAAACAAACAATAACAAGAGATCGGAATCAGTATTTTGTGTAGCCACCACGCGCCGCAATAAGTGCTGCTACACGACGTGGCATGGAGTCAAACAAATTTTGAAATGTCTGCCTGAGGAAGAGCATTCCATATTGTTTGTATTGCGCCCACAAAGTTCGTCTGCAGAAGCAACAGGACGAGGATCACGAGCGAGACGCCGACCAACGAAATCCCACATGTTCAATCGGCGACATATCCGGGGAATACGCAGGCCAAGGAAGAAGCTGTATTGCCGCGTTGCAAAGAAGGATTGAACAGTCCTAGCGATATGAGGGCGGGCATTGTAATGTTGAAATGCAGCGCCTGGCAAGCTTTGAAGGAAGGGAACAGTTTGGGGCTGTAGAACTTCACTGATGTACCGGTTGCTGTTCAGATTGCCTACAATTCTGAGCAATTGAGATCGTCCGTGATATGCTATGGCACCCTAGACCATAACTCCGGGTGTTCGTCCGCTGTGGCGTTCGATAATGCACTCCGGAAGGTGGCGTTCACCGGCATAGCGTCTGACACGAATGCGGCTATCATGGCACCACAAATTAAAGCGGGATTCGTCAGAAAACAGTAGAGAATTCGTCAGTAGAGAATTCGCCTCTATGCTGAGCGGCCCATTGCAGCCGCAGGCGGCGATGGTTTAGCGTGAGAGGGATCCTGTATAAAAGAGTCCTTGCGCGCAGTCCACGCTGTAGCAGACGTCTACTAATTGATGAAGCACACAATGAAACACTTGTAGCTATTGACCACTGTGCTGCCAATTGTCTAGAGAAAGCTGTACGGTCCGTCAGCGCCATGCGGACCAGGTGTCTATCATCGCGAGCTGACGTCACATTTCGGGATCCACTCCCGGATTTCCGAGTTTTCCGACACTCGTCCGTCCACTGCTTCCAAAGACGCATCACTGTGCTGCTGTTACGCTGCACACGAGGTCATACTGCACGATAAGACAATCCAGCTTCACGAAGGCCATGATTCTCCCCGTTCAAACTCTGTTAAAGTTGCTCAAATCTCGCTCCAAACTTTCGTCGAAGAGGCAAAGTAACGATTGAGCTAACGTTTAAAACTAGCAGATAACATTCCGAGAACCAATACACGCCTCGCTACAGCCGTCTATTTCTTCAGATCCATCCGCCGTTCAGCGAGGCGCTGCTCAGCATACGCATGCGCTACGGATTTGAAATTCTAATCATTTGCATATGATGCTCTAATTTGCATTTCTTGAAAATTTCAGCTCACTCGCGTAAGTCCTTCATGGTGTTGCAATTTTCACAAACATGAGTTTATAAACACAAGTGTTACAAACTTTATTTGAGTAGTCTTGATGGTAACTATACTTGTAAATTAGATGCTTTAGATCATGATGTCATTTGTAATGACATATCTAGTGTAAAAAATGGTTCTTGGATACAAGAATTAAGAACTAAAAAGATATTCTTAACCGATATTCAAGAAAACGCAGGTCCCATTGAGGTACTTTTGGGTGCAGACGTTGCCGGTAAATTAATTACTGGTCGACGAGAAGAATTAGAGACAGGCTTAGTAGCATTAGAAACCAAGTTAGGTTGGACTTTGATGGGTAAAGTACCCCGATATATTGACAAAAAAGATGCAAGTATGAATATCGTAACCATGTTATCTCAAGCAGATGTTCCTGTTTCTTCCCTGTGGGATCTGGAACTACTTGGTATACGGGATCCCATTGAGCAAAATTCAAGAGAGGAAACGGAAAAAGCTGTTATGTTTCACTTTATAGAAACAGTTCGACAAAAGGAAGATGGAAGATACGAGGTCCATATGCCTTGGAAAGTGGATCGTGAATTTCTAACAGACAATTACGAGTTGTGTTTGAAAAGACTTGAATGTGCTACCAGGAAGTTGGAAAAAATTGGTTTTAGAGAAAAGTATCATGAAGTCTTTAGAGAATGGTTAGAAGAAGGAGTTATTGAGGAAGTTCCTGTAAAGGAGTTATCTGTTGGTAGCCATTACCTTCCACACCGACCCGTCATCAAAGAAACATCCACAACATCTTCAATGAAGATAAGACCGGTCTTTGATGCCTCTGCTAAGATCCATAACCATCCGTCATTAAACGACTGTTTGGAGACTGGAAATAATTTAATTGAATCAATTCCTTCTATTTTGGCGAGATTTAGACTGAAACCAATCGGTGTAATTTCCGACATCAGAAGGGCTTTTCTACAAATATATTTACATGAGAAAGATCGAGATTTCGTAAGATTTCTTTGGTATGACAATGAGGGTAATATACGAACTTACCGTCATGCTCGAGTTGTCTTTGGTGTCACCAGCAGCCCTTTTCTGTTAATGGCTGTCATTAATTATCATTTATCAAAAGAATCAATAAAAAAACGTTACTCTGAAGAATTTCTTAAAAAATTACAAGAAAGTTTTTATGTAGATAACTGTGTAACTAGTGTACAAAATAATGCAGAACTAGAAATATTCGTAGAATCTGCAACTAATGTAATGAAAGAAGGAATGTTTGATCTCAGAGGATGGGAAAGTTCTGCCATCTCTGCATCTTCAGAAAGTACAAGATCACCAGTATTAGGACTGATTTGGGACAAAAATTTAGATACCTTAGAAATAGACTCAGAATCTTTGGAATTTGATGAAAGAGAAAAGATAACTAAAAGAAAAATACTTTCACTGGTTAGTCGAGTGTTTGATCCCATAGGTTTCCTTGCACCTGTTATGATTCAACCTAAGATTTTGTTGCAAGCCACTTGGAAGACCAAAGAATCATGGGATGATGAAGTAAACAATGAAATAAAGAAACAATTTCTAAAATGGATAAAACAATTGAAATACTTCAAAAATATAAAAATTCCCAGATGGTTAGGTGTGATGAAGGAATCCAATTTAAGTATCCATACTTTTGTCGATGCCAGTAAGACAGCTTATGCGGCATGCATTTTCTTAAGAAGTGAATCCAGTATGGGCTCAGTGACCGTTCAATTACTTCAAGCCAGGTCACGAATAACTCCAATGAAGACTATTACTATACCACGTCTTGAATTAATGGCCGCTACCATCGGTGCTAGGCTGTTTAGTTCTGTGACCCAAGCTTTGAAACTTCCCAACGTCAAGGTTTACTTTTGGACCGATTCTTCCACAGTTCTTACGTGGATAACTAGTCGAGAACAGTGGTCAGTATTCGTTACCAACAAAATAAGTGAGATAAGAAAATTAACAACTTCAGAAGATTGGTTCCACATTCCAACTGACCAGAATCCAGCAGACATTTTATCAAGAGGTTGTGGACCTAAACAACTTCAGAAACACAAGTGGTGGCAAGGGCCAGCCTGGTTGAAGAATTCGAAGGAGCAGTGGCCAAAATCAACTGTAAATATTAACAAGAAAGAAGTAGAGACAGAGAAACGGAAGTCAGTCATCTCTGCTAATAACACAGAGCTAGAGTCAATTTCATTACAGTTGGCCAAAAGATTTTCTAGGTTTTCAAAGATGATTAGGGTTATGGCTTGGATACTTCGTTTTCAACCAAATGCCAAAAACTTAAGAAAATGTACGGAACTTAAAAATGAAGAATTGTTAAATGCACAAAAGATTATTTTCCGTGTAATACAGAAGGAATGTTACTCTAATGAAGAAACACGGAAAAATTTGAAAGGTTTTCTAATATTTGAAGATGAAGAAGGAATTTTACGATTAAAGTCCAGATTGATAAATGAGGAAGAATCGAAAGATTTTATTTCTCCAATAATTCTACCATCGAAACACCTGGCAGTGAGAAGATTCATAGCACAAGAACATCTTGTTAATAAGCATGCTGGGACATTAACTCTACTGACTATTTTACGTGAAAGATTTTGGATAGTGAAAGGGAAAAGGACTGTCCGGAGTGTTATCAAAGAATGCTTAACATGTAAAAGGCAAAAGATGAAACATCTTGAGGTACCTTTTCCGCCTCTTCCAAAAGACCGAACAGAAGTAGCAGCAGTTTTTCAAGTATCGGGTGTGGACTTAGCTGGACCTCTGTTAACTAAATCTAAACAAAAGGTGTGGATAGTACTTTTTACTTGCGCCGTATTTAGAGCTGTCCATCTAGAACTAATACCTTCACTTGGTACCAATGATTTCATCCAAGCTATGCGTAGGTTTATTGCCAGAAAAGGACGAATTTCTGTGATGTATTCAGACAATGGTACTAATTTTACAGGACTAAACGCTTTGAAACAATTAGATTGGACTAAAATTGAAAGTGAATTTAGAGTCAACGAAATTCGTTGTAAATTTAACCCACCCACCTCTCCATGGTGGGGAGGCTTCTGGGAACGCTTGATTGGAATTTTAAAAGATCTTTTAAGAAAAAATCTTGGACGCTCCTGTTTGTCTTACGAGGAATTGCAAACTCTCGTCTGTGAATGCGAATCTGTCATGAATAGCAGACCATTAACTTACATATCCGAGGAACAAGAGCTGAAAACCTTGACCCCCTCAATGTTTCTTCAGGATATTTCATTAAATGATGTTCCTGATTTAGATCAAATTGAAAAGACTAATATTGTTTTGAGATGGAGACATATTCAAAAGGTTCGTGAAAATCTAAAACAAAGATTTAAAAGAGAGTATCTGGGTTTCCTTCGTTCTTCAGTTATCAAAAGAGAGGATAAAATAAATGTAGGTGACATAGTATTAATTGGTACAGATGATAAAAAAAGGTTGCATTGGCTGCTAGGGAGAGTGCTGGAACTCTATCCAGGAAAAGATGGAATCATCAGACTTGTGAAACTGCGAACTGAAAAGGGAAACTTATTAAGACCAATCCAACGACTGTACCCTATGGAACTGACACCAAACTATGAGCAAGCCGTACCGGAAACTCAGAAGGTTCCGGAAGTGGTAACCAAATACCCTGAGCTTAGTACTGACTCTAATGAAACTGTTCCCGTGTCTCGCTCAGGACGAGAAATAAAACCAGTTAAAAGACTGGATTTATAAACTTTTGAACTTTCTATATTTGAACTTTAGAACAATGATTTCAATTTTTATTCCGAAATATTTGTTTTGTTATTTGTACGTTTTGTTTATCAAATTGTATGAATATTTTTTTGTATGTTTACTATTTTTGAGTTTGTATCCCCAAACTCAAGGTGGGGAGAATGTCGCGCGCACGATCAAACTGTAGCTGTAATGAGAGGTAAGTTTCTCTGTGCTGGAGTGGCAACAGGTGATGAGGAAAAGAAAATGGATGACGCAGTTGTGTTCAATCTAAATGGCGAAAGAAATATCTTGTAATATGTTTATTTGTGATGTGCGGTTTGCTTAAATATATCGTATTGATGTTTTTCTTCAGGTTGTCCTCAATGAACAAAACTCCCTACATTTAATTCACAAACAATCTTTATAGAAACAACACAGGTATTTATTTGCCTGATCGCTTCGTTGCGGATCTGAGGGCATTTTGAAAATATAGTCCATAATGGGTTCTGAAGGCATCCAAGACCAAGCTGTCTTAAGTGTTTGCCAGCTGCATTAGAAAAAAAAAAAAAAAAAAAATTTTTAAGTAGTAAAATTTAAAAATTGTATTTATACATTCAAAGGAATACAAGCCAAATCGCCAAATAAATACAAGCGAATTCAATTTAACGCAAAAAAATTAAGAGTGTGACATACATGCGTAACGCTTCCAGTTCTGCTCTTTGTTATTGGAAACCACTCAGATCGAGTTTCTTCCATCTCCACATTATAAGCCATGGAGTGCGATCATCAATGGCCGCGGATACCGAAAAAGGTACCCAAACAGCCAACTTCACGCTCAGGAAGAAATCCCAGATCACATCATCGTGGTTGGGTTTTCTGCGAGGTTCGGTGAGTGAACCTCTAATCATACTATAGAAATGATCCTATGAAGTATGATCTTAATGCATGCAAACTATTGATTTTACTATATATAATAAAAGTTATTTCTTATAGTGGTAAATTCGAAATAACGCAAACGGCTAAGTTACTTTTATTTTTCTAGCTAAGTTACTTTTATTTTATTTATTAGATCACAAACTGTAGAAAAATTTTAATTCAGAATGCAGCTAAATAGAACTGTTTAAAACTATACATTTCATAAATCATTACAGAATTTTAGTTCCAACGACAAACATTCCTTGTGTGCTGAGAAAAAAACTTGTATGTATGCCCTTTATATGTACATTTTCATAAATTTCATTTCATTTTCATAATTTCTAACTTCATTCAGCTTTATAGGATGGGTATGTTTAATACAATATTGTTGTAGACAAGATTTTGAATAATTTAATTTATTGTTTGATAAATTCACCTCAAGTGTAATAAACCAACAATATTAATCATAAGATATTTTCTCCAGCAGATGGCGCTACGCATTAGTTAGGGGTTATACTTACGCCGATTCGAAAATCGTAATGTAATCAGTTCTCTGATGTTAGAAATTTTTCGTTCCTTCTCTGATTTATTTAATTTTTCTTACAATTGGCAAAGGGCTCGACCACAAGTCACTGTTTACCATTCGCCAAGTGGAGGTGTGGTCGCTGCGCGACCAAGACACTCCATCAAGTCAGAGCCATCAGCTAATTTATTAATTTTTTTCTTTGCTTATTTTTAACTCTTTCAATAGCATATTTTAAAATGTAAATGTGTCAAATTTCTTCTTTCTGTTACATTCTTTTTCAAAATGCATAAATGTTTTAATGGTCCGAGAAGTGAAATTTGCATAAATTAAAATATTTTGTCTTCACAAATCATCGAAACGGAATTGATTATTTTTATCATCAAATATAAATAGTTGTTCTTAGAAACACTAAAATAATGCATATTATTTTGGTGTCAACTAAGTCTTAGATAACACAACTTTTTTAATGAATTGAAAGTTTAAGTTCCTTTTTCTTAATATTGCGAACAATTTTTAAGGAATTAATTACTGTTCCTGTTTATTTCAATGCCGAAGCAGCTTGTAGAAAATCAACTGAAAAAATATAAATAACAAAAATCTGAAAAAAAGAGAAACACGTTACGAATATTTTAATTACCACTATTTTTTTAATGTGCAGAATTTCTCATATATATACAAAGTGGCCTACATGTTTAATTGTACTTGCTTCGGCAGTACATATACTAAAATTGGAACGATACAGAGAAGATTAGCATGGCCCCTGCGCAAGGATGACACGCAAAATCGTGAAGCGTTCCACATTTTTTTTTCCTTTTATGTAGTCACAATTGAATTAGTAAATTAAAATTTCTTAAACAACCTATGTTTACATGTTATATATTCAAATAGTTCACAGATATTTTAGAGTTAAATGTTAAAATCCGTTAGAAAAATAAATTTTAATAATAATAATAAAAAAAATATAAAGAATTATGCTGATTTGGCATGTTGCGAAGCAAAGCAATAATTTTGAAAGCACAATCAATCCGTATATCCATCTGTATATTAATGAACTTAATCTTCTTACATATAACTATTGATCGAGATACGATTTCCATCTTCCGGAAAATGCTAAACGCCCAAGGGTTGTTCTTCACAACTTGCAAAGCTCCTAGACGAAAAGCTGTGCAGGTTCAACCCTGACCTGTGCCTTTAGTCTTCATTCCTAACAACGAAAATCCCATCGTACTGTAGATTCCTTTTTCTATTTAAATTTTGGATTCTTTAATTATACTGTTAATTTTATTAATTTTTGTTTTTTATTTTATTTTTCTCTTTGTTCTTAGCTATTTTATTCATTTTTTTCTTTGCTTATTTTTTAATATATATTTTAACATGGGACATTGCTCTTAAATCACCTCATCTCCTTTTAACTATCAATGTTTTTTCCTTCATCAATGTTTCTCGGATGCAGATAGGAGTTTTAGGTCCCTTCGGGGCCAGGTCATTCCGATATCCTGTAAAGATGACATATAACTATTGCTTTTATTTAATATTTGAAGTGAAATACTAAATTCAAATACACAGCATTTTTTAACATCGAAATAAATACCATTAGAGAATTTCATCTGCCTTAAATGTGCAGCCTTTTGTTATAATTATAAGTTTAACGTGCCAGAAAGAATAAGCTTCAATGTCTTTCATTTATCATAAGCAATATAATTATGCTCTCAAACATGATTATATCAGAGATCAACATATTGATTTAACAAATGTAGCAGAAAGAAAACAATCTGCATTTATTAATGTTGAACAGCATTGATGCCATAAACAAATCTCAAATGGTTCTTCCTTGACGTACAAAAAGAATTTGGTCACGAATGGATTGAGAATATCATATATAAAATGATAATTTATAAATTTCTTGCCTTTCTCATTAAAATCATCAGATACTATCTTACTGATTGCTATTTTGCATTTACTGACTTGAAAGCACTGCCTTTGGTATTGAATTGTTTAGGTTTTTTTTTTTTTTTTTAATATTAATATTAATATAAAAATTTTAAAAAAGAAGGAGAATAGAAACATATACGAATATATTCAAAATCAAAAATAGTAAATTATAATTAATACATTGAAAAGGATAATTGAGCTGACAACAAGTGGACTTGTTATGTGATACTTCAGAAAAAGAACATAAGGGAGAGAACACTAAATGAAGATATTGAGAACAATTCTAGGAAGCTTTCTAGTTTCAAATAGAGTAATGTCATAAATTGGGAAGATATAAGGGTCTAGTGATTATAGCATGTAAAATGAAACGATAGAATTATTAACTTTCAATTTAGTATTACAAATTTTAATTTGGCAAATTTTAATACTAACATCCAAGTTTGATTTGCATTCCAATGAAATAGAGTTGAATTGATTGAAACTAGAAAATATAAATTAGAATCATTAATATTTTCAGCATCAGATACTTGTATTTTATTACAATTAGAAAATGATTCTTATTTATTTGATTAGTTCTTTTACATTTTGTGGATGTTTGAAAAAATTATATTTGAGTCTTAATTTTTTTTTTTTAAATATTATTTTAATTATAATTTTTATTCCAGTAGAACCTGTGAGTGAACATCATTATGTAAAAGATTATTTTTTCTCATTTATAATTCTCTTCATTCCAGCTACCAATGTGTTCGGAGGGCTCACTATGGTATTAAGCATCAATTCTTCAATTTTGGATTTTCTAATATCATATTTTAATATATAATTCTCCACATTCTTCTTTTTTATATTCATGATTCTGGTTTCTTATAGCTCACTGTGAAATCATAAGAAGTTTCTACAATGTTACCATCCACAATTCTACAGTGTTACCATCCACAATACTTAAAATGTCAACAATTTGTATTTTTGTATTAATTGATAATGCATGAATTTTATGAATATTTTTACATAAACAATTAGCATCTATACATCATCTGATGATATACTGCAACAAAGACATATAACATATCTTTACTAAGTCAAGTTATAATGTTCATTATAATGAACATCTCAAAGAGAATAACTTTCTTGAAAACTAAATATATTTTTAAAATTATGTGAAAAAAGTCTTAATTACCTCTTTTTTTAATTATCTTTGATTTCATAATTGATAGAAATTAGTTAAAAAGTGTAGCTTCCCATGTTTACCTTATATATAGAATAAATATTATAACCAACATGGTTCAGTTATTTTCATTAAGTTAAAAATAACAATTTTTCAATATTTGTGATTTTTAAAACCACAATTAACTAAACTTAACCGTAACTTTTTAACAGGAATAACTTCACCATGATAAATTTTAAAATATATTAGATGAATGAAATAGAAATTCATAAACAAAATAACTTTTGTTTTTATACTTGACATCTTTTGTACAATCTTCATTTTATAAATTAAATTAAAAATTTAACACTTTTTTATTTATTTCATAAAAAGAAATAATTTTTGATATCTAATTTTATATAAAATTTCAATAAATTTGTGATGAATGTTTAAAAAAAACTCTTTCCAATAATAATCTTTGCTTGTGTTCATGTTTTATGTTAGACACATAAGATATTGAAATAATTGAATTTGGATACCATATATAAAGCAATATAAAAAAAATTATATTTATTAATAATATCAATAAATTCACTAAATATTAAGGTCATAAAATCATTGTCAATCCTAAAACAAAAAGAATGAAAATAATTAAACATTTTGATACTATACAGTAATCGAAAATAAAAGATATTAGTATGAAACATACATCAACCTTAAACTTATATTCTCCCAACTGGCTGTGTACTATCGTAAAACCAGTTCAAGCCAAAATAGGCGCTCTTTAAAATTTGGCGACTTTTTGTGTTGCCAATTGATCGATATGCTGTGGTAAATGTGATAAAAGGTTTTCTTATATTTTTTGCATTCACTTCAAATACAAGCGCAACCTGTTATTAGGCGGTAATTGGCGAAAAAAATTTTGATGCCAAATCTCAACGAAGCCTATTCTGCAATTTTATCCCTGTTCACTCTGAAAAAAGCACTCGGAAGAGCAAGAGCTCTCTGATTCTGCTCCCAACAAACCAGCTACTGATGTGGAAGTGGTGAGTGATTAGAGACCAGGAATTTTCAAAACCTTCTTGGAAACTGCACTTCCATACAAAATACTCAATGGCAGCTAATTCCTGTCATTTCGGAACCATCTGACAATCTATCACGCCAAATTGTACTTGTACAAACATCATCAACAATGACAGGCGGCACTAGCCCCATCCACTCTCAAACTAATTTACTCATTTTACCTGGTAATCTCTCGCAAGATATTGTACCTAAATTTCTCTTCGTTGTAAAAGAAACTCTTACTTTCTTCTCATCATTTTTATTTTCTTCTCATTCATCAAAATTGCATATAACACCACATAGGCTAAACCAAAAATGAATATAAATATTGATGATATGATGCCATTACTTTTTTTTTAAATTCAAAAATAAAATTTTAATAATAATTGTTTTACTTTAATTTTTTTTTTTTTTTTTGTAAATCCTATCTAACTTATATTTCTATCTAACTATTCTTATCTAACTTATATTTCTATCTAACTATTCTTATCTAACTTATATTTAATTTCTTATTCTAAGAAATAGTAATAATAAAATAAAAAAGACCAATACAACTTACCAGTACAATTGAAATAGGTGTCAGAAATCGCTGTGTGATTAAGGTACTTCAATTCATAAGGCAGTTTTTTTTTTTTTTTTTTTTATTAATTTTTAAGAAGTCAGACCTGAATTTTCAGACGATCGCTATATGATTTAATAAATGAAGTGGTATATGGGGATGTGAAGCAACAAGGACTATAACCCCCTAATCACTATATATATGAACAGTTAGTTTTATTTTATTTTTTTAATGTGTCACTCTCCACGACGCTCTACGATCGTATTAGACCGGGACCTACGGTTTAAAGTGGATTCCGAACCACTACAAACATCCATGGTACCGCCGGGACTCGAACCCGAAACCCGTGGTACCGAGCGCTAGCCACTCGGCCATTCAGGCCCCATGATTTAATGTTATTGATTTTTACTAGATTAAAGTTCGAAGAGGCACCAGGAGTTGAGTTAGCTTTAGATAACTGTGGAGGCTTAAATGATGGTTTCACCATCATTTGAATATTATGCCAGCGATGTATGAACTGAAAATTTTAATAAATGATATAGTTATTTCCTTTAGAAATTCGTGTATATTCACTCATGAAGGGAAGGAATTATATTTAACTTGATTGATTGATGCAATGATGATTGAAATTGAAAAATTTGGCAGTAGTAAAACTTCTTCGGGCATTGAAATAAAGCAGCATTTTATAGTAACCCTTCGAAGAACTTTGCTGACCCGAATTTTCCCGTTTTGAAGATATATACAATAATTGTTCCCACATTTAACAGATTATGTTTAAAATTTATTTGCCAAGTTAAAGAAAAAATTGTTTTTTTAAGAACTTACATTGTATAATGTTTATCAAAACTCCAAGATTATTATCTGTGCCCAAATTTTTTGTTGAAAAATACAAATTCTAGGTAGAAATTTTAATAATTATAAATTTCAATCTTATTAAAAGAAACACTTTATATCGTACACGTTGTTTAAATTCTATCTTTACATTGAAAGTGCATAATGTACTATACAAAATAATAAATGTGTTTGCCTGAATGAATCTACCACTTTTAAATTATTCTAATTGTATATATGAGCTATTTCGTATGCGCGGTCAACATACTTACCTGGCACTGGAGTCATCCCTGATCAAGAAGGGGGATCTCCCGAGCAGAGGCCCATCATTGCACTTCGATGGTGCTGACGTTCGCCACATCCGCAAACTGCGGTTGCTTGGGGTGCATAATTTTTGGTAGTTGGGGCTGCGTTCGCGCGGCCCCAGTTAATTGGAAAAATAGATCTGAATTATTCTGGTAGGCGCACCGTGAAGCAACAATGACACCATCAGGAGGCCCTATCAGTTTTTAGGGAAAGGGAATTTTCCGTTCAACTTGTAGGGAAGATTGACCACCTGATGCGTGGATGCTGTCTCTTTCTTTTAATTACTGTGTTTCGATATTTACTCTGAACCACTGTGCTGCAGTTTTTAAATAATTTCTCAATTGATATTAATTATTTTATATCATTTACTTTCTTCTTGTATTTAGTGAATATTATTATTAATATTTTTTTTTTGCATATTTAATTGCTGTATTCTAAATTATTCTGGTTTGTGTAGCCATTATCTGGATAGCGTCATTGTGCTGCAGTTTTTTAAAATAATCTCTTAATTTATTTTATATCATTTACTTTATTTTATTATAATTTATTACTTAATTAGCGTTTTAGTGATTAATTTTTTTTGCATATTTAATTGCTGTATTCTTAATTGTTCTACTTTGCATCGCCATTTCCTGGATAGCTTTATTGTGCTGCAGTTTTTTTAAATAATTTCTTAATTTATATTATTTATTTCATGTAATTTACTTTATTTTATTACTTAAGTAGAATTTTAGGGGTTTTTTGTAGTTGTTGTTGTTTTATAATTGTGTTGAAGAAGGCTGATTCTATACTATTTTTAAATATTTTATTTTAGTAGCTCAATTGCTTTATACTTTGCTATATAATAATTAATCCCTTTTTTAATTAATAGGCTTTGTTTCGATTGAAAATGAAAGAAATGGATAATTCTTGCCAACCTATTTGCTGTGAATGCAATATGAAGTATGCACGTAGTTACTGTTTACGAAGACATATGGAAACATTTCATAGTTTATCTAGTCCAAAATCTGTTAAATCATTGATGTGTCCAGAATGCAACAAGGATTTGGTACACTGTTAACATTGGAATATTCTACAAAGTATTCATAATGTACTTAAAATCAAGGAGACTTTATTCTTTGATACAATAGAAGAATTTACGCTATGGAAAGAAAAAGTCGAGAAGGAGAATGTAAGTTCATATGTGAAAAAAACTGGAAGTAAAAGAGATTGAAATGGTATCAAAAGAATTTATTTCACGTGTTAGCCCAAATACTAACATTGACCAGCAAAGATTTTCCAGCACAAAAAACAGACCAGGAAAACCCACACAACCGTCTATTTTGAAAAAATCAGCAGCAGAGGAAGTTCAACAAATATCTTCAGAAATAATTGTAACTTCTAACGTAATACTACTAAAGGTAAGAATTTTGTGTTTGTAGGCTATGTTGAATGTTTCTACAGTTATACATATGCTTATTTATTACATATGCTTATTTCCAGTTCTACTAGACCTTCATAATTTAATTTTTTTTTTTCGATTAAAAAATTTCTCTTGATATTATTTATTACTTTTAAACTTACTACTCTAAAAAGTAAAACATTATAGTTCTAAGAAATCGTTTTTGTTTATAACATATAACATCTTTTAGGTTTTCTGATTTGTAGTCTCAATTTTTCTGAATTTTCTCAATTTTTTGTTTCAACATTATCTCACTTTCTAAATCAATTTAAATTAATGTATCTTTACCTAATAAAAATTTTATTTATTAGGTTAGAAAATTGCTACTCCCAGAGACACCCAAAATTATGCAAAGTGAATCGCAAGTTGTGTCTTCGTATTTCAAAAATGAGTAATGAATATTCGAAGCATGTGTTTATGACATCGTAAGATTAGTAAATATCCTTTAATTTTTATTATTTGTTTCCTTACAGGCAAATAGAAAATAGAGTTTATTGTAAGCATATCTCGCATCAATAATCCAGCTGCCTATTAGAAGCTTTTCCCTGCACAGTCTTCCGTGAAATATCTATATTTGTAGTAATAGTTGGCAAGAAGAATTATGCATATTAATTGTTGTAAATAGCAATAATTTGCTATCATTACTCTGCTGTTAATGATATTTTTAATAAAATTTTGGACTATATTTTTGGTTTTTATTTTTTGAAACGAAAACATTTAAAAAGCTATATGTTCATGATCTTATCTTTTAAGAAATATAATTTATCTGAAATTTCTTCTGAAAATATCAAATTTGCAATAAAACATCTAAACAATTTATGGCCAGTAAGGAAATTAAATATTCATCAATTTTTCATCTACAACTAAATTTTCATCTAAACTACTATCTAAATTTTCATCATATCATACAACTGTGTTAGTAAACACTAAGTTTTGAAAACTATAGGTTTTTGAATTTCATTTTTTACGTATGGAAATTTTAAAAATAATGATCATGGTTATGAAAATGAATTATTAAGGGAAACCCTGCTTATTCATTAAAAGGAGGGAAATTAAGAGTTATCTATATGAAGATTGGTAACAGATTTCTTTATTTTACTGTAGGAGTTTTAATTTACTGTTATTATAATTATAATGTAAATATTTTTAATCTAGAAGTGGCTTAGAAGTCATCTGAGAGCTCCGGGATTTGAATAATACTGAGCATAAGAATTTTGTAGTTGAAGGCTTTGCATCGGTACCGCTTGTTTAAATTTTTTTTTGGAGGTGCTTGGCGGGTGAGTGGAATCCATCCTCATCAGAGGGTCTTTTCTCCTAGTTTGAACATCATTGCGTGGGATTATTTCTTCAACATTTGGCAGTGCAGGTGTTATTTCGCTGACATAGCCTCTCGGGCTTCTAGTGCTCTTTTACTGCGTAGTTCTATTTCTTGTAGTGACGGAACATTCCAGATTTGCATGCCGTTCGATCTTTTGATGGCGTTCATGTTTTCATACAGCACATTGATCTCTTTGCTGTAGTCGCATGTCTTTGGGTATCGACGATCTTCATTGCGATCTTGCTATACTGTTTAGCTAATTCATCCGGCCTACTTTTGTCATTTGTTGCTTTGCTGTGTGTGGCTTGATTGAATAATATAAATTCATCTGTTAGTTCAGTAATCAAAGGTGCATCAAAATAGTTATTGTTTTCCGTATTATTATTATCTTTGGTGTTAAATTCAGTTTCCATTTCGAAATCCTTAGGTATAAAGGCCGGGCTGTCAGGACTATTATAACATATAACATGAGGAGGTACAGGATCCTAATCCTCTAGATTTTCAGAGGATGCTTGACTCATTTAACAAGCAAAATTTAAAATTCCTACAAGACGAAAAAGGTATCTGCGAAGTAAACAAGATAGAAATTGCGAGAATACGAAGTTTTCAAAAACGTGGGGGAAAATGCAGATTCAGAGGAGTGAAGACATACCAATGAACGAACTCTCCAACCGAACTCCAATGTTGTAAGTGCATTTGCTTAAATAAATAAATAATTCATTTACTATGTGTGAATATTGAAGACATTGAACGTAGATGGCAAGTTAACATGGAGAGGGTTCATTACTTTTACAAAGAATAGAAAATTAAAGAACATTTCATGAACATTTTCATTTAATTTTTGACACTTCAGGAAATCTGCCATGATATTGATTTCAATTTAAATGGATTCGGCTGACCAGATGGTGCTGTAGAACAGACAAACATTCTTTTAGCTTATTACCTGAATTTCGTAGATTAAAAAAATATGTACGTTGTTATATTTATTCACGAATTAGAGAATGTATTTAACGGTGTTATTCCTTAAACTGCCAGACTGAAATTTGATAATAAACAGTTTCAATTTTCATAAATGTTCGGGAGAAATACTATATCATGTTTTTTAAACTAAAATAATATTTTTCAGAAACACTAACATTATAACAGCATATATCATTAAATTTTCTTTGGTGGATTACATTTTAATTGGTGCTTTCATTTCAAATATTAATTAAGCTGTTAATTATTTTTATCAAAATTATATTTGCATTTCTAATTTAATACAAAATCTATTGAATTTAATCAAACAATTTTGCAAATTGTTTTTTGTTGCTTATTTCATGTTATGTTATGTTTTTCTCCACAATGGTAACTATTTAAACTTTAAATTTTCATGTGAATATTTTAATATTGTACATTTTCATTAGGTCATGTGAAACATTTTTTTAATTTTCTGACACAAACCGCTGAAAACTTTCTTTGACGAAAAGAATAACTTTATAGACATATATTTTTTAATGTTAGATAAAAAATTTAATTTAAATTCTTTTTATTTACAAAAACAACAATTATTACATAAGGATTTGAACAAATCTTACTGAACCCCTAAACAAATAATACATCACTTCGCCATGTGGTATCAACTTAATTTCAAATCAATTCTACCGAATAACATTGATTGAAGGTGCACAGAAGATCTACCTCCCCGTGGTGCACCTGGTAACACTTTTTAGTGGCTAAAAGATCTGCAACTTGGCATTATTGTTAGATTATTGAACTCTATTTCAGCATATTTTGTTGTTGTTGTTGAATGTGTTTTTTTTTTTTTTTTTTTTTTTTTTTTGTAACTGTTCATAATCTGCCATTGGAAATAAAAAAAATTAAAAAAAAAAAAAACATTGATCTATTAATTCAGCATATTTAGCATATATATTTTTTATTAATTCTATAATAAAATTTCTAATTCTCCATTTAAGTGTTGATTTTAATATTTCCTTTAATTAAAAGCTGAGTTTAGAACAATCCATTGAACTATTAATTTTAATTTTTATTAATGTTATCACCATTACCAACATATTAAAATTCCTCCTTTGATATAAATAAAAAAAAAAATAATAATAATAATAATAATAATAATAATAAAAAAGATAGAAGGATCATTCTGTATTTTTTTTTTTTTTTATCAGTTTATTTATTTGTAATTTTTATTCAATTAATTATCTACTTTTTCTATAAATTTCACAATTTTTTCACACTTCACTTTTTTGCTTAGACCAATCGACAAGAACCCTATTTTTTCAAGGATGGAGGTTTATGGTCGCTGCGCGACCAGTGCACTCCGAAAATCTATAACGAATCAATAAAAAAGATAAATAAATATTCGCCTAGCGGCACAAACAGTTGAAGATTTTCTATGACGAAAGAAAACTTAATAAGATATCTTTTTTTTTATGTCTGACAAATATTTGTTCTAATTAAGTCAAATTCGTTTCATTTATGAAATACATTCATGAAGAATATGAATAAAATTGCTTTTACCCCATTAAAAAAAATTCGCTAATTGATACGGGTCGGAACTCGATTGACAGATGACTACTAATTATTCCAGAGTAATTCCATACAAGCGTATAATATAACGTGTTATACTCTAATAACTTTAAGGAAGTCTGGGAGGAATAAAAGTGCACCCTACGTTTAGGGAAAAATAGGGAATTTTTTTTATGCTGGAATGGTGTGCACTGTTCCTCCTTGGAAAGGCACACTGGATTCTTCCCAGTCCATTCCTAAGAAGTGGTTACTCTGAAGATTTAGGAGGAAAACGCTCTGCACACTATTCCTACTACCCTGTTTTTGAGAAGAAAATATCTCGAACAGATGAATACTCACAAAAATAACTTAGATGTAGATTTCAAAGAAAGTTTCTGTTAGTAAATTAAGCACATTTTATGTTATAAATACATTAAAATTCTGTATTCCTACGAAATGTATGCCACCAAAATGAATTTATATATGTTGAATGATACGAATTGAGTTTAAAAAAATAGATAATTAAAATGCCTTGTCTTAAAATTATAAATTAATTCCTAAGTAACATTTATGATTCTTTTACTTTTTTAATTATAATTTTTGAGTGTTTATAGTTAATATTCAAAAA
Organism: Caerostris darwini; assembly: GCA_021605075.1. NCBI lineage: Eukaryota > Metazoa > Arthropoda > Arachnida > Araneae > Araneidae > Caerostris > Caerostris darwini. Next base: position 149,041 of record BPLQ01006469.1, on the reverse strand, counting down.
GAATTGCAAGCTTTTAAAATTCCATATTTTTACATCATTTACAATCTTTTATAAATCGTTATACTTTTTCATTGCATTTTTTATTTATATTTCCTTTATATATATATTAAACTGATTATCATCAAATTAATTATGACATTTAATGGGGTATGAGAATTTATTAATTGTCTTCATAACTAACTGTATATATAATGATTTTAAAAAATATTGCATCTCCACGCATTCTGCTGAAATTTTCATATTTTTAAGCTGGATTCAGCTTCTTGTACTTGTTCATTTTATATTCTATACAAATTGTTATGTAACAATATGCAAGATATTTTATAAAGAAATGTATCATGTATAATTTATTTAAAAATTAATTTATTCTGAAATAGATGCTAGTACAAAAAATTGGTACTTACGTATTAACACAAAAAAAATTTATTTTTCAAAGAAGTTATTCTTAAACTTCCATTTTTATATTTTACATTTGCAACTGGATGTTATGAATAATATGTAAATAAAATAAAAGAGCATAATATCTATGATCTGCAAAAGGCTAATTAAAGATCTATGTAATAATTGCATCAAAGAAATAATTGTAATAATTTGTATAGTTTCTTTTTGTGTCATATTTTTCTTCTGGGAAATCAAGCTCATTTTTTATTTACCCCATTTTTATAGGGTATGTTTCTAAAAATTAATCTTTTTTTTTTTTCTTAAACTAACTGTTTATGTATTAAAATTCTTTAAAAAATATATTTATGATTGGAAATAATTTTTTTACTGATTAATCAGATTTTTGCTTATTCAAATTTTGGTCTTCCGATTTGATTCAATATTAATAAAAAATTTTATTTAATATTTGTGCAGAATCTTTATTTTTTGACATTTTGAAATGCTAATTATATAAATAAAAGAACATATTAAGAATCTAATCAAAGCAGATAAAAAAATACATCATATTAGTATTTAAATTTATTTTTATTTTATCTGCTGATTTATTTGTTAAATAATCAGCTAAAAATAGATGTTTTATGTATGATATAGCAATAAAAAATTGTAGATATAGATATAGGTAAAGAAAATATGATAGCAATGAAAATTTTAATATTTTAATTATGCTGACAATTAGTTTTTCAATAAATTTAATTAATTTTTTAATTTAATTCTAAGAACTTTTATGACAGCTAAAGTGTTCTCAATTTTAGAAAGGTAAACAGTTTTATTAGTGATTTTAGATGTAATAAAAATGTTTATTTCAGTACACAAAATGTTTATATCAATAGAAATTACTTGGATTATTATTCGTTAGTGTAAGTAATATAAAATTCCTTTTTAGAAATATTTAATTTTTTAGGAAATTGATTCAACATATCTGTAACCATTAAGGAGTGAAATTTAAATCTCTTGTAATTTGTCTAGAATAATGATTTTTAAAATACAAATAATTTTCTTTAGAATTTTCTTTATAATAAACATGTATAAAATTAAAATTTTATTGTATATGTGCAATGAATAAAAATTCCTTCCTTCAGCCAAAGAATATGCTTAACAGTGAAATCCATGGATTTATTATTATCTGTGGACTAATTGTTATCCATGGATTATAATCAATGTATTATGTCACAGGTATTACAAATATAAACAATTTTAAAATGTGAAAGTCTCAAAAGTCAATAGATTTACCAGCAAACACTCTCTAAAACAAATGTAACCTTGAAGAGAATATCTACTGGTTATAATACCTAAAAACATGTTTAAAACACCATGCTCCTAACATAAAAATGTGGCAATTATGTAGAAGCTTTTTCATGTTAATAAAGTATTTTTAAACAAAATATATATAAAATTCTAAATCCTAAACCAGTAAGAAATTAATCATAAATTTTAAATCCCTTTCATTGTCGTCTTTATCTATTTTGGCATAATTTTGGAATTACAGTTAATGCTATGCACTATGGCTCTTTTTCCATTAACTTTTACAACACAATTCAATATGATGGCTTGCCATTTCATAAACATTCTAAAAAGTTTTCTTCTGGTATACCTACAAAAAAAATATATAATTAAAAAGAGTTGACTTAGATGTTTTATTAAAAAATTATAAATCTTTTGCCCTTGGCATACAAACTGAAACTCAAATGCATATGTCAATAAAGCTTTCTTATAAGATAATTTACATTCATGCTAGCAATGGTACTAATCATTGTTACACATCTTGCACATAATTTAAAAAATATATTTAGTTTTCAAGAAAGTTGTTTTCTTTGAGATGTTCAATATAATGAACATTATAACTTGAATTTGTAAAGATATGTTATACTAATACTTATAAATGCAACTAATTGGAAATTCCAAAAGATTAGGGAGGTTAAAAAAACTCCCATTGTTATATTTTACAGTTGGATATTATAAATAGTAAATAAAAATGAGCATAATATCTATATGCTACTTAAAACACCATAATAAATATTCATTTTTTTTTTTTTAAATAGCAAATGTAGCTGTTGTTTTTTAAAAAATAGCAAAAACAGCATGAAAATAATATTTTCTTCCTAGGAAAATCAGCTCATTTTTTTTTATTTACTTAATTTTTACATTGTATATTTCTAACAATTCATGTGTTGGTTTTGTTAAATTAATTGTTTATGTATCAAAATTCTTTAAAATACATTTAACATTTGAAATAATTTTATTTATTTTTACAACAGATTTTGCTGTTTCATTTATTTTTCAAATTAGGTCATTCAATTGTGAGTCAAGGAAATTATTTTTAATATTTGTATAGAATGTTTACTTTTTCACAGTTTGAAATGCAAATTTATAAACAAATTTAGCAAAAAGAAAAACATCATAAAATCAGATAAAAACATAATATCAAAATTATAATTCATATTTCTTAAGAATACCAACTAGTTATAATACCTAAAAGCATATTCGAAACAGCATGTATATAACATAACAATGTGGTAGTTATGAAGCAATTCTTTCATGTTAATAAAATATTTATATACTTAATATATATCAAAGTACAGAATTCCTAAATCTTAGTTATATCAAATTACTAAGAAATTAATAATAAATCTTAAATCCATTCCGCTGTCATCTTTACTTTCTTTCAACATACTTTTGAAGTTAAAGTTAAGGCTATGGGCTATTCTCCATTAACTTTTGCAACACAATCCAATATGCTGGCTTGCTATTTCATAAACATTCTAAAATAATTAATCTGGTTTACTTTCAAAATTAAAAAGAAGGGTTGGCTTAAATATTTAATCAAATAATGAGAAATCTTTTGCTCTTGCCATACAAACTGAAATTCAACTGAATATGTTGATAAAGTATTCCTATAAAACATTTTGCATGCTTGCTACTCATGTACTAATCATCATTGTTTTTATCTTCTTTGAAAATGCATTCAATATGAATATGGCCAGAATGATCTTGTAGCCCATTTCATTAGTTTATAAAGTTATGAATGACTGACATTTTCAATACATTTTTTGGCCCTAATGTCCATCATTTATTCTATGAATAACATGTCTTCCATGTAAGATACAGGAAATTTACATGATATATATATATATTCAAAATTTTAATTGAAAAAATACCATTCAAATAATAAAACTATATGCTTTGGAATTTATAAATGGTACTTCAACTGAAACTCAAAATTTTATTCAATATTATATAGACAATCACTAAATCTGAGCATTGGAAGACTGTTCATAGTCAATTTGCACATGGTTTTACTGAGATCAATGATAATTGTGAAACTTTCCATAATCAGTTAAAAACCATTTACTTTGAGGGTAAGTACAGTAAACAGATCAATAATTTGATGAAAAAAAATCTTTTAAACAGAGAGACAGATTTTTAAAACATATGCTTATTGTAAATATTAATTTTTCTTTAAATAATAATTCTATGATGAAAATAAAAGCCAGTCAGGACAAAGGAATTAAACTAGTAACTGGTGATGTTGTTTCAATAAATATAAATTCTTAGAGAATTAATTAATAAAATTTGACCTGTTAGATCATTGTTACAATAAATGTAAAGCAATAAAATCTACACCACTTTGTGGTCAATGTAGATGTTATTGTAAAGATGCCAATTGTTTATTAAAAATATTTGTAAAATTCATACATTATATATTAATACAAAAATACAAATTGTTGACAATTTAACTACTATGGATGGTAACATTGTAGAAATTTCTTATGATTTCACAGTGAGCTATAACAAACCTTTAAGTCATGAATATAAGAAAGAAGAATGTAGAGAATTAAATATTAAAATATATCAGAAAATCCAAAATTGATGCAATTCTGTTTTTGGCCGTAACATCAATCATTTCTTATGTGCATGGCATGTCTTCCATATGTGGAACAGGTAACTTGCATTCAAAGTTCATGATAATGATTTGTGTGATATATAAGAAAAAAATTCAACAAAATTTTAAATGAAAAATGCCACTCAAATTTTAAAACCTCAGTTTCAGAATTTATAAATGTTACTTCAGCTAAAATTCAAAATTTGATTCAATATTTTATAGGCAATCGCTATAATAAAGCTGAACTTGTCATTTAGTGATAGTTTCCACCTGATTTTACTGAAACTAATGCTAATTGTGAAACTTTTCATAATCAGTTGAAAAATATTTACTATGAATGCAATTACAATAGAGAGATTATAATCTGATAAAAGCCCTTTTAAATATAGAGAGTGACAGATTTTAAAAATATATGTTAATGTAAATAATAATTATTGTTTAAAAAATAATTTTGTGATAAAATTAAAAGCCAGTCATAAAGGAATTAAATAGCAGATAGGAAAGTTACACATCTAAATAGAAATTCTTGAAATGTTAAATGTCAATCAGATAAATTAAAATCATATTTAGCACAATTAATTAAATTTGATCATAATTACATTAAATGTAAAGCATTGAAATGTATACCACTAGGTGGTCATATATATGAATGTAATTTATACAGCTTACATCAGCATAAATCTTGAAGTCTCTTTTCAACTCCAGACAAACTAAAGAATTTTTACTCGGTTTAATTAAAGCAATTCTGTGAGGGATCTTTTTTTTTTAATAACATATGAATTACTTATTGTTATTTTGGAATATTTTATTGTTTATTAAAGAACATAATTCATTCTTAAATTAATATTAATTATCATTACTGAAAGCACATTTTCCTACAAATTGTACATTACAATTTTTTTTTCATCTTCAAAAGTTTAATGGATTTCCACATTTGCAATAGAATTTCTTCCCTCCAAATTATTCATTATGTTTAATGAAAGGCAAATGTATCTATGAAATTATACAGTTATTACATAATTATACAGTTGCAATTCCGCAACTTACGATCATTAATATGCACATTAAAAAACAATCCATAATATCAAAGTATGAAATCTAACAGAGAGACTTTAATGTATTAAAAAGAATATTATCCATGTTTAGTAAGTATTGTCAGAAAAAATATTTAGATTTATCTTTATGGAAGCAATCACTTGTTAATATATATAATTCATAGATGGCGCTAGCAGATAAAATGGAATGATTTTTAAGAGTTGGTAGGAACATGCTGTTATTTTGATCTACTCCAAAACCAAGCACTTGTTATTTACATCTTTGTAAAAATTTGCATACGATAATTCGTATGCGTCACTATATATAATTTCTTGTCCGAGCTATCGTTCGAGTCATCCTTTTTTATTGTACTTATATTAAAGTATTATAGTAATATAGTGGTACAACCATTATAAAAGGGATGCCTAATAAAATAATCGAAAACTGTGTTTCCTTTTAAACTTAATATGAGAATTCATATATCAAATGCTGATCACAATTTTACACTTATATGTTTTAAAAAGTAGTACATGCTTACAAAAAATAACGTTTGACCTCCATTTTTGATTACAATTATGAAAAGTGTTAAATGCAACTTGAGACATTCAGCAATAGAAGTATTTTTTGGTCCCAACACATATTTTTTGTCGTTTGATATCATGATGTGAAGGCCAGACTCACTATACACTTTGTCTGAAATACATACAGTGTTGTCAGCTTTAAATCAATAAATATTTTATTATTAACTTCATAAATAAATTATTAAGTTAATATTATCGATCATTTAAATGATTATTATTTTTGAAATTTAAGAATTTCTTTTCAGTTTTTCGAACTGAATAGGGGTGAAAAAATTCCTTATGTTTCTTTGAATGAAGTAAAACCATCGTTTCTGTTTTTCGGATAAAATTTTAGGAGACATTCTATGAAATATTCTGATGTTATGTGACTAAAAGCAAAACAGACATGTGCATACATGTGTGTTTATTATCAAAATGTGGAAGAGAGTAACATTAAAATGTTTTTATAAAAAAATACCCTAAAAATTAAATAAGGTTTAATAAATGTATGAATAATAATTTGGTGAATTTACAATGCAAACAATAAAAACTACACAGTAAAAAAAATGTAAAGAAAATAGTAAAAATTATTTTATTCAATTTTAAAATCCTTGAATCTTTCACCTTAATCGCAATATTTTAATTCTATTTCCTATAATTACATAATTTTTAAATACTTAAATTCCCATTTTATCTACAATTATTTATAATTTTCTCATAATTATTTAAACTTCATAATTCACTTAGCCATTACTCCGTCACCACAAATTCACTCAATAGATGGCAGCATGAGACATACAATTCATTCTCAAAGTTTTTATTTTATTACAACTCCATAATTCTTTCAGAACTTCTATGTATATAAACAAGCATTATGCTTCTATAAATATTCAAATTTATAAAGGCCTGAATGGCCGAGTGGCTAGCGCTCTGGCGCTGGTTTCGGGTTCGAGTCCTGGCGGTGCCATGGATGTTTGTAGTCGTTCGGAATCCACTTTAAACCGTAGGTCCCGGTCCTAATAGGATCGTAGAGCTTTGCGGGGGAATTGTTACTCTGCGTCCGCGGCTTATCTTAAAGTTACACGCGCCCCCTGGGTAATGCAAAGTGAGTAACGTCTGTGCAGCGCTTGCCTTAAGGCATCCAAGACCAAGCTATCTAAGAGTTTGCCAGCTGCATTAGAAAAAGAAAAAAAAATTCACATTTATGCCAGCAAGACCAGAATATAAAATCACCTGCGAGTGATTCCTTTGTTCAAAACCTGTGCGTGGATGATTTTCTCTTTGTATTTCCAATTTTTGTAACTTTCCTTTCATCTTCAAATAAATCTGCGTCCTCGCCGATACCCCGACATCAAGTCACGTGAGTATATAATTTCAAATATTTACCATATAAATTTATTATTAAACTTTTAAAAATTAATTTGTATCCCTGCTAATATCTCTTATTTGCTTGCAAATGGGGATAAAAGCCATTTGGGCCCAGGCGACTCTTCCCCCCCCTCGAATGACTTCACGATATGGTGTGAAGAAGTCTTTGTGTGTATTTGTAAGTAGGGGGAGGGGGGAAATGGAATAACTCCTGGTTTTTTTTCAGTGCGGGAAAAGTTGACCATTCAATTTAAAATATTATAAAGAAACTGGTTTGATATTCATTAAAATTGTGATTATTTTAAATTTACCAAAACAAATATGGTCAATGTATTTCGCACATCACTAAATGAGATCATTTTCGAATAATTTTATGCTAATTCGTTAAATGACCAGATAACTGTGAATATAAGCTGAAATACATATTAAATGAAAAAAAAAAAATATTAATAAAAGTAAATTTAACGAATAAATTTTATTTTAGTTTAGAATGCCCTTACTATAAAAATGAATGAACTAAATGACTGAGGTTTTTAATACATGAAATTGAATTATCTTCTTATTTTTTTTTTTTTTTCGGGAAACGTACAGAATTTTATATTGTGCTTTACTAAAATTAAATGTAAAAAAAAATTAGTTGCTTAGTTGCGATAAAGTTAAAAAAGGAAATGTATTGACTAATGTAAAGACCAATTCAACATAAAGTGGCTTGATGCACACATCATCAAACTTGTCCCTCATACATTATTTTAGCAGACTTCAGCGTTAAGTAAGTCGTCCGTCTGGTAGCAGATTAGAAATTTTGATCAATCGGAACTTAGAAAATAATTAAAACATTCCCAACGTGAGTATACATATTCTTCCTCTCTTATTGATTTATCCATTGCTAGTGCAGATATTTACCTAATGTCTTTTCTCCTACATTCAGATCCGTTTGACAGTAATCAGTTACAGATTCACCTATTCTTTCAATAAGCCAGCGTTTTTGAAACTTTTAGAAAAGCGTTTTTGAAAATTTGTAACTGAATTTTCAGTCATAATTTTCATCGCCCCTTTAAATAAATTAATAAGAATGTATTTTGACGCTAAAGTTACACTAAGACGATTAAAACTTTCAAATTACCAACAACAAGTAAATATATTTATAATTGGCTACATGCTAGTAAATCTGAAACCAGAATCGTGAAGAATCATTGAGTTTCAGAGTTATGGATCCTGAGAACAGCACGTTAACCAAGCTCATCCAAGAGATGGCTGATTTTAAGAACAAGTTTTCGCCCATTCCTGATGCTCGCTTATCGACGGGGAACAGTCCTCCTCAGGACCACTTGAAAGTACCCAGTTCCGGCGCTGCTGAAGCCATGATCACTGAATCTCCAATGCTCACAGAAGCTGATCACTGTAGCCCAGACCCAACTTAAGGACAAAGAAAAGGCTGTCGATATGATGCGACAGATCATCAAGCATCAGAATGTTCTGATAGATGGAGGAATTATACAGCCGAATGCCATGAAATCCACCATGGAAGGACTGAAGAAAGCTGAGGATGCGCTTGCAGAGGCAACAAAAAGGGTGAGTGAACTTGGCTTATGTCCGCTAACTAACTGCGCTCGGCACAGTAATGCGCAAGTGAAGTTAAATGCTAAAAGTAAACCTAAACCTAACCCTCAAACTAAAAAAACCAAAAGACCTGCTGTAACTGCTCCTAATGATGGATTTATGGGGAGATTACCATGTGAGGTGCCCGGTTACAGGTACTGTTTACGTGCTACAGTTTGACCGTTTCTCGCCAAGTTGGGTCTATCCCGCCCCACTCCTCCTAATCTCCCCTTAGGGGTTGTAAACCTAACAATGCAGAGTTCCAGGGATTACAGATAAAGGTCTGAGACGTAATTCTAGTACGAAGTAATTCCAGTTTACAAGCGAAATTATTTCCTGGCAACTGGCGTACCGATTACGCAGTACCAACAGGGGAAATACCCCTTAAACCTCCTCATCTTAATTCATAAATATGCTTTAAATTTTAATTGGCTGCTTAATTAAGGTTAGTAGAAATATTATTTCCAAAACATGGAAATGTAGCAAAAGTGACGGCTGATGTTTATTTTGAACTCGGAACGGTAATCCGAACCCTCCGTCCCCTATTTACTACCAAAAGGTTACAATGACAAACATCCTATAAAAGGGAATTTCTCGCCATGCTGGCGAGTGATAATTTAGCGCCAAAGCAGTAACTGTAACCGGGCACCTCACATGGTAATCTCCCCGCGAAATTTGTTGTGCTTGAGAAGTAAACCAATAGTTTTAATTCTTTTGTTAAACTGCTCTCTTTCACCCCATGCATATGTTCACGTTTTTGTTAAAATAAAAATGTATTTTTCCCAGCATAAAGTTGGGTTTTTCAATCTGTAACTCCAAAGGACTGATGGCGCCATCTGTTGGTGATTCAAACAAACAACTGCTGGAATGTTTGTTATTTGTATCTTTATCACTGTATTTTCCTTTGTTTCTTAAAAATCTTAAATTTTTTAATTTGATCTGTAATCTTTTTTTTTTGGGCATCGTCAATGGACCCCTAATTGTACCTATAGTTTTAGCTTTTTCGACCTCTTGCTTTAATTGTTTTCCAAGCAAGAGGTGTTTTTCCTAAATTGTAAGTTTCTTATCTTTTATTTTATTAATATTCTATAATTGAAGCAAATACATTTTATGCTAATTTATTAACTAAATTAAGATGTGGAGGTATTGTGGTTCTTAAAACCACCTAGGAACTCCGTAATATGGTATGCCCGTTGCCCGTTGTGCTTAAGAATAAGACAATTTTTACACTTAAAATTTGATTCAGCATAAAAGAGATAGATTCCTTTTTTTTTTTTTTTAATTCATTGATGTTATTCTTAATTTTTTTTTATTCTGATGTATTACATAATTCTAAAATGAAAATTTTCCAGTAAGTATAATTTTTTAAGAATGCAAGTAATAAAATTATTTTAAGATTTTTTTTTTTTTTTTTTTTTTTGCATCAAATGTTCATTAAAACAAGAGCAAGTGGGATAAAAACAACCCACTACAGTTGCATCGTTTTTATTTTAAACAAGTTTTAATATATATCAAAAAAAAAAAATTAAAGTCAATTCCTATTTTTTTTCACTCTATTGCAGAAAGTCCTTTATAAATAATTTTCATTCATTTTTTTAAAGTTTATCTGGTGCCATCTATTGGCCATCTATATGCAACTTAAATCTAAAAGAAACTAAAATTTAATTAACGCATTAATATAATGTACTAACTTCAAATGTCATCCAGTACAAGTTCAAAAAAAATGTATTTGAATTTGAGTGGATGAATAAAAAGTATTTTATTCACGATTGAAAAATTAAACAAGATATATATAGGGAGAGTGTGAGCTAATAGAAGGAATTGAAAAAAACATGAAATATATATTTTTTAGCATGTTTTGTACTACGATTCAAATACATAATTATTTGTGTTTATTTATCTGAAATAGAACAATACTCATGGATTAATTTCTCTTTAATATTTTTTACATGCAATCAAAATGCTAAAACATTTCGGATTTATTTTCGTAGCTGCATACCACGCAGGGCACGATCTTCTCCCCATCGCACTTTTCGCAGTTCATCCAAACAGGATTCAACTTTGCTGTGTGGCTGCCGGCTTCGCTGCTGTTCGGTACCTCGAAGATCTCCTTGTTCAAGCACATGAAGTCGACATCCACTTTGGAACTGCTGTCGGCCATGGTGACACCCGAGTACTCCTTCTTCCAGTTCCTGGGGCATGTTTTTCTGGCGTAGAGCGTCTTGACAGCGACGGTGTCGGCAACCAAGCAGGCTGCGCACGGAATGGGGCGGGACTTGTCAGGCTCGATCAAGGTCCTGTACTCGACAGCGTCCAAATAGGCTGGTTTGGGTTGCGTGGCGACGGCCCTCGACAGCTGTGGTTCTGTGGTTTTCATGCACTCAAAATTGCGACCACCAGCCCACGCGTTCAAGAGAGTTCCGGCGGCTCGCCCAGAGTAGAGGAGTGTTACTTCTGGATTGGTCAGAGAAGTAGAGCGGCATTTATCCGAGCCCCAATTGATGTAGACACCTCCACTGCCATCTGGCTTTTCCCACACTGAAAGAAAATATCGTACTTGATACTTCGTCATCATCATCATTAGCGCAACAGCCCCATGGTGGGACAAGACCATCTGCCTACTAGCAGATTTCGAGCCAAGAGATGTTTTTCTTTTTACGGGATATAGTTGTCAGCCCTATGCTCAAAGCTCTACAGTCTTATTAGACTGTAGCGACACCTATTGATGTAAAATGGAATACAAATTGAACGACTTCTACTTTCACTGTTAAAAAAGGGAATTTTCCCGCTAGAATAAAAATAGAACGTAGTAAGCGTTCGAAGTAGAATAAACGTGTCGTAATTGTGAAAATTGATTATCGTCTTTTATTTTGCCGTCTGGATTTTAATAACACTACGCAACCTTTACAATACCGCCACATACTTGGTAACCCGTGAATTGTTTGCAAACAGTGAATTATTTACAAAATGACTGAAAGTAATGAATCGGCGAAAAAAGATGAAGTAGCGCGGGTAAGTGTCAAAATACCTCCTTTTTGGGCTGAAAAACCAGAAATATGGTTCTTTCAAGTTGAAGCACAGTTTTCAATTTGTGGAATAACAGCCGAGGATACAAAATTCAACTACTTAGTTTCGCAATTAGAACCGAAATTTGTTGAAAGTTTGTGGGACATTATAAGTGATGATAATAGAACAAAATATACCGCTGCTAAAGCACGTTTGCTGAATACTTTTAAAGAAAGCGAAAATAAGCGTCTTCAGACACTGCTGACAGGACTTGATTTGGGAGATCTTAAACCCAGTCAACTTTTACAAAAAATGAGAAACCTGGCTACTGATGGAATAACTGACAAGGTACTAACAACATTATTTCTACAAAAAATGCCTGATTCCGTACGGAATATTTTACTAGTTAGTGATGAAGGAATTGAAAAACTGGCATTAATGGCGGATCGTATTCTTGAAATGCAACCAAAACAAGAACTTTACCGCGTAAGGAATAATGTTTCATCAGGATCAGATGCCATAACTGAGTTACAACAACAAATTGCATCTTTGAATAATAAACTTGAAAAACTGAGTGTCACAAGGAACTCTCGTTCCCAAACAACAAATAGCGGTCGATACTCTTCTTCTCATCGAAGTAAGTCTCGCAATCGCTCTGACAATCCTACTGGCAAATATTGTTATTACCATTTCCGTTTTCGAGAAAAATGTTTTCCTGATAAATGTAAAGCTCCATGTGCATGGAAAAACAATCTTTCGGAAAACCAGAATCAGCAACAGAATTAACGGCAGACTCTGCTGCTGACAATACAACACATTGCCGTCAATTCCGTCTATTTGTCAACGACAAAAAAACGGGTTTACGCTTTTTGGTTGATAGTGGAGCGGACGTAAGTCTTATTCCTTCTACTTCTAAACACAAATTTATTAGTGACTATAAATTATATGCTGCAAATAATACTGCAATCGATACTTTTGGTACAGAAATTTTAAATCTTGATCTGGGTTTACGCCGAGAATTTCAATTCCCGTTTATTGTGGCCAAAATTAGTAAACCTATACTAGGTGCAGATTTTTTAAATAAGTTCAATTTATTAATTGATATAAAGCATAAAAGATTAATTGATGGTGTAACTAACCTTGCAGTTTATGGTAACATTGCACCCATCTCTATTAATGAAAGTGTAAATACAACAAGCAGCTTATGTAAATATTCTGATTTATTTTCTATGTATCCCAATATAACAAAACCAAATTTTCTTGTTTCAAATGTTAAACATAATGTAAAACATCATATTATAACTAAAGGACAACCTATAAATTGTAAAGCAAGACAATTAGATCCAAAACGGTTGGAAATAACTAAAAGAGAATTTAAATATATGCTAGACAATAACATCATTAGTCCATCTAGCTCAGAATGGGCAAGTCCATTACATATAGTAACAAAGAAAGATGGTTCTTTTCGTCCATGTGGTGATTATAGAAGATTGAATTATTTAACTATACCTGATCGATATAACATACCTCGAATACAGGATTTTCAACATATTTTAACTAATAAAACTATATTTTCTAAAATTGACATTACTAAAGCATATTATCACATTCCTGTAGCAGATGAAGATAAGGCAAAAACTGCCATCATCACACCTTTTGGACTTTATCAATTCAATGTGATGAGTTTTGGTCTCAAAAATGCCCCTGCAACATTTCAAAGGTTTATAAATGAAGTTCTTTATGGTCTAGACTTTGTATTTCCATACTTAGATGATGTGTTGATCGCCTCTTCTTGCGAGGAAGAACATCGTTCACATCTTAAAATAGTTTTCCAGCGTTTAGATAAATATGGTCTACGGATTAATATTAGCAAATCAGTTTTGGGAGTACCTGTAATAGATTTTTAGGCTATCAAATATCTGCGGAAGGTTCACAACCTCAACCTCAAAAGATCAAAGCTATCATAGAATATCCATTGCCAGAAACTATGCACGAATTACGTTCCTTCTTAGGAATGATCAATTTTTATCGCAATTATATAAATAATGCCGCAAAAACTCAAGCCCCTCTACATGAACTTTTGAAAGGATCTACAAAAAAGATCGACGCAAAATACCATGGACCGATGAAACTAGACAAAGTTTTGAAAAATGCAAACAAGATGTTGCTCAAATAGCGTTAATGGCTTATCCCAACTCGGATTGCCCTCTGGCACTTCTCACAGATGCATCTGATTGGGCTATTGGATCAGTTATTCAACAAAAAGAACCAAATGGATGGAAGCCAATTGCATTTTTTTCTAAAAAACTTAATGATGCTCAGAAAAATTACAGCGTTTACGACCGAGAACTTTTGGGTATATATTTATCCATTAAACATTTTAAGCATTTACTTGAAGGTCGAGATTTTGATATTTATACTGATCATAAACCATTAATATTTGCTTTTCAGCAAAACAATGATAAAGCCTCCCCCAGACAACTCAGACATCTACAATATATCTCACAATTCTCTACTAACCTATACCATATCAGTGGTCGAAACAATGTAGTAGCAGACAGACTGTCTAGAATTGAGGACATCGATTCACCTATTATCGATTATGACTTGATAGCTGATGCACAAATTAATGATGATGAACTGCAACAGTTGAAATTACATTCCAAATCATTACATTTCAAAGAACACCAATTGCCATCAGGAAAGCTCTTGTATTGTGATACCTCTACTTCCAGTATCAGACCATTCATACCAAAACATTTTCGAATGACAATATTTAATACAATTCACAGTTTATCTCATTCTGGAATTCGAACTACTGTAAAAGAAATAACTAAAAGATTCATTTGGCCAAATATGAAAAAAGATGTTAAACAGTGGACTCAAACTTGCATCAACTGTCAAAAAAATAAAATAACTAAACATACAAAATCAGAATATTCACAATTTCAAGCACCAGATGAGAGATTTAGTGTCGTTCATATAGATTTAATTGGACCTTATTCACCTTCTAATGGATACACATACTGCTTGACGTGTATTGATCGGTTTACCTCTTGGATGGAAGTGGTACCATTATCAAATATCACTGCAGAAAGTATAGCAAAAGCTTTTTATGAGCATTGGATTACCCGATTTGGTGTACCTACTTGTGTTATTACTGACAGAGGCACTCAATTTATTTCAGAACTATTTCGAAGTTTAGCTGCGCTATGTGGTGTTAAAGTAAACCATACGTCTTCTTACCATCCTCAGAGTAATGGAAAAGTTGAACGTCTTCACCGTACCTTGAAAACAGCTATTAGATGTCATAACAACGTTCGTTGGACGGACACATTACCAACGGTTCTTATGGGTTTGCGAGCTGTTCTACATGAGGACTCTAAGTATACAGTTGCTGAAATGGTTTATGGCAAAACTATTAAACTACCAGGCGAATTCTTTGAAGAATCCAGATTGCCAATATCTGATGATAATTTCGTAAGTAATCTCAGAAAACAGATGGCTGACTTAAAACCATACCAATCCCAAAACAAATGTAAACAAAAGATCTTCATTCCAAAAGATTTGTACACATGCTCACATGTATTTCTGCGAATTGACAGAGTTAAAAAACCATTAGAACCCCCATATGAAGGACCCTATTTGGTATTGCAAAGATCCCCGAAAAACTTTCTTCTATCAATAAAAAATAAACAAGTTAATATTTCAGTGGATAGATTAAAACCGGCATATGTGTTACAACCTAATGAACTTCTGAATCCAACGTCATCAAATGATCATACATATGTGCCAAGTGAACAAACATTTATACCAAGTCATCAAGTTGCACAACCAAATACAACAACACGTTGTGGAAGACAAGTAAAACTTCCTGTTCGTTTCAATGACGTTATTGACTTTTCTTCAAACTTATAATTCATCCATTCCATTTTAAAAATTAATTTGATTTATTGTATGTAATTGTTTAAATGTAATTGTATTTGTAATTATTTTGTGCAATTTCAATTTGTATCAATGTGTATTTGTTGGCTATTATTTGTATTGATATATTAATTCGTCTACCATTTTCAAAGTAACGTAACTTTGTTACTGGTAGGGGAGTGATGTAGCGACACCTATTGATGTAAAATGGAATACAAATTGAACGACTTCTACTTTCACTGTTAAAAAAGGGAATTTTCCCGCTAGAATAAAAATAGAACGTAGTAAGCGTTCGAAGTAGAATAAACATGTCGTAATTGTGAAAATTGATTATCGTCTTTTATTTTGCCGTCTGGATTTTAATAACACTACGCAACCTTTACAATACCGCCACAAGACCATGGGTCTGATGACCGAATGGCTAGTGCACTGTCGCTAGGCACCACAGGTTTCGAGTTCGAGTCCAGGCGGTGCCATGGATGTTTGTAGTAATTCGGAATCCATTTTAAGTCGTAGTTTATGGTCTCACGTGACACTATATGTCACGGTCTCATGTAGAGTGTCACAGAGCCCAATCAGACTTCTCACACACATCATTCCCAAACGGGCAACTCAGCTCTAGGTACAGTGATGTGATGTGGTGTAGTAGTCATATTAGACTGAGACCTATGATTTAGAGTGGATTCCATACCTCTACAAACATCCATGGCACCTCCTGGCCTTGAACGTGAAACCTGTGGCAACGAGCCCCAGAGCGCTAGCAACTCAGCCATCAGACCCTAAGAAGGATATTTCTCAGCAACTCAGCTCTAGACACAGTGATGTGATGTGGTGTAGTGTAGTAGTAGTCATATTAGACCGGTACTTACGATTTAAAGTGGATTCCATACCCCCTACAAACATCAAGCCCCAGAGCGGTAGCCACTCGGCCATCAGACCCTTCCTCAATATTACAGTCTCGCAATAAATGGCCAATGTTTGATGCCGGTTAGCCGGGACTGCACTTAGAGTCTACCATTAACATTAAAAGTGTTCGGTGATTACTTTGGCTTATGTAAGTAATGAAAAACTGTAATAATAATAAGGAAGTAACCAAGTAAGTCACACTTTCATAATTTTTAGAAAATTTTTCTCGTTTTATGTAACCTACGTTTAATTATTATTTTAGAATTCCACGTGGCTACTATTTTTTAATATTAATGTTTTTATAATTTTTTTAGTGTTATTAAATATTTTATCGAGAAATTTCTACCCTACTCAAAACTAAAGTTTTGCTTAAACAATTATAGAGCTCATTATGAGTTGCAAAAATGACTGTTCAGGTACTTACAATGATAAATTAATTTAACGACGTGAATATTAATGTAATTGTTGGTTTCCAATCAAAAAAAATTGTATAGTGAAATAATTATTATACTTCTGCATACATCATGCTTCATAAGAATGTTAAATGTGAGTCAGTTTTAGTACAATTAAAATGTTATTTCAGTTAATTTTTTGAAATTCTTGGTTTTTTGCAAAGCTTGGTAAAATTTCAGCATATGAGCGGCTGGGATTTGGTTTCAAAAACTCTTTTCGCCAAAGTCCGCCAAGTAACAGGTTGTAACTGTAAGTGAAGGGAATTGCAAACAATACAAGAAACCCGGGTTATAACTTTCGGTGACTTATCCCTTAGTTGGCGCCACGAAAAAGTCACCAAATCTCAACTGCCCCTATTTTATGATTTAGCCTAAAACTTTTAATTGTAAAATCTCGACCGGAATCAGAACTTTGAAAAATCTTTTTCTGAAAAATCAATAAAGAACTTGGAAATACATAAAGATAATTAATATTGACTGTTTTTAATATTTACATTTTCGTTTGAAATTTATAATAATATACTACGTAAAATTAAAAAATATTTCAATTTTTTAAAGAAAATCTTCTACAATAAAATAAACTTACCTATCGGTTCTTTTGTCTGTAAAGAGAAAAAAATTGATTATTAGAATAAAGGATAAACACAAAAAATTTTAATTGCAAAAATTATAGATAATAAATGTTTATTAAACTAAAATATTTTTGTGAAAGAATATTGGACATATAATCGAGATTTCCACTTCGTTTAAATTGTTTAATAAATTATCAACTCAGTTTCCCCCCCATACATATCTGTCTAATCTGCAAAACAAGATTTTTATTAAAATGGAATTTTTTTTTTAGTAAAACCAACTCTCAGAAAACCATAAAAAAATTTGCTAAGAAAATATTTAAACTGGCATATTATTTGAATATAGAGAAGCTAATGTAAATAAATAAATACAATGTTTTACAACTAGTTGAAATTACAGATTGGAACTAGAAAACGACTATACTTCAACAAAGAAGTTACTTGACATTTCACGGCACATTTCCAATGTATTATTCTATGTATTATTCCATGTATTAATGTTTCTTATATAGGGGGTTTATTAAAAACAACGAATACATTTAACAAAAAAAAAATCTTTAAAAGGCGATTTAAAATTATTTAGTTCGAGAATCGACTCCAAAAATATTTATTTCGATATATGACGTCATAGCGTTTTAAAATTTTTATTTATATTCGTGATTCATATTTAATAAGTTTTTTGTTCTTTGATTTTTGCACATTAATAATTTATTCGTGATCAATTGAAAGAATGAGATTAATAGATCTTTTTTGAAATGTTATTAATTTTTTGGTGTTATTGAATTAAAACCTTATTATTAATGTATTTATTGGTAAAATTACAATAAAACGATTCATTTAATCTGCTTTAATCATCTGCTTTAATCAGAATTTTTCTAATATTCAACAAAAATAAATACAAGTAATTCAGATATCAAATAATTAACTGTGTGGTCATAAAGAATTAAAATACAGAGAGGTACAATTTCTTTATTAAGATTTATTATTATTATTATTATTAAATTCCTATTATTAGCTCACACTCTCCCTATATATATTTTGTTCAAATTTTCAATCGTTAATAAAATACTTTTTATTCATTCACTCAAGTTCAAATACATTTTTTTGAACTTATAGTGGATGATACTTGATGTTAATACAGTTTTTTTCAAATATTAATTCATTAATTAAATTTAATTAATTAATTATATTTTTTTTAGATTTAAATTGCATGTATCTAATAATAGATGGCGCCAGATGTAAGAGGAAAATTTCAACTTTATTTGTAAAGGACTTTTCTGCAATATAGTGAAACATAAGTAGGAATTGACTTTAATTTTTTTTATTTTTTATATTACTTGTTTTTTTATTTGTGGTTAACAGAAAGGAATAAAAACTTTAAAGTAATTAAAAAAAATGAAATAATTTTTAAGGAAATAAAAAAAAAACTATAATTTTTTTATTGCAAATTTGCGATAAAACAAAATTAAATCTTCTGAAATTCTAATTATTGAAAAATCATCACACTTCATTAAATGAAATGTAATAAAAAATATCAAAATGTTTGAATGGATACTATTATGAATTATATTTGTGTTCTTCTCTATTTTTTTTAATTAATTCAATTGGAATTTGTTACAAAATTTTAAATGGACATTTGATGTTATAGTAAAAGTTATTTAATGTCTTAATTATTTAAAAATAATGTCTAGATTTTATAACATTGATAAATCAAATGATTATATTATTAGTATGAAAAATATTTTCATCTGAATTCTTGCCTATTGCTTATTTATTTTCTTTTAAATCAATGCTTCTTTAATTTATCTATTTATATTTTTAATTTATTGCAATATTAATAATGCCATTATTGAAGATTTTAAAATGCTACGAAACAAAAGTATCGTCAGTTGGTGATGATATTAGACACTCTATCATAAAATATTTTATTTAATGTTATTGATTTGTATATATTCTTGGCAATATTTTTTTTCTACAAAAAATGTATCAAAAAAAATTTTATATTTATTCTAATGCAGCTGGCAAACACTTAGACAGTTGTCTCTTATGCATTAAAGCAAGCGCTGCACCGACGTTACTCACTACCCAGGAAGTATATGTAGCTTGAAGATAAGCTACGGACGCGGAGTACCAATACCCTCTCAACGCTCTATGATCCTGTTAGACCGGGACCTACTATTTAAAGTGGATTCCGAACCACTACAAACATCTATGGAATCGAACCCGAAACCTGTGGTACTGAGCACCAGAGGGCTAGCCACTCGGCCGCCAGACCCCATATTTTTCTATTCCTTCTATTAGCTCACACTCTCCCTATATATATCTTGTTCAAATTTTCAATCATTCATAAAATACTTTTTATTCATCCACTCAAGTTCAAATACATTTTTTTTGAACTTGTAGTGGATGACACTGGATGTTAATACAGTTTTTTCAAATATTAATTGATTATTTAAATTTAATTAATTAGTTTTAGTTTTTTTTAGATTTAAGTTGCATATATCTACCAATAGATGGCGCCAGATAAACTTTAAAAAAAAAGTGAATGAAAATTATTTATAAAGGACTTCCTGCAATATAGTGAGAAAAAAAAGTAGGAATTGACTTTAAAATTTTTTTTTCTATATTACTTGTTCAAAATTAAAAATATATTGTTTTCTGACGCTGAGCAATATAGTACATTATATGCTGGTGTATTTGATATGTGATCTTTTATGTTATGCAAAGCAATAACATAAAAACTTATTTTTATTGCTGTTAATAATTTCATATAATAACTAATTTCAGAATAACTGTCTCCATAAGAAACATTTAATTATCTACTGGCGTACCATAATTTAGAAGACTGGATTATGAAGAATTATTCTAATACTCACGATTTCGTGTTTTAATCTCCAGAACCATCTCTGGAATCTATTTGGCGTGTTGTTCTTTCCTGTTCCATAAGATTCAAATGCTTTGTTGAACTGCGTTATTTTCCCTGTGATGGAGACATCCAATTCGTTTATTGCTTTGTGAAATGCAGCTTGAGCCTGTTGGAGGGTCTCCCACAGTTCATTTACCTGTTATCAAGCGAAGTAAAATCAGTTGAATGTTACTGAATAGTAATAAAACAGTTTTTAAGGAATATGTATACAGGGTGATTATAATTAAACTCCCAAAACGCAACGTGTCTTGTATTCATTCATTAATCACAATTCAGAATCGTGTCTTGCACATAAACATTAAATTTACATATAGCGTATGCGTCCAGTAATTACTAGTCCTGTTTGGGACTTTGCACAAATATGGAAATCATTTGAAGATTTGAAAATAAAGTTATACGAATAATTCTAAATGCTCGAGCTATTTATCTAGGTTGACATTCGAAAATGGCATGTGGTTAATATGTAAGTATCCAAATATATATATATATTTTTTTTTTTTTGGTTTTAAATAGTGTTTAAATATTTATTTATTTATTTTTTAATTTGAGTTAACTTGATATAAAAATTTGTACAGTTAAAAAAAACTCTAAAAGTCTACAATAATATGAATTTGTGGGATAAATTTTAATTTGCTAATATTTTTAATTTTATTTCTGATAAAAAATTGGCAGAAAAAGATATATGATTATGAATAAATTAAGAAAAAGGTTTCACTTAATAGGAAAACGATTTGATTCATCAATTTTTATTACGAATATACTATTTATTAAAATATCAATATAACATAAAAAAACATACCTTTTATTGAAATTTTCTGCAGAAAAGCATGCTTAATTCACAATAAAATTAATTAATTGATGAATAAATATTCAAAAATTAAAAAAAAAAAATTATGTTTTTTGTTAAGTGAGCAGAACAATTAATTTTTTTTAATATCTTTCTACTTCTAGAATATTTCCCATCATGCATCTGCAATTTAAATACTGGGCAAAAACACATCATAGATCGTCCTACAAACGATTTGTTAAAGCAAATTTATTTCTCCTTTCCAAGAACAGAATGGAAAAAATTATTTTCAACAGACGATTTTTTTTTCAGCTGATTTTTAATTGAATTCTTTTTTTTTTTTCATTCAGGTTTTTATTTTCATTTTGAAAAACGATTACATTTCGCAAACGATTATTTTGAATATAAATAATCGTTTGTGAAATTCGTATTATTTATGCATATATTTAGATAGTATTATTATATTATAAAAATATTATTTATGCATATATTTAGAAAATACAAAAAAAAATATTAATCAATTAAAAAAATTTTAATGTAGAAATCTTATAAAAACGCACGTACCATTTCATCTTCTTCCTCTGACGAATCAGGCCTTTTAGTGTTCCAAGGAATAATTTCGTGCATGACTATTCTTATATCATCGTACTTTGTTTCCACGTCATTCAACAGGGAATTTATTGCACTGAAAGAAATACATTTTCACACATCCAGCCAAATAAAGTTTGTTTAATTTAAATGACTAATTTTCTGTAATTAAAATTATTATTTAGAAATATTTCAGCTTGAAAACGATCTAGTAAGCTTTTTTTTTTTTTTTTTTTTTTTTTTTTTTTTTTTTTTGCAACACTGTATATTTTATTCGACACCATCTTATTCATTAAATGTTTTTCAATCGTCGTCAACTACTATGGTGTTTTTTTTTTTTTTTTTTTTTTTGCATAAAAAGATCTATGTAGACTATGCTTAACCAGCAAGATTACAATAGAAACAAAATTGATTATTTATAAAAATAATAAATATATCCATGCTTCCTCCTAACCACTGGCAAGAGCGTCCCCTGTAGCTTTCCTGAGGAAGTACAGCGCAACCTGCGCTTCCGCAGAGAAACGCTTAGTTTATAGCCTCCTATCCCAAGAGGAAATATATTTAACGCCTCACGGTGCGTTAGTTGGCTTATGGACTCTCACCCGGAAAGGAAGTATATTTCGCGCATCCGGCGCGCAGCCGAATTTCGGGTTTTCGGCTTAGAAGTGGTGTCCTTCCACGAATCTATAATAACCTGTCTTTAAATGTGTTAAATAGTGTATGTCTCTAATTATATCTGTGTCTAATTTTATGCGTGTCTATATAAAGCTGTAAATTTTCCAACATGTGCCCTAAGTATCATATTTCAACCCAACTACACCTAAAAAATGTAAAAAGCACAAAAATATATATTGTAACCATGCTGTCACCTACACACTGGCAAGAGCGCGCTCTGTGGAGTTCAGGAAAAATTGTCAGTTGACCTCGAGACTCTCACCCGAGATGAAATACAGTGAAGCCTGCGGTACCATTGAGAAATGTTTATTTACGGTCTCTCTCTCCGAGTGAAAATATATTTAACGCAACCCTACGTAGTAGTTGGCCTACAGACTCTCACCCGCACAGGAAGTATATTTCGCGCACCCTGCGCGTAGTCGAATTTCCTTTTTCGGCTTAGAAGTGGAATCCTTCCACGAATCTATAATTATCTGTCTTTGAATGAGTTAAATATTGCATCCCTCTAATTGTGGTGTTTGTGCGTGTGTAAATAAAGCTGTGCGTTCTAAAACCTGTGCCCCAAGTATCTCAACCCAACTACACCCAATTGCAATCTGGTTGGCAAACCTGCACACTGCAGATGCTATAATGAAACAGTTTTAAACATTTATTTTTTAAAAATATGTATTAGTTACATAAATAGAAAATGTTAGTTGTGTATTCGATATTCTAATTATTCTCGAATTTTTATATTTTTGCAAAAAGTGTATAATGAAAGAACTTGAAATTCACAGATGTCTTTCTGGATTCGTTATAAGTCTTCATAAAAATTTTGTTGTACTCATTTTATCCGACATACAAGCTGTTACAAAACTGTAAGCCCACTTTTATTTAGGTATGAAATATCCAAACTAAAATCAAACTACTCCACATCAGTACATAAAGTTTTTAAAAAAATTTAGAAACTTGTGTGTAAGAAATTCATTCATAAAAAATATAATAGTTTTATAACAAAAATGTGGTACAAATACCTGTTATAAAATCATAAAACTACGCGGGGAGAAAGAAACGTTTTAGTATATTTAGTAAGATGTTGTTCAACTATTTTACTGAATAACTTAATATACACGATTTGGAATCGATTTAATTGAATTTTTTTAAGTCAGATTCCAGAATACTATCCATTTTCTTCATAATGATGAATTCCAATTCATATGCCGAATTATATTATTTGTTGTCTTTGTATACAAATTGAGACAGATAACCTCATAGATTTTGTAGCATTTTTCCCACCAGAAGAGATATAGCACTTTTGTTCCCAGGGAAAAGGAATGTATATTCTTAAGTGCATAATCACAACCTATCACTCAAATCTGACCGCAGATAAGCAGTATCGTGGATATTTATATTGCTTGTAATTAATATTTTGCACTAATCCACTTGAAAATCCATATTCCCGGGAAATTTAAATTTAAAATTGGTTTTACTTTTTGGGCACAGTAGCAGACCATGGGCTCAAGAAGTGTCCACTCCAATGAGAAGTGAGGGAACTGACTACCTTTCTTGACGGATTTTCTTAAAGACAAGTATATGGAGAAGAGAAAGAGAGTGTTCTACAACGAGTCAATAAGAAGTGTTGTTTTCCTGAGCAGGCCTGAAAGGCTGAACAGGCTGAACATTTCGCCTGTTTACAAAGTAAGCCCCTCCCTTTTGGCTTCATGTATCACGCCGTGTGATAATTAAGGTCTGCCGCAGACCGGGTGCATTAGATTCGTTGTTGATTCTAGAACTCTGAAAATCTCCATCCATAGAGAGAATTGCACTTCCGAATTAAATTTAATTGATTATTTTTCATTTTTTTTATAAATAGTAATTTGTAATCAAAGTTCTGTATATATATATATATATATATATATATATATATATATATATATATATATATATACAAAGTTTGTAATTAAAATTTAAAGTGTTCCCATGAACCTGAAAGTTACCCTCTTCTTGAAGCCGTTATAGGCCTAGCATAATACGAGATGTTACAATAGGTTCTTACAGAATCATGATTTCATAATTGCTTTTCTAGTCAATTTTTCCCACAGCAGTAATATATATACATACAACTAAAGCAACATTATTTTCAATGACTCCACATAACACAAATTATTACATTTTCATGTTGTGTAATTCTCACTAATAATCACTAATTATTCTCACTATAATTCACTGTTGTGTAATTCTTCAAAATAATTCAAGATCTTTAGGATAATATAAGCAAGGGCCTCTATTCACAGTTAATGACTTACTATGTCATTAATTGGGAATAGAGGCCCTTGCTTATATTATCCTAAAGATCTTGAATTATTTTGCAAAATAAAGATTACCTGTTGGGTAGATAATTTGGAAAGTCGGATTTCAAAGAAGACAAAGGATAGAGCTCAGCCTTGAGAGCTTTTCCTTTGCCGTTGCCTATGGTCTTGATCTCTTTCGGATAGTCAGCCACCAGCTTCATAAGTTCTTCAACAGTCTGCGGAGGACTCGAGGGACTTTTTGTAGCCATGATCTTAATTTCCTCGTTGTACATTCCAGCCAAATCTTTCCTGAGTTTGTCAAAACTACCTATTAAGACACGTGCATGCAGTTTTAGTTGATTAATGAGTTCCGTTTAACAATTAGACTGGAAAAATTATTAGATAAACTTTTATCATGCATGAATATGATGTTCTGATATGTTATATACAAGGTGATTATAATTAAAATCCCACTTTCAAAATGTTGTAAAAAAAGAACCCCTCATCACAATGAGTTTAAATTTCAACTGAAGATACTTGGAGAGGGGAAAACGGTACGATATCAAAAAAAGTTCCACAGTGTTTTAATAGATGGCGCTGTAAGCGTCATAAAGAACGTGAATTCGGCTGCCAGTGATATTTTGAATCGAAATCACAACGTATTTGGCATGAGTTGCACATTAAACCAACTGCAGTGTTCAATGTGCTTGATTGTTTCAGTTTTTTGACGGAAAAAATTACTTACAAGTCATTAAAGAGTTGAGACACTGTTAGTGAAAAGCCATCTAAAACAGCCAGATCATACCAATGGAAAAATCGGTGGAACTTATTTTAAAACTTTTTTTGATGCCATACCGTTTCCCCCTTCTTCAAGTATCTTCAGTTCATATTTGAACTCATTGTGATGAGTGGGTTTTTTTTACACCATTTTAAAAATGGGACTTTAATTATAATCATCCTGTATATGCAACCTGACTTGGGGTTCTTGATACCCATGAAAATATGTGATTAAAAATAAAAAATCATATTGCATTTCGATTATATTTATAACAGTCAATAAAATTTTGCACCTATGATAGAAACTTAACAGTCACATTAAAGTGACTTCTATTGCAAAAATAAAGCCTCTTGCTTCTAAATTTAATCGTAATTTTAGTTTGGGCTATAACTTCACTATTCGTGTGTTTACCGAATATACATGAGGTTTTATTAATTAACGGTAGTTAAATTAATTACGTTGATTAAAAAATTAAAAAAATCAAAATTTATTAGAAACAAATGAGAATAAGAAAAAAAATTGGCTTGGCCGTACACAGGCTGCCATAAAATTTACAATTTAATGTAAGAACAAAATGCATAACTGCAATTTTAAAGAAAGAAAAAGTATCAACAAATCATTTTCAGGCAATAAATTATGTTCATCAGTTATCGTTCAAAACTGAAAAATGAAAACAGATTAAATTAAAAAATTAAAGAAGAAACTATAGAATTCCAAGCGATTTTATTAAAAAATACGTGCAAGAAATTAAAAAAAATAATAGAGAGTTTTTGCATACCGTACGTTAGTTACCGTAGGACGTCCGTTAGCTTTTTCTTCCTAGCGCGCATGCTCATAGGAAACATTATTACAGATACGCATGCGCAGTTTTCTATGAGCATGCGCGCTAGGGAGAAAAAGCTAACGGACGTCCTACGGTAACTAACGTACGGTATGCAAAAACTCTCTAATAAATTTAAAAATATTGCATTTCTAATGATTTTATTAAAAAAACGTGACAGAAATTTAAAAAATGGAAAAACTATAGTATCCAAACGATTTTATAAAAAAGCACATGAAAGAAATTTAAATAGATCATTAAGAAAAATTCGTGAAAGAAATAATAAAAAAAAAAGCCAATAAGAAACGTTGGAAGTGGTTCAGGACATCACTGACCCATTAAAAAAATAATAAAATAAAATTAAAAAAAATTATTGAATTCCTAAAGATTTTATTAAAAACAAGTGCAAGAAATTTTAAAAAATAATAAACAAAAATTATACTCTAAGTATACTAAAACTCTCCCCAAAAAAATAAAATAATAATATTTAATAATAATAATAATATAGAATATTATTATTATTATTATTAAATAATATAATATTTAATAATATTATAATAAAATTATATCATAATAAATAAAAAAAACCCTGTAGAATTCCAAACGATTTTATAAAAAACACATGAAAGAAATTTAAAAAAGATTAATAAGAAAAACTCAAAATAGATACAACAAATAGATTGTAGATTGTTCTTTGTAGTGTAGTTGAATAAAATAAAATACAATAATATATAATAATATAATATAATATAATAATATTTTACGGATAAAAAAAAAATGAATGAAATCCACAAGCTGAAACGAGCTTTACCGTTCGCGTTTAAATCGAATGTTCCAGTGAGCTGAAGATTAGCGCTGACAGCTGCTTTGATTATTTCTCGCTCTTCTCTGTTGTTGGCTTTCAGTCTCAGCGAGGCAATAAGCTCTCCACCATAAGTAATACTTCTGACGTAGTGGGTCCCCACAGAATCGGGTGACATCGACATCCAGTCGGTCTTCGGCTTCAGATGGGATGGTATGGTCTCCGTCACCTGGAAATAAAGCACACTTTTTTTTGTGAAAATTCCAGTAAAAATCTTGTCCATAATAAGTCAGTAAAATCTTTCCAGTAAAATAGCCTAATCTTGTTATAATAGGCCCCAAATTTTCACTACAACATTCTTTAATTAATAGGGGCCAAATGGCTGAATGTGAACGCGATGGCGCTCTGTACCACAGGTTTCAGGTTCAAGTCCTGACGGTGCCATGGCTGTTTGTAGTGGTTCGGAATCCACTTTAAACCGTAGGTGCCGATCTAACAAGATCGTAGAGCGTTGTGGGGATATTGATACTCCGCGTCCGTAGCTTATCTCCAAGCTACACGGATTTTCTGGGTAGTGCTAAGTGAGTAACGTCGGTGCAGCCCTGCTTATGTCATTAAAGACTATTGTCTAAGTATTTGCCAGCTGCATTAGAAAAAAAAATCGTTAACGAATACCACAGATTGTAGGTCATTAGTATTAAAACGTGGGTTAGGATGGGGTTGTCCTTGTCGACAACAGGAGTTCTATACACTCTTTCTGGTTATTGTGGCAGCTTAGCCTCTTGCGTCATCAATTGTACTGTAATGGAAAATTTCTAGAAGTGTTTCATACGACACCTAAAACAGTAGGCGATTTTAATGCCCACGTGCGTTCTACAAAGTGCTTGTTCCACAATTCTTCTTCTTCATTAGCGCAACAGCCCCATGGTGGAACAAGGCCGTCTGTCTACTGGTAGATTTCGGGACAAGAGATTTTTTCTTTTTACGAGGTAGGGTGTCAGCCTTACGCCCAATTATCTACAGTCATATTAGAACGGGCCTGATGGCCGAGTGGCTAGCGCTCTGGCGCTCGGTGCCATAGGTTTCGGGTTCGAATCCCGGCGGTTTCGTGAATGTTTGTAGTGTTTCTGAATCCATTTTAAGCCATAGGTACCGTTCTCATATGACCATAGAGCGTTACAGATCCAAATAAGACTTCTCACCCACATCATTCCCAAACTGTAAAAGGGCAACTCAGCTCTAGGCACAGTGATGTGATGTGGTGTAGTATTAGTAGTAGTAGTCATATTAGACTGAGACCTACGGTTTAAAGTGGATTCCGAACCACTATAAACATCCATGGCACTGCCGGGACTTGAACCCGAAACCCGTGGCACCGAGTGGCAGAATAAAAAGAAAATTGGCACCTCTAAAAAGAAAAAAAGAAAACTCATTTAACTTATATACGAAACTTATTTAGTGACCAGTCGCTGATCTCAGAAAGATGCAGATTAGGTGAATATTGTGACAGCTTATCTTAAACTGAAATCCCAGTGTCTGAAGTGAGATTTCCAGGATTTTCTCATGCGACGCATAAATGGAGGGCAGTTACTCTTCAAATACTTTCAGGAGGCAATAGGTAATTCTATCCGTCAGGAGTTATTCGCCATAAAGTGTATCAAATAGAAGTACCTGGTGCAATAATAAAAAATACTGCCTCTAAAATGAAGAGAATGTAGGAGGAAAGCCCTCCTGTGTAAGATTTATTTTTTTACTATTATTTCAACACATTTTCTTAATTACCCGTCTTCATCTTCATTGGCGCTATAGCCCCATGGTAGGTCAAGGGCCTACCAAAAGATGTTTTCTTTCTACTAGGTAGGGTTGTCAGACCTACGCCCAACAGTCATATTAGACCGGGATCTAGGGTTTAAAGTGGATGCCGAACCACTACAAACATCCATGGCTCCGCCGGGGAGCGAACCCAAACCTGTTGCCATCTGGCCCTTCTTAATTACCTAGTAAAATCTTATTGGAAACATAAGCAGTATTTTAATAATCTAGCACTATTAAATTTTTCAATAATAAACGATATGATAATATTGCAGTAATTGAAAAAACAAATAAGACCAGATTTTCCTGAATTCTCAATTAGGTTGTAAACTTACAAAAAAAAATTTAAATAAACCATACAAAATTTAATAGTTTAGTAATCAAGCATATTTAAAAAAAAAACAGTTCACACAGAAATTAAAGACTGAAATTTAAGAAATCTTTGAAGTTTTAGAAAGGGAATTTTCTCAAATAGCGTTTTTATGATAAAGAAAAATTTATATTTTATCCATTTATAAATTAGTAACCGTTCTTCTTCCTAGCACCCCTGTGCGGTTCAGGAGAAGTGGTCAGCAGGCCTCGAGACTCTCACCCAAGAGGAAGTACAGCGAAGTCTGCGCTACCGCTGAGAAACGTTTAGTCTACAGTCTCTCACCCCGAGAGGAATATATGTAACGCAACCCTACGTAGTAGTTGGCCTACAGACTCTCAACCGGAGAGGAAGTATCTTTCCCTCACCCTTCGCCTACCGGAGTATCGAAGTAGTCGCTGTTTTTGCTACTGGTTTTATTACTGCAAGATACAATTGAATTACCATCTTAACATTTAATTAAATATAAATTATTTTTATAAAAGAGACTGGAGGCGAATTTTTAAACCAATGCCTGGCTCCGATTGCTTAAAAAATGTTCGACTCCCGACTCCTTGCCTCAGACTCCTTTCTGAGAAGGAAAAGCTTGCAAAGTCTGTTTGCAAGAAAATCAAGTTTATGTGCACCCTTCACACCCACCTAAATGAAAGGTTGTAAACCATACTTTCTCGCACATACTGGCAAAAGCGCCCCTGTGGCGTTTAGGAGAAAGGATAAATTGGCCTCGAGACTCTCATCAGAGAGGAAGTCGAGCGCATCCCTGCCCTCCTGCTGAGAAACGTTTAGTTTATCTACAGTCTCTCATCCGGAGAGGGAGTATCTTTTGCGCATCCTGCGCGTAGCGGAGTATCGCGTTTTCGGCTTAGAAATTGAGTTCTTCCACGAATATATAATCATCTGTCTTTAAATGTGTTAAATATTAGAGAGTTTTTGCATACAATTTTTTTATCGTCCGATATTTTTCTTCCCAGCGCGCATATTCGTAGGAAAAACTCAGTAGTGCAGTATAACAGATACGCATGCGCAACAGGTACAATGTTTCCTATGAGCATGCGCGCTAGGAAGAAAAAAATATCGGACGATAAAAAAACATTATGCAAAAACTCTCTATTGTCTGTGTCTAATTGTATGTAGGTGGAGTGTCTAAATAAAGCTGTCTGTTCTCAAACCTGTGCCGCAAGTATCTCAACCCAACTACACCCAGTTACAATCCAGCTGCCCACCCTGCACACTACAAATTCCTTTTTGCTACAGAACACTGCTTTCATGTTTGTTGCAGAATAGTGTTTCATTTGCGTAAAAAGAAGAGGTAGTGGTGTAGAGGCGTTTTACGATAAATTTTAAACTTACCGTTTCGTGTTGCACTCTGACGAGAAGTTCGACGAACTTTTGACGATTCGCCATGTCTTTGAGGTAGGCTCCAGTTCCGTCGACTGTGATGTCTCCTTTCTTGATGCGCAGTGACAAGGCACCGCTGACGTCCAAGAATTCTCTGGCTTGGGTGGAAGTCTCGACCAGCTTGTATTGGGATCGCGTGAAACTGCGGTCTATAACCTGCAACGAAAGAATTACCAATCAATCACCTAAGATATCACAGTTGTACACATTTTGTTTCAATGAGTAAAAAAGTTGTTGTTGCTTATCTCCTTGAATCCTAAACCAAGTCCAGTAGATCATGTTGCATCCATAGATCGTAAACTGTCCTCCACTCATTCAACAGTTGCCTCACAGAGGCACCAATACAATCGATGAGATAAGAGGGAGACGCGATGGCCGAACAATGACTTCTCGTCTCCATTGAAGGTCAAACTCTTAGTGTGGCCAGGGCTTAGTCTAGCTAAAGCCGTTTGAGCAGGTCCAGGGCAGGAGCACTGCAAGGACATACCAGGATATTTAGCGGCGTACCATGCATGAATTGGTGTTGACCTCCAAGCGGTATTCACTCTGGCTAAAGTCATGGAATAAACCTCTGAAGCTAACAGTTTGGAAGAAGAAAGTAAATAAGTAGAACCGAGAAACAAGCTATAAAGAGCTTTTGGATATAAATTGCTTTCTTTTTGTGTTGTGTCTAATCTTCAATGTCCTGCAGTGCTGGACGGACATCCCACGAGTAATATACTCATGGATGGAGGGAAAGGGTCAGCTTCTGTTGTGATGGAACACTCGTTGTTAGAAGTCTGATTTGACTCCGTGACGCTCTTACATTCATATGAGACCGGGACCTGCGACTTAAAGTGGATTCAAACATCCATGGCACTGCGGGGACTCGAACCCGAAACCTGCGGCATTATCCGTGCTTTCTTACTATTTGATATTTGATATGTCAAAAGAAGCTTATTATAAGACAGCAATGATACTTCAATTCCTACGAAAAGTCGTAATCCTGTAAGCTATGTGTACACCACCAGTCACATGTAGGTGTTTACGGCAACAAGATTGCAGATGAGCTGGCCAAGCAGTTCTACTGATGGTGGCTGTCTCTCTTTTTCAGAACTTGCCTCTAGGGTCAAATTAGATATCAAAAAGATATCAATTGGATCAAATTAGATATCAAATAGATATCATTGGAGAAAGGCGCCAGTACATGAGTGATATGATTGTAAAATCCCTGATGCTGCTTTAATTGTGGTGGCCAGTAGATCAGAATAGACGGCTCTTGCATGGCTCCGCAGTGATCATCTTCGAACTCAACGTCATGTATTAGGCCTGAAGGTTTTCCCTTCGCCCAAAATGTAGCTACACAAGCCATTCCTGCCCATATCTTGGCTTAAATTGGTTGTCAGAAGAGCCAGTTGTGCTCAAGTTCTGGAGAGGGTTTAGTTTACTTTGTCGCTCTGCAGTCATTTTGTACACACTTTGGGCTTAACTAGACCGAGACCTACAGTTTAACGTGGATTCCGAACCACTCACAAACATCCATGCTACCGCCAGGATTCGAATCTGAAGTATGCGGTACGAAAGAACAGAGAGCTAGCAAATTGGCCATCAGGCCGCTCCTGGAGAGGTTTTCCATTGTTTGAGAACTGGCTGATGGACTTAGTCTAGATGTTGCTGTCGACCAAGTAGGATAAAAAGCAACAATATATCTTTTCATTTATTAACTTATTTTGGAGAAACAAACAATTAATTTAATTAAGTTTTTAATTTATTATCTTAAATGTGATAGAAGAGTAAGAACAACATTACTTTTAACTTGAGTAAATTTGAATACAAATTATATCAAACATACATAGGCTGGATTTAAAATAAACCTAATTTAAAACAATGGGGCCTGAATGGCCGAGTGGGTGGTGCACTGGCGCTCGGTTTCGGGTTCGACAGGTTTCGTGTTCGAGTCCCGACAGTGCCATGGATGTTTGTAGTGGTTCGGAATCCACTTTAATACCGTAGGTCCCTGTCTAACACGATTATAGAGCGTTGCGAGGGTATTGTTACTCCGCATTCGTAGCTTATCTTCAAGCTACAAACACCTTCTGGGTAGTGCTAAGTGAGTAACGTCTATCCAGTGCTTGCCTTAAGGCATCCAAGACAATTGTCTAAGTGTTTGCCAGCTGCATTAGAACAAAAAAAAATTAAAACAATGCAAAAACATGATTAATTTTGGTTCTTACTTTATATGTATATATATATATATGAAATTGATTAATTCATTTTGTAATGCTGTCTATAAATGTAATGCATGATTATATTTGTGACAAAGAGCTTCTTTATAATTTTGTATTTATACACTGGTGTTCAAAAAGTTGAGATGCATTTTGTTTTTTCGGCATTCACTATTAAAAAAATGAAAACGAAGTTAACAAAGGAGGTTCATATGAAGGATAACAGAAAACAATGATAAAATTATACCCCTTTATTAATTTTTTTAAACAATTAAGCACTTTACTATATTAATTGGATACCAATTTTTATACGTTGGTGAAATATTCTATAGAAGATCGTTGTATTATTGTTCTTTATAAAAATCAATTTTAATTTTACTAAAAGTATAAATGGTACCTACATTAAATTAAATATATAATGGTGACGCTTAATAATAAACAAAAAAATTCGATATTCAATATCTATCGATAAGGATTATCGATTTTTTTTTCTTTATTGGATCAGCAGACCTTAGTAGGCCAAGGCCGCCTCCTAGCGGATTTCGAGACTGGAGACAGTTTTTTGTTTTATGGCGTAGGGTTGTCAGTCTTATGCCCTACAGTCATATTATACCAGGAGCAACTGTTTAAAGTATATTTCAAATCACAACAAACATCCATGGCCCCGCCGGGATTCGAATCCGAAACCTGTGGCAACTGAGCGTCAAAACGCTAATCACACGGTCATCAGGCCTCCTTCATCTATTTATATTACACCATCTTTCTCATACTAATAGGCGGCCTGATGGCCAATTGACTTGCGCTCTTTGGTACCACAGGCTTCAGGTTCGAATCCTGGCGGTGGCATGGATGTTTGGGAATGGTTCGAAATCCACTTTAAACTTTAATATTTCTTTTATGTAGCAGGTGATAAGACTAATTTAGATAAGGTTATCGTCTAGCACTAGACAGATAGATATTACTTTCGTTTACTAATTTTGCTCACATACGACTAAATACTAAAAGTAATTTCACATAGTCCCTATTTTATAGAAGTGAAATATATATATATATATAAAAGCAATTGGGTAATTTTTGATAATCGGGATTTTTTTTATTAAAAAGATTAAATATATTCATTGCATTTAATATTTTGTAAAACCTTTTTTATATTATTGTCGTAAGAAATTTAATTTTTTATAATAAATAACACCACAGTAATTCTTATGGGAAATTTTATTCGCATCTAAAAATAATCTAGATGTAGATTAAACTAAATTGCATTTCATTAAGCGCCTGTTGGACAATTTGCTAGCGCTCTGGCCTTTGGTACTGCGGGCTTCAGGTTCGAATCCTGGAGATGGCAAGGACATTTGTTAGTGATTTGGAATTCACGTTAAACAGTAGGTCCCGGTTAATTTAGCCTAAAGTGTGCACAAAAGGACGACCGTCAAACCAAACCATGTATATAGGGAATTCAAAGTTTCGCAATCAAGTCACCCTATCTACAAATTTAAAATACAGGAACGAAATTATTGCAAAATCTAGAAAATACTTGAGGGGCATGATGACCGAATGATTAGCATTCGGTGCCACAGGTTTTAGGCTCGAGTCCCACTGATGCCATAGATGTTTATGTTGTTTTAATGCAGTTGGCAATAGAGAGACAGTAATTTTTATGCCATAAGCAAGAGCTGCGACGCTGTTACTTATTTAGCATCACCTAGGAGGAACGTGTAGCTTGAAGATATGCTACGGACGCGAGTAACACTACCTTCACAACTCTCTACGATCCTACCTCTTAAAGTGGATTCCGAACCACGACAAATATCCATGGCACCGCCGGGACTCAAACTCGAAACCTGTGGTACCGAGCACAGAGCTACTCGGCCATCAGGCCCCCATGGATGCTTGTAAGGGTTCGGAACCCGCTTTAAACCGTAGGTCCCTATCTAATATGACTATTAGGTATAGGGCTAACAACCCTGTCCCGTAAATAGAAAACATATCATGTCTCGAAATCTGCCAGTAGGCAGACGACCGTGGTCCACCACGGGCTGTTGTGCTATTGAAGAAGAATCTACTTTTTTGATAATAAATGTTCCGCTCTATATTTTTTATTTATTATCATTATTATTATTTGCTTGCTACTATTATTATGGAATAGAGAGAAAATAATATGTATCTACCTGCAAATTTCCTTCTAGAGTCTTTTCGTCGAACACATCTGCATTACCTTTCTCATATTTGATTAGGTTAAATGTACTACCCAAGTACATGGCAGCAAGTACCGGGATTATGGAAGTAGTCATGATGCTAAACCTGAAATATTTACACATTTTTTATTAGTAGTAAATCTGAATCATTACAAATTAGTTTTTAAATATTAATTTTATTGTTATTACTGACTTTAAAAATGAAATAAATAAATATTAAATAGTAATAAATAATAAATTATAGTAAATAAATAATAATTAAAAATTCATTTAATTAATAATAATAATTAATAATACTTCATAATAAATAATAAATTTATGAATATTTCAATGCAACAGCTATAAACATTTTTTTCAATGCATAGCTATTTTTTTTAAATATTCATTTTATTGTTACTACCGATTTTAAAAATGAAATAAATAAATAAAAAATATTATACTAATAATTTATAATAATAATAAATAAATAATGATTAATTGTATTAATTATTATTAATAATTATTAATACTTTATAATAATAAAAAAATTATAAATTTATGAATATTTCACTGCAATAGCTATAAAATAATTTATTTTTTAAATATTCATTTAATTGTTCCTACCGATTTTAAAAATGAAATAAATAAATAATAATTATTAGTAATTAATTAATTTAATTATGAATAATGATTAATAATACTTAATTTATTAATCATTAAATTAAGGAATTATTTTTATTTATTATTTATTTATTATAATAAATTTATAAATATTTCAATGTAACAGATATAATGAGTTATTTTTTAATTATTCATTTCATTGTTACTACGGATTTTAAAAATTTGTTAAATCAATGACACTATTTTCATTTGAATTTAATAAATTCACATGAATTTTCACAAAAAATTTATATACTTTACGAAAAGAAAAGTCTGAGGATTTTTAAATTTGTTTTGTTTCAATGGCATTCATGTCTGTTTTAAGGAAAGCTAATTATTAATATAAACATTGTAAAGCAAATTTCGTTACAGTTTTTACAATAATTATCAATAATTATTTGCTTTTATTTAATTTAATGATCAACATTTTTTTATATTTAATGTAGAACTAAAGTAAAATGCTTTAGAAAATTAAAGCATTTTCGATTATATTAATTTTCAAGAATAGGCACATCATAGATTAAAAATAATTTTTTTAACATCATATCTAATGTTAAGAGAATTTATACCTTAAAAATCCAGACAATCAGAATGTTTCTCTATAAAAAATATTTTTTTATTGTTTTTATCAGCATAACTTTTTATACTTATATAATATTTTTATTTTATACTTTCTAATTTTCAGTTATTAATAATTTCAGATAATTATTTTGTAAAACGTCGCTTTTGACTAATCATTCAATACTGATTCAGCAAATTTTGTAGCAGATTCAGCGTTTTTCAGAGTGCGTGTATTGGGGGAGTAGGGGGAAACACTGTAATCCTTGGGGAGAAAAGAAGAATTTCTGTATTGTAGGAAATTCGTTAAGTTCCAATTAGCATTCTTTCACAACTTTTCATAAAGAAATAAGTAGTTCAATCAATTTCTAAAAAAGCAACTTATCTATATATTTGACATGGAATATCCTATACTAATATCTATACTAAATAGTTATGTTTTTAAATTTTCGAGTTTTGAATGGAATTTCATATAAAATATTCAATACGTTAGAATTGAATATACAATAAATTAAATTATGAAAAGTATAAAATATCAATCAAAAATCTACATTAAAATAAATTCGCTATTAAAAACTGCTTTAAAAGTTAGCTATTTTTTTTTTTGTAAATTGTTTTCATTATTATATTCTTTCATACACAAAAATTGATAAGAGCAAGGAATTTTTTAACAAAATAAGAATTTTAAATACTTCCAACTGAAAAACATGGAGTTATTAAAAACATCATTCGGAGTTAACTTAATTAAGTTTTTACGGAGTT
This sequence comes from Caerostris darwini, assembly GCA_021605075.1. Taxonomy (NCBI): domain Eukaryota; kingdom Metazoa; phylum Arthropoda; class Arachnida; order Araneae; family Araneidae; genus Caerostris; species Caerostris darwini. Next base: position 111,714 of record BPLQ01006469.1, on the reverse strand, counting down.
CATTCTTATTCGGAGTTAAACAACTTTAAAAGCGAAAATGATATGCTCACTTATATTAAAAGAAAGTCTAAACTTACTTATAAACTAAATTACGTTACAACCGATATGTGAATGAGTTTGTTCAAAATTCACAATGAAATATAATAAAAAAAATTGTCGATTAATTTTATTGATTCTTCTTTTTCTTCATTGTAAATTAATAGTCATATTTTTATGATTATTAGAAAATGTAGTATAATACGGAAACAATTTTTTACCGATAAAATTACGGGTATTGTTTTGGCGATTGATTATTTCGTGGCCTTGAAACATTTTCATTTTTGTTTCTTTTTGTTGCCACTCAAACATTAAAATACTTAATTAAAAATAATTAATTAATTAATTAATTTTTAAATTTTTTAAATAAATTATTATTTTAATCACTTAACTTTAAATCTCATACTTTCGAATTTCGAATATAAGTTAAACAAATAATTTTTCCATTCAATTTGCTTTAAATTTCTTTCACAAGCTTTTTTTAAAAATTAATTTCTCGTTTTTTTTTTATGCATAATATTTATTTACACAATAATTGAGTAAATTAATATTATGCATAAAAAAAATTGAATAATAATAAAATAATTTAGTAAAAATTAATTCAGAAGAAAAATAAATGTAAAATTGTTTTAAAAGATCGTCTGGTGAAAGCAAAGACAATTTTATTTCAAAGCGAAAATGAGAATTTTTAAGAAAAGAAAATCGTTTGGAATTCTATAGTTTGTCTATTTTTTTAAGATTGCTGTTACGCGTTTTGTTCTTATATTAAATTTAAAATTTTATGGGTAACCTGCATATGGGCCAAGGTAATTAGAATTTTTTTTATAATTTGCTTTTAATAATATTATTGTTTGAATATATTTGGAAGATATTTTTAAAAAATTCTAAATATTCGTAATTTAGCAGTTATGCTAAAATTATTCTTACGTGGCAGTACAACTAATTTTTCTTTCATTTACAAAAATTCTTTTTACTAACACTAAAATTAATTCATTCAGTTTGAAATTAATTTTTATATTTACTGCCATAAATTTAGAAAATCGTTTGGAATTCTATAGTTTGTTTATTTTTTTAAGATTGCTGTTACGCGTTTTGTTCTTATATTAAATTTAAAATTGTATGGCTAACCTGCATATGGGCCAAGGTAATTAGAATTTTTTTTATAATTTGCTTTTAATAATATTATTGTTTGAATATATTTGGAAGATATTTTTAAAAAATTCTAAACATTCTTAATTTAGAAGTTATGCTAAAATTATTCTTACGTGGCAGTACAACTAATTTTTCTTTCATTTACAAAAATTCTTTTTACTAACACTAAAATTAATTCATTCAGTTTGAAATTAATTTTTATATTTACTGCCATAAATTTAGAAAATCGTTTGGAATTCTATAGTTTGTTTATTTTTTAAGATTGCTGTTACGCGTTTTTGTTCTTATATTAAATTTAAAATTGTATGGCTAACCTGCATATGGGCCAAGGTAATTAGAATTTTTTTTATAATTTGCTTTTAATAATATTATTGTTTGAATATATTTGGAAGATATTTTTAAAAAATTCTAAACATTCTTAATTTAGAAGTTATGCTAAAATTATTCTTACGTGGCAGTACAACTAATTTTTCTTTCATTTACAAAAATTCTTTTTACTAACACTAAAATTAATTCATTCAGTTTGAAATTAATTTTTATATTTACTGCCATAAATTTAGTACAAAATTATAATTATTAATTGCAAAATAAAATAATGGTTTAATCTAGATTTTTTATGATGTTTAACTTAAAATAAATTTGAAATTTAATTGAATATTTTTCTTCAAATAGGTAAATGTAAAGACCTGTCTCCTACTAAATTAGACGTAAACGAGGTCTTTTAAATATCTGTAAAATTTCTTAAATAAATATAAAATAAATAAATTATATATATTTTTTAAATTGTGCTTGATTATTATTAATAAATATGTAGCGTACAGAATAATATAGCCAGGGTCTTTAATTTAAAGTTTATTTATTCTATTCTCTAGAATTATTGATACAGAAAGAAAAAAATTACTTACTTTAATTTAGTGTCATGCGAAAAATCCCAGTGCTGTGAAAATCCCGGCTGTATGAATGTCAAAAATAAGAACTAAGATAAAAAAAAAAATCTGCTACATGCTTCTTATCGCTAAACAGTGAGAAACACATCATCTGCCTCAAAACAAATAGTAGGGTTATGTATTTGGTATGGACAAAAAAAAAATCAGTGATAACGTGAATTGTTAACATTATATTAACTGTTTATAATGATATATTTTATTTAATTAATATTCTATTTTTATGAATTAATAGACTACTTACAAGAATATGATCTAATATTAAAATTCAAAATTTTAAACATTAATATAATATTTTAAGAATTTATTTATTTATTTTAATAATTTGTACACTTTTAGCCTTAAAAGTAAAGAAATAAATTAAAAACAACAAATAATTGTAATTCAATATAAATTGTTGGTTTGAAAGCTTTTATATTGGTTAATTATATTGAGTATTAATGCACTTTACTTAAAAATCGAATTATATATTAAAATTATTTATTAATTAAACATTTATTATTAATTAATTAATTATTAATGATTACTTAAATATTATTAATTATTAAAATTATATCTGAGCATGATAATATAATACAATATATATGCATATGTTATTTATTTTATTTGTTATTTATTATATGTTATTTATTATTATGCATATGTTATTTATTTATTGTATTTTATATATTTTTATATTGTATTTTATGTGTTATATACAATAAATATTATTAAAATTGATAAAGCAGTTGAAAAAATATTTCTTTTATTATTACTGGTGAAATACATTGCACATAACATGCAAATAATCTATTACAAATTGTTTTTTTTTATATTACGATTTATTTTAAGAAATTAAATATGCCGATGTTTCTTATGTTAATTGTATTAGCTCAGCGTCTGCCGAAAATTAATCAAAATAATTTCAATAAACAACAGTGGTATTTTTTAATTTCAGATTCATAATAGTGTTTTTTGATAAGAATTATGGATTTAAATGATAATTAAATGAATATTAAGTTAAATAAAGAACTAGGACATATTGAGTACAAAAACTGTTTACCTCAGAAGATAATCTAACATTAAAATTCAAATTTTTAAACATTATTATAATATTTTATGAATTTATTTATTAAGTTATTTTAATAATTTGTACATTTTTAGCTTTAAAAGTAAAGCAATAAATTAAAAACAACAAATAATTCTAATTCAATATAAATTGTTGGTTTGAAAGTTTTTATATTGATCAATTATACTGAGTATTAAAGCACTTTAATTAAAAATCTTATTATATCTTAAGTATATAATATTATTATCACGATATAAATGCGTATGTCATGTATGGAATACGTATTTTATATATTTTTGTGTATTTTATATATGTAAAAGAAAAGTACGTGTATTTTATGTATGTTTGTTTCTTTGATTTAATTTACTACAAGTATCATCCTAATGCATTGCTTTCACAGATTGTGACCTTTTTTTGTGAGTTAATTTTACTATAAGTATCATCATAATGAAATGCTTTTTCAGTTTGTGACCTTTCCTTGTGAGTTAATTTACTAAAAGCATCATCATAATGAAATGCTTTCTAATTTTATATTTACTTAAATAAATAAAGCGCCAAAAGTTTATTTTTAACGCTGAATACAATGGAAAAATATTGACTTCTTGTTCTACTTATTTATATTAGCACCACAATAGAGAATGAAAAGAAAAAATTTATTGACATCCTGAGTTTGCGTGTCATATGTATCGAAAATCACTCCCACTAGATAATTAGATTATCGATTGCTTGTGTAGAGACTTAAGAGCACTTACATGCCTTGTGTGGTTCGGAGGTGCTCTGTTGATGTTGCCACGAGTGGCGAGACGGTCTATTAATATTAAATAAATAATCATTAAATACTACTGTGCCCAAATTTTTATTTTTTTCAAAAACTCTTTATTTATTCTTCCAAATTTATTTCATCACCTTTCCCTCCGCACACAATGCACTTATGCCAACTTTTCTTCCAATCCTCAATGCATGCTAAAAAGTCATCGTCTAAAAGTCGCCTTCAAAGCACGCGCCGATTCACGTTGAATCTCTTCAACTCAAAACGGTGTCCCTGGAGTGGTCTTTTGAGTTTAGGGAATAGTCAGATGTAGCACGGTGTGAATACGGCGGTTGTGGAACGATATAAGTCTCATTTTTGGCAAAAAATGTCACGAGTAATCGAAGCAGTGTGAGTTGGCGCATTCAGTATTTTCGATACCAATCGAGATTTGACGCGTTCGAGGCCTACAATGGAATTAACCAATCCTATTGAAATTCCAAAATCATCAGCAAGGTCTCTAATTGTAAATCGACGGTTTGCAAGCAACAAATCTTTAATTTTTTCGACGTGAGCTTTGTCGGTTGAGGTTGAGGGTCGACCAGAGGGCTCTTCGTCTTCCACGTGTTCTCTGCCTTCTTTGAACTGTTTATTCCACTTGTAAACATTTCTTTCCGATATAGGAATGCTCACCGAATGCCTTCTGCAACATTCTATACGTTACCGCAAACAATATTGAATGCAAGTTCTTTGTTCAATTAATTCAGACATTTCAAAAATCGCCAGAATCAGTTTTAGTGTTTCACAAAGCCAAGCGTAACTCAAGCCCACTCAAATATTTTGACGCCAAATTACACACAAATGTCAAAGACAGTGCCAACAACATAAAAAAGAAAAAAAAATTAAATTCAATATGCCCGGGAAATTTAAATTGAGAATTGATTTTACTTTTTGGGCACAGAAGTAAATTTATCCATAGATGCAATAAAATAAAATTATGCAAAAAAGTTTTTTTAATTCAAGTTTATTTGCTATTGAATAATTTATAGTACACGGATTAATGGATTAAAAAATCCATTAGCTAAATAAGATCGATTTTTTTTCTTCCTAAACAAACTTCTAAGATGATAAGCATTGATTTAAGTAAATCAATTCTTTCGTCACCTTGGTTACAATGTATTGCTGCCTGGCTGACTGCGATTTTTAAAGAAGAAGCGATATACATATTTGCGATATACATGTAGACAAAAAGTGAACAGAATTATAAACAAGATTTTTATAAAAGAAAAAAATATATTACTAGAATTAATAGTAACGGAATTATTAGTATTATTAGAATTAATGTAGGCAGTAATAATAAAATCTTGAGATATATAGTCCAAACGAAACGAAATGATTATTCAAATGGGAGTAAGAAGCATATTAAAGCCGGGCATCTTTCTGTTTTTGTTAATTGGTATAGATTTGAATCAACCTACCAAGAAATATGGAATAGTATTTTCAATACTATTTAACATCATGTGTATGGCAGTTCTATTTATAAAATTCGTTTGTTTGATACAAAACCTGCACTTGGGATTATTGGCAACAGCCATAATTCACTTAACTTGCATGATATTATGGTGGATTGCTCGAATGAAAACGAAAGGAATCCTAGAACTTATACGAATTCTTGAATCAATCAAAAACGAACTAAGCTTCAGAGATTACGAAAGATTATTGTTGCTTTCTAAAGTAGCTGCAATTTATTCCGTTTTTGTGATTTGTGTGAATCCAGCAATAATGATTTTTCGTGTATATTATCTAAACAGCATTCCACTTTGTTTAAAACTTTTACAACTACCTACATATGCAGAAGATTGGTACTTAAGTATTGCTGCTTACGAAATTGCCAATACGTTTACACGTACAAGCATTAAGTATGCAGTAGTTGTTTTCTACGGCATGTTTTGCTACACATTTTCTCTTTGCCTTCAAGATAAAAAACGTTCGAAGTTCCAAGCTCACGCACTTTACAACAAAGTTCTGCAAATCGTCAAGAAATTAGAAGAGAGATTGTCGTTAGTGATGCTCATCATCTTCTCTCATATTCTTGTTGACATTTTTCAGAGTATGTTAATATCCATCGAAAAGTATGAAGATGCTCTCACGAAAGACCAAATTTGGTGTTTCCTTAATAATATGATCTTGGCAATTTTTGTTGTTTTTTCTGCTGAAAAAGTTCAGAAAAGGGCAAATGGCATTCGCGAGTCCCTTTTTACTTTTCCGAACGATTCTTGCCATTTCGAATGCCTGTGTAGAAAGTACACGAAAATATCTGAAGATCATAAGCAACTGAAATTGACATTATGGGAGATGTTTACCATTAACAAACTTTTACTTTTTTCGATGCTATCATGGAATTTAGCTTACGCGGTCATCATAGTTCAGTTTTGATTAACTTGTGAAATAGTTTTTTCACCATGTAAGTTTCGAGAGGTAAGAAAACTTTTTAAGAAACTCAATTTCTTTCTTTTTTTTTTTTTTTTTAAATAATCACGAAATTTTGAATCGTATGAAGATTTCTGGTCATAGTCGTCTGAAATTAGTAGTTTGGATATATTTATAAAAATCAAACGTTTGATAGTATTCATGTGTTGGAATGAAATTGATTAGCAAATTAAATTGAAGTGAAAGTTTGTAATGCTTTTGGATTAAAAATACGAGTTAATGAAATCGTATATATAACTATCCATCATATTCGAAGTGCATTTACAAAGTTTAAAAACTTTTTTTTTCTAAGATTCATTCCAGGAATTGTGTCAAACGGCACATTTATAACGACAGCATTTATTGTTATGATACCTTTTCATCACCATATCATCCTTTTCCAACAAGCACAGGTTATTATTTTCCAACAAGCACTAGTCTTTATTTTCCAACAAGCACTAGTCATCATTTTCCAACAAGCACAAGTCGTCAATTTCCAACAAGCACACACTAGTAGTCATTCCTTTCGTGTCGTAGAAGTAGCAAACCCCTAGAACATCACCGTCGAGCATTTTCCATTTTCAATTTTACAGTGAAAAAAAGCAGCATTGTTGTTGCATCTGTTTGGCTTATTAAAGTACAGCAGAGACAACCAATCAATGCAAAAATTTTCTTTAAAAGCAGCACAACATCCAGGTCTTATAATGTTATCTTGGCACATGAAATCATTGGTGAGCGAAGTCAGTGGAAGATATCATAGCAGGCATCGTCGTTGCAATTGGACAACGATTCAAAAAATCTTCAGGAAGGTAGTATTTCATTCGCCGCTGTTAATATTACAACTGAAACCTTCTGTTTCACTTTGAAGACCTGAATTCTGGCTATCCAAAATACAATGCCAAGAATGATAAAAGATATCGAATCCAAATTTAGTTGAAAATAATACCAAATACAAAGGGGAGATGTTTAAAAATATATGGCCTCCATATATGGAGGAGCATGAAAAAATCAAGTGTTTTGTGTAGTCACCACGGTTGGAAATAATTATTTCAACAAATTTTTTTATTTTGTTTCGTTTTCACACATCACGCGCCAGCACGTCATGTGGAAATAAAGAAATAATTATCACTCTGTTGCTTATTACACAATAGCCCGCAGTCAAAATATTCTATCAGGATAGGCCTAAATATTACTTAGTAATCAGTGCGGTATATATAATCATGTTTTATTACAACTTTTCAATCATATTCGTTATAAACAAGTAATATAAAAACAAAAAAATTTTTAAGTCAATTCCTACTTTTTTTTCACTATATTGCAGAAGTCCTTTATAAATAAGGTTCATTCATTTTTTTAAGTTTATCATGCGCCATCTATTGGTAGATATATGCAACTTAAATGTAAAAAAAAAACTAAAATTAATTAATTAAATTTAACTACTGAATTAATATTTGAAAAACTGTATTACCATCAAGTGTCATCCACTACAAGTTTAAAAAAAAAAAAAAAAAAAAAAAATTAAAATGTCATGAGCGCAATGAAAAAACGGAGGAAAAATTAAAGGAAACCGCTATGAACAAGAGGTTAGATTTCTGCAAATGGGTGGCAAAATGTGTCGCTGCCTTAATTCGTGTAGATTCTGATCATTTAATGTGATTATTTTTGTAGAACATGCATTAAACTATGCGCCTCTGTTATTACAATACTGATATTTCATTTGTTAAAAATTTATTAATAAATGTATGCATATCGACTTTTGGTTCATACTGTAGTTACAAATGTGTAAGAAATTTTTTCAGTAGAGACAGGTGAGAAAGTTGCATTTCTTGGCTGCCAAGTATTTTTAGAATATTATCTGTTTTTTCTTCAAGATCGATTTATTTTTCTTATATAAACATATTAAAAATGTTTCCGTAATTAACTTAATTTTCTGTTTTCTTAATACGTATTTTTTAGAAAACAATAAAATGCAACTTGCTTAAAAATTTCAAATTTTTTAACTGAAATTTTATGTTTTAATTGTTAATTACTATTATTTTTAATTTTAAATGGTATTTAATGGTACACCACATCACTGTACCTAGAGCAAAGTTGCCCTTATACAGTTTGGGAATGATGTGGTGATAAGTCGGACTGGGCTCTGTGACGCTCTACAGTCATATGAGACCTATCACTAATGGCTTAAAGTGGATTCCGAACCACTACAAACATCCATGGTACCCTCGGGACTCGAACCCGAAACCAAAGCGCTAGCCACTCTGCCATCAAGATGTAGGATCAGAACAGGAGAAAATGTATAATGATTAAGAAAAGCAAATAAATGAAATGGCAAAAAATGTTTGATTAATAATTGAAGGCTGAAATTTACTGAATAGAAACATCTAGAATTAAATAAGTTATTTTCCAGCTTGTTTTATCACTTCTAATTGGTTTTTCAACTTTTCAGTTAATACATTTTGAACATGTCTCAGAAACAGAGTTAATTGGCATTAGTTAGTAAAAGAGTATTATGAAAAAGAGAAATAATGACTGACTTGTTTTTAAATAGAAAAATATTTGCTGTTTATTTTGCGGAATTAAATCTTATTCGCAGATAGATAAATTTTTTGATTAAATTTTAAAGTGAAACACTTTGTTCATATATTTCCTCTCAATAAACATTTGCATATCTTGGAATTTAAATGTTATGATTAATAAAAATTCTTGCTTTGTACAAAGTTCAATAAATTTAACTCATTCATAATACAACTGTCAAAATATGCACTGTTCAAATATTTTTCTTTTATTGTAATTTCAGCGTCATAATTGCCATCGAGCCTCCTCGTTTCTGAAAATAACAATGCCGCCAGCAAATTCAAACCTCAAAACCCCCGCTAGCTAGTTGCTAATGGGTTAAGAGCCGTGCTATACTGGCGATAGATACAAAAAATCTATAGGCAGGAACGTCTATAGGTTGGCCTTTCGGAAGAGGACAGGAGAGATCGAATCTTTCCCATGCCATTCTTTGTAGTCTTAATTCGAAATGGCTTTGATACAATTGGAGTAGGACCCCTAGATAATCTGAATCTACTATATGCCTCCCTTTCATAGTTGAATGACTTAGTTCAAAGCGCCAGCATTCAAAAACAGCTGACAATGCTGAATTTACAATACGGAAAAAATATTTGAACAGTGCATATTTTGACAATTGTTGTTGTTGACTAATCCTCAGTGTCCTGCAGTGTGAGACGGGTATCCCATGAGTGATGTACTCATGGATAGAGGGAAAGGGGGCAGCTTCTGTTGTGATGGAGCACCCGTAGGTAGAAGTCTGACTTTTGCTCCATGACGCTCTTACAGTCATATGAGACCGAGACCTACGGCTTAAAGTGGCTTCCGAACCACTACAAACATCCATGCCACCGCCGGCACTCGAACCCGAAACCTGTGGTACCGAGCGTCATATCGCTAGCCACTCGACCATTCAGGCCCTTTGACAATTGTATTATGAATGAGTTAAATTTATTGAATTTTGTACAAAGCAAAAATCCCTTTTTCATCATCGGCATCCTCATTAGCGCGACAGCCTCATAGTGGACCAAGGCCGTTTGTCTACTGGCAGATTTCGAGGCAGGAGATGTTTTCTTCATACATAATACAGTGTCAGTTCTATGCTCATATACACCGGTACCGGTACAATCTCCCCCAGGATGGAAGCTCGGTATTACTACTCTCCCCTCCTCCCACTTTTTCGAATCCAACAAAGGCAAAGGTTGTAAAATTATAGGAGTACCTGAAAAACGTCTCCCCGCACTTCCTATTTAATTAAAGGTTAATACAAATTAGCAATAAAGAAGTTGAACATAAGAGAAGATTTATAAAAAGCTTGAATAATTTCTGATATTTTCTTCATAAACTTTAGGTACAACATTGTGGGCCTGAATGACCGAGTGGTTAGCGCTCTGGCGCTCGATACCACAGGTTTCGGGTTCGAGACCCGACGGTGCCATGGATGTTTGTAGTGGTTTGGAATCCACTTTAAACCGTAGGTCCCGGTCCTAATAGAATCGTACAGCGTTGCGGGGCATTGTTACTCCGCGTCCGTGGCTTATCTTCAAGTTGCACGCGCCCCCTGCGTAATGCAATGTGAGTAACGTCTATGCAGCGCTTGCCTTAAGGCATCCAAGACCAAGCTGTCTAAGTGTGTGCCAGCTGCATTAGAACAAAAAACATTGCTTGTTGAATTTCAAACCGAGATCTAGTTTGGTTTGATTAAGGTTTGGTTTGTCACTCTACGGTAATTTTTCCCCCACACTTTAGGCTAATTAGGGGCCTGATGGTCAATTGGCTAGTGCTCTGACCATTTGTATCACAGGCCTCATGTTCGAAACCTGGCGGCGGCATGGACGTTTGTTTGATGTTCGGAATCCACGTTATTCCCGGCCTAATATGGCTGTTGATCATTTGCCTTAGGGCGGACAAGCATAACCCGTTAAAAAAAAAAAAAAAAAAAATCTCTCGTCTCATAATCTGCCAGTAGGTAGACGGCCTTGGCCCACAATGGGGCTGTTGAGTTAATGATAATGATGATGATGATGAATCCACATTAAACTGTAGGTTCTCGGTCTAATAAGCTTCAAGTGTACAAGAAACGACCGTAGAGCGAGAAAATAAACCTAAACCTTAGGCTAATTAGATCGGGACCTACAGTTTAACACGGATTTCGAACCGCTAACAAAGATCCATATCATCGCCAGGATTCGAACCTGAAGTATGTGTACCAAAGACCAGAGAGCTGGCCAATGTACCATCAAGCCGCCTCAGATCTATCAATTCCCAAAACAGAGTGCGTTATCCAATAGGCCATTCCAATCCTGTCTAATTAAAAAAAGGATCCACGATTAATTTATGTTAGCTTTTAAAGCATGATGGCAGCCTGATGGGCAATTGGGTAGCGCTCTGGCCGTTGGTACCACAAGCTTCAGGTTAAAATCCTGGCGGTGGCAGGGATGTTTGTGAGTGGTTCGGAATCCGCGTTAAACTGTAGATTCTAGTCTAATTAGTACAAAGTGGGTACAAAATCAGCGACAAACCAAACCAAACAAATTATGATGACGTCATCAATCGAGACATTTATTAATTTCATAAAAATATTTGAGCATACTCTCTCAAATATTAATCCTTAAAATAAATAAATAATAAATTACGCTATATTTTATTTTACTTTATTCCTAAATAAATTAAAAATATATATTTCTCTGAACACTAATATTATTTCTCGTCTGCATTTTCATGTTTGAGCAGAGCCACCTGGGAGTGAAAGAAAGTACTTCAGTATTCATAAGTTTCACTTTCTCTCGAAACCTTCATTTCATATCCTCCAACGAGTGTGATTGCAGGTGATGGTTTCAAAAAAGACCTATTGATGTTGTAGAAACGTTATCGCAATTTGGGATTTGTTATTTATTTGCACAACAGAATATTTTGGTGGGCTGTTTTTAAATATGCATCTTTTCGAATCAAGAGGAGATCCTAATCAACTGATTACTTCTAGTGGAGCAATCCTACTTTTCATGCACGAACTGATTTCTTACGTGCTGGATTATCACAGTCTCTCTGGTTGGACTACAAATATCAACACTCGGGAATTGAGCTTGATTTGTGGCAATGAAAGATTTTACACAAAAAGTATCGCGACAGCTGTCGGCCATCACTGTGCTATCAGGTCTGGAATCTCGGAAGCAGAAAGATGCGGTTTCAACAGAAGTAGATTTTTGAGTGAAATCACACCCAATGCTAGAAATTACACTGCTTATTTTCTCTACCAGATGGATTCGAATTTGACGTTTATTTTTCATATTTCATTTGCTGCCTTTTTATGCATACGAGTCGTGGAGGCGAATCGGAGCTTCTTAGTCGATGACATCGTTCGTGCACTCTCCGATGTGTATTACCAGACTCATTATTTCTCCTTCAGATGCCCTTCAGATCTGGAGGCTGATTCTGTGGCTTACAATGAGCAGCACAGGTTCTTGCATTCCCTGAGTGACGACGACGGTTTTGGAGATGCTGATGATGATTAGAATCCAAGAAGCATTTTAATCTGACGACACAAAGAAAAAAACTGATAAGAATCTAATTAGACAGTATATGGTAAATTGAACTAAGTATCCCCATATCGTACTCGTTTCAAGGCTATGGAATCCAAGAGTTGCGTTTATGCAAAAATATCGTTAATCATCAAACAAATATAATCATCAGATATTCAAAATGATAATCATGCTAAATTATATATCCGAAGTAATTCTTGCACGGGTAGAAATATAATCGATAGTTTATTCATGCTCAAACAGTACTTCAGCAAAGTAAATTTATATGTCCTTAAGTGATGACGATGGTTCAGGAGATGATTCTGATGATTAGAATTGAAGAAACATTTTTATCTGATGACAAAAAATACCTTATAAGAATCTAATTAGACAGCAAGTGAATTGAACTAGTATCAAGGCCTTAGAATCCAAGAATTGTGTTTATGCAAAGATATTGTTAATCATCAAGCAAATATAATCATTATGTTAAGTTATGTTCGAAATAGCTTCGGAGATGATTCTGATGATTAGAATTGAAAAAGCGTTTTTTTTTTTGATGATAAAGCAACTAAGAATCTAATTAGACAACAAATGAATTGAATTGAACTCGTATCAAGGCCATGTAATCCCAGAGTTGCATTCATGCAAAGATATTGTTTTAGAAATATAATCATCAGATAATCAGAATGAAAATCATCATGTTAAATTATGTTCGAAGTTGCTATTATATTTCCATCCATGTAAGAACATATTTATTTCCGAACAGTACTTGAGCAAAATGAGTTTATAGATTTCAAAGTGAAGCATAAATGAAATATTGAACCCAGAAGGATTAGGTTAAGTAAAATATTAATTACTCAAAATTGAATTTTAGATGCTATATGTGAAATTAATAACTATTCCATGAGATTATTTTATCAAGCTCCTGTTATTAGTTGAAAAAAAATTTTACGAAATGTAAACTGTACTATTTCGATTTTGATGTAAACGGCGATTTTATACTGTTTTATATAATATTTTTTTTACATAAAATATATTTACTATTTAGATGTTGTGTTTATTTTGGATAAGAAAAACAAAAATTGTTTTTATATGCATTACCACAATATAGTAATTCAATATTTCACTCAGTAAAGGTTACATACTGAATGCTTTTGTAGTTAAACGGTTGTTGGCCATTTTTAACATTTTTTATCTTAAAGCTTTTATATATGTTGTTAATACACATAATATTTTATGATTATTAAATGTCCGTTGTGGTTAGTGAAATATTAAGTTTTTAACTATTTTATTGAATGTTTTTATTAGTGCAAATTTTTTACTTAAATCATTTTTTACATAATGGCTTTTAATAAAAGTAGTTGTCAATAATAGCTGTCAAGTTGTTTTATATTTAAGTGTTTCAATTCAATCAATATTTGAATTTTGATAGCACTTCACGTTCCTTCCAACTAATTCAGCATATTATAGCGTGACATAAATATGTCAGGCATTTTAAAAAGAGCTGTTATATTTCCTTTTTACTTGTAACTGTATAAAGCAAATAAATTTAATGCAAAATATTTACAAATAATATACATAGTTATCGATTTTGTAAGGAAAGCGAGTTATTTGATTAAAATTTGGTTTTCTCTATCATAGAATCTTGTTATCCTCAAAGTGCTTAACAATACTTTTCAACTAACAATGGCTGTCAAGTTGCTTTATTAATACGCTTTTATTAGTTTCACCTTTATGTTTGTTTGTTTGTAATTGAATCTTTGGGCTCGAATTTGCCCTACTTTAAGCTATCGGATTTAATTTAAACGTTGTAAACTTATCAAGGACCGACGACACTAAAATATTTTGATAAGTTTATTATCTCATCATGATTAGAATCGCCAGGATTAGTGATTTTATTTTAACTTATTAAGAGCAATTTAACCCATGTAGAATGAAAGTACATAAGACATTCAAACCTACGTGGGACAGTGGTACAACGGATAACGCGCCTGACTGTGGATCAGGAGATTCCCTGTTCGAATCCTGGCTGGCTCTACATATTCGCATTTAGCCTTTGTTTTACACGCACTTCAATTATTGTAAGAACTATAGTTACAGACCTCCGTACCAGGACCTCGTTTATAGTTTAAAAATACCAAAAAAGATCTTTTAGAGTTAATCAAACTAAAAAGTAAAAAATAATTGGTAACATAAGAATAAAATTGCTGACGAGAAAATGAATGCCACTGTTCTAAAAGCATGAGGTGCTCGGTATCAATCTTTATAATTTTTCGCTAGTTTCTTTCCGAAATGCAGATGAATGACAATTTCTTTCAGTTTAAAAATGTCATACAAAGCACATCACGCTTTTAGAACAAGGACATTAATTTTCTCACCAGTAATTTTATTCTTATGTTAACAATTATTTTTTACTTTTTAGTTCGATGAACTCTGAAAGCGTGTTTTTTAGTGTTTTTAAACTGTAATGTTTCAATACAGTGTACCTTAAGTTACGCGGAATCTGTTATAGATTTGACATTGTTGAGGCAAATTACCTCATGTCAAAATTGGTTCGTTCACCCTACGGTCATTTTTTGCCCACTTTTGGCTAATTAGATCAGGACCTAAGGAACATTCATGCCACCTCTAAGATTAGAGCCTGAAGCCTGTGGTACCAACGGCAAGAGCGTGGGAAGCTTTGTATGACTTTTTTAAACTAACTCTGCATTTCGGAATGAAACTAGTGAAAAATTATAACGATTGATATCGAGCACACCACGCTTTTAGAACAGTGACATTAATTTTCTCGTCAGCCATTTTATTATGTTACCAATTATTTTTAAATTACCTAATTTTGTTACATTACACAGTTATTGCATTTCCACATTATACTACTGTGTCCAAAAAGTAAGGCCCATTTTCAATTTAAAATTCCGGGGGTTTATGGAATTTCAATTTTTTTTTCTTGACATCTGTGTGAAATGTGACGTCAAAATATTCATTAGTGTTTGAGTTACGCTTAGCTTTGTGAGACGCTAAAATTGATTCCGGCGATTTTTGAAATATCTGAATAATTTCAACAAAGAACTTGCATTAAATCTTGTTTGCGGAAAAGTATAGAATGTTGCAGAAGGCATTCGGTGAGCATTCCTGTATCGGAAAGAAATGTTTACAAGTGGTATAAACAGTTCAAAGAAGGATGAAGAGCCCTCTGGTCGACCATTAACCTCAATCGACGAAGCTCACATCCAAAAAAATTGAAGATTTTTTTGCTCGCAAACTGTCGATTTACAATTAGAGATCTAGCTGATGATGTTGGAATTTCAAAAGTATCGGTCAATTCCAGTTTGGGCCTCAATCGCGTCAAATCAGGATGGGTACCGAAAACACTGAATGCGCCAGCTCACACTGCATTGATTCTTCGTGACGTTTTCGCCCAAAATGAAATTCATATCGTTCCACAACCACCGTATTCACACCGTGTGACTTCTGGCTTATTCCCTAAACTCAAAAGACCACTCCGGGGACACCGTTTTGAGTCGATTGAAGAGATTCAACTTGAATCTGCGGGCGTTTTGAAGACCATGCCTGCCGATGAGTTTTTAGCATGCATTGGGGATTAGCATAAGTGCATTGTGTCCGGACAGATAACTTTGAAGGCGATGAAATAAATTTGGAAGAATAAATAAAGAGTTTTTGAAAAAAAAAATTGGTCTTACTTTTTGGGCACAGTAGTATATCATATGTAACCTACCACAATTATTAAATTAAAATATCTCGTTTATTAATAAGCCATTTAATTATTTTATGTGATATTTTCAACGATTGTTATTTTTGTTAAGAAAGATTTTAGAAGATTCAGTCCCTTAACGCTGTATATTTTTGATATTTCACGGTATAAAATATTTTTAAGAGTTTAACAAAAACTCGACAGATATTAGAAATTATTAATATTCCCTTTACAAGTTTAGAAATATTGTCTTATTTAAGAATTCCGGCGCCAATAATCATATCGCCAATTTTTAGTGAACTTACTTTGGCATCGTTCGACTGTAATTTTTCTTATTTAAGTGCAGTAAATTGTTTTTGATACCAATTTATAAAATTTCGTCATCTTTAATTGTGAAATTTTTTTCAAAAAATATTTAACATTAGTGAAGGAATACCTATAATTTTAGGTAGTACCTCATGTTTTAAAGGAAATTCTAAAGTAAACAAACATATACGAGAAATAGGATGTTATATAATACTGCAATACAATATTTTAATTTAAAAGGACATAACAGAGTTTAGAACAATTAAGGAAAACAGACTAAAACTTTGTTTTTAGAATTTATCATGAATTCAAGCATGTTTTGATTAAGTGAATTTTTAAATTAAATCCTCTTCTAATCTTAATTAAAAAAATCTAGAAAAATCAATTTTTTTTTTTACCTATTTAATTTTTAAAAAGTTTGCTAAAATGGCAATAATTTACCATTATAATATAACATTTATTTTTTTTCAAGTAGCAAAGTTGTTTTTCTGAACACATCAATCCAATAAATATATTCTTCTTCATTGGCCGTCGGTTTACAGGCATATTTCAAGATAGATTAGTTGGCGTTTTTTTGCAGGGTAGGGTTGTCAACCCTACGCTCTAAAATCATATTAGACAGGGACCTACAATTTAAAGTGGATTCTGAACCATTACAAACAAACATCACCACGGGGACTCGAATCCAAACCCATGGCACCGAGTGCTAGTCACTCGACCTTAGCCCCAATAAATATATTCAGTTACATACAATTTAAAAATTTTCAAATCACTATTGCTTATTAAATTTAAAAGAATATTTTAATTTACAAAATGATTTCTTAAAAATATGGCGCAAAGATGGAAATTTAAAAAAATTTTGTTCACGAAGCTTTTTTTATTTTTATTGATTTATTGATTTTTTTTTATCTTCAGAAAAAAATAAATTGCTTTTACTCTTTTCAAATGAATTAAAATTTAATTCTATCCACAATTTTTTTTTTAATGTTCATATACGTAACTATATACACAATCCAGTCACATTAATGTGACCACCTGTCAAAAGCCAGAATATACACTCTTGTATATTCTGGCTTTTTGTGGAATGTGGTATTAAGTGGTATTTAAGTGGAATTCTTTATATACACTCCACTGCAATGTGCTGCCACCTGCCTTTTGTGATTGGTTATTTCACGTTGATGTCGAAAGTAGGTGGTGGTCACATTGATGTAAATGGATTGTGTATAACTTTTATCCTTGTTTATTTGTCAAATATTTTGTTTTCCTATTTAGATCTATTTTAATTAATAAGATTTTCAACAAAAAGTGTTAAATTTCGAGGTTAATCAGAATTACCTGTTTCATTCTAAATTAAAACCTTGCATGTTTCTCGATGCGAGTGGCCTGATGGCCAATTGGCTAGCACTCAGGCTTCTGGTACCACAGGCTTCAGTTTGAATCTTGGTGGTGTAATTGACAAGTGGGAATCTTATGCTAATGTTGATTCTTTAAAAAAAAAAACTGTGGACATAAATGCAAAAATTATGGTGGAAAACTTGGAAAAAACTTAAGACATATTCCTAATAGCAAAAGATGCATGATAATCAAAATAAAGATAATGTATTCCTGGCTTGGTTTGGCTTAATAATAATGTCCTTTTCATCACCTTCGAGTTTCCTTAAAATTGGCTCCTTGATTTTGGCTCCTGAATTTCCTCATCTTCGCCTTCACTAAAAAAAGAAATAATAAACTGACAGCAACTGAAAAAATGCAAATCGTAATAATAGATTGTGAACCATTAAATATCGAAGAAATGCTCATCTATCCAACCACTGAACGATACCAACTTCCATACAAAATCCTTAAACCAACAAGCAATTTGAATGCTTACAGTTGCCTATCCTCACATCATTAAAACAATCCAGAAATTATAATTGAAAAGCAAAAACCTTCCACAGACCAACTGATTTGGGTTGGTGCGAAGCAGCCGCTAGCTTCTATCTTGAGTTGGAGTCCTTTGAAGTTATGAGATAATACATTGAAAAAGAAAGCAGGTAAAGACTAATAGGTGACTTGCCTAGATATATATGTATTACATATATATAAAGAATTAAAGGCTCGTTCCCACCGAGGCGAGAGGCGGGGAAGCGACATGCGACAGGGAAAGAAGTTTTTTAAAAAATGAAAAAAATTCATTCATGAAAAAATGAAATAAAATATGTTATTCATTTTCTGAAAATGTTAATTGTTTTATTTCCAAAATTGCTTAGATAGTATAGTTTATAACATCGTCGCAAAGAAGCAAAAAAAAAATCTAAATTTGCTCCTGACAAATCTAAATTTACCAAAACGCACACCAAAAATAACAGAAAATCGCACATAATTAGCACAACTGAATGGAAACCGAGTGTTAGCTTCAGATAGGGTTGTCAGCTTTAGTATTATTTTCTCTGGCGTCTGGTGATTTACTTGACTTACTACTTGATTTACTTTACTCGACTTTATTGTCATTACTACCGATATGTTTGTTTCAATGATTTAGGATTTTTTTTTTCCTTACATAGGTTTTTTGAACTTTGGGTAAACGTTTTTAAGAAAAAAACATACTTTTGGTTTATACATGTATCGCTTTAGATTCCGAAATATGCGGTATATTGATATTTATGTATAACATTACATATGTTCATCAATGAACAAAACATATTATAAAAATAAATAATAATACAAATATTTAGTATAGATTATAAAATTTGGTCGATAAAAGGATAAATATATTTCGACAAAACTGTACTTGAAAAATTTGGTGAAAGTATATTTCTTCTCTAATATATTTTTCTTTCTTTGTCCTTTTTTTAATATTCATAACTGACAGCTTACGGTATTTGCGATGGTGTGGCAACCTACCCTAGTTTTAAAATCAGTGTGAGTCTACAATGAATCCTTCTTCGTCATTACTATATATTCATTATATCTACCAAACCGACTGCATATTTATTGCGCAGAAAATATATTAAAATAATTCACCATTGATATTTATTCTGTTTATAATAATTGAAACTGTTACTCAAACTGAAATTTTTAAAACTGAATGGATCGCCATTTTTCTTTCTGGTGGACTGTTAGCGCCACCTATGGAATCGCAGATGAAATTTCTGACACGCAGTCGAAATTTTTGTCAAATATATTTTGTATACACAAATGTCTGCCCTATGCGTATCTTCACCGTGAATGCTCGTGAATCCGTGTTTAAAATAAAAATGTTTAAAGTCATGGGCAACCCCTTATGGAAATGATATCATCCTAAATATTCGAAGCCTTCAATGATCGTCAGAAAATAAGTATCATTTTCAGTAAATCGTAATGTAAGAATATCTTCATTTCCCGATCAATGTACTTTTGATTACCGATTTATAATGAATTGAATAGTTCATTTAGTCACCTGATTTGTG
The DNA here is from genome assembly GCA_021605075.1 of Caerostris darwini. NCBI lineage: Eukaryota > Metazoa > Arthropoda > Arachnida > Araneae > Araneidae > Caerostris > Caerostris darwini. Next base: position 91,803 of record BPLQ01006469.1, on the reverse strand, counting down.
TTTTTACAATTTTTCTGTTTCTTTAAAAATTATTACTCTTTGAAATAAACAATGTATTTCGTATCAGTGCGTATGTATTTGACACATTAATTCTGAAAATTGTTTTGTTTCATAAGGGTGTTAGCTGAAATTGATTCATGTGTAAAACAAATTCTGTTTCTTGAATATGTATTCAGCGAAATGTTGCGTAAATGAGTCAAACATGAGTACTGTTTACGTCAAAGTCTCGTCGATATACTTACTCAGAGTCCATAAACTTGTAAATGTACATTGTTGCAAGATAATTCATTTTTGTGCTTGTGTCACAGATAACTGTTGTTGTTGTTTCTTATCCCACTTGGCTGGCCAAGCCCACGAGCCCATACGTACTCATGATTGAAGGGGAAGGAAGCAGCTTCTGTTGTGATGGAGCACCCGTAGGTAGAAGCCTGACTTTGGCTCCGTGACGCTCTTACAGTCATAGGAGACCGGGACCTACGGCTTAAAGTGGATTCCGAACCACTACAAACATCCATGGCACCGCCGGGATTCGAACCCGAAACCTGTGGCACCGAGCGCCAACCACTCGGCCATTCAGGCCCTTTTGCTAAAAATTAATTTACTTAAAATATTTTATGGTGAAAAGTCTACAGTAATAAAATTATAGTATATTTCGTTTTATGGACTTAATTAGTTGATACACAAGCCTACATAATCGTTTTGATACGAGATTAAAATAATAATGTATATTCTTTTAACAAAATTAATTAGACTCTATGTAAAATGGAATTTATAATTTGAATAAAAGTTAGGATAAACAAGTATATTTTATCCTTTATAACATAGTATCATGAAAATTTGATGTGATATATTGTCACTTTCATTTTAAATTCTTTACTAACACAATTATGTTTTATTAAAAGGGGAAAAAAACACTTTGTGTTTAACAATGTATATTGTAAAAACTTAGCTAGAAGCTAGAAGTTTAGATTTGAACAATTCTAGATGTTGAGATAAAATTTTTCTGCAATAACTATTTCAAACAAAATTTAAAATTTATTAATATTTTACATATGTAAATTATTGAACAACATTCATGTAGCTTTTAAATTTCTAAAAAATCTTGAATTATGTTGTTAAATATTCAAATTTTAAAACAATTTTATTTTTAATAAAAATTTATAAATTATCTGTAATCTATCATTTGAAGGATTAAAGCAATTCTTTATTTCTCATTTATGACTCGAAATGAATTTCATAAGCACATTTTTTATTCCACAGAAAATCTACTGCTATTTTATATCTAGAAATAATAGAATTCTCAAAAATAAGAATTTGTTAGACAATATTTAAAAACATATGACACTTATCCATTATTTACCTATACGTTATCATTGTTTGTTTGCCTTATTGCATGTCATTTTGGGTTTGTTAGTGCTACATATTGTGTTTTTTCTAAAATTGGAAGCATATAATTTTAGATTTAATTTTAAAACTAAAAAACAGTACTTTTGCTTTTAAAAATAGTAATAACTTAAAGATACAAGCATCATTTTATTCAATCGAAACTCGTATATCATGTGATAATTTTAAATTTTAAATGAATCTTTTACTTCTTACTACCGTTTAATTACAATAATTTGTATTTTAATTAAATAACATATTTATTCTAAAAATACGATGTAATAAATAAAATAAAAAAAGTCATACATATAAAAAATACCATAAATATATATATATATATATTCCTTCTAAATAATTTAGCAATTATAATTTTATATGAAATCCATTAAAAATTTTTACAATACTTCTCTTAAAATATTCATTGCTAGAAATATCAAAATATTTGAAACGGCAAGATGATTAAAGAAAAATGGTTAGCTTTTAAAAAATACCAAAAAGATTAATAAATACATCTATCCATTACTGAAATGTATCCAATTCAATAATGGATGTATTTATTAATATACTTTAAATAAAAAATAATTTTATTATCTATTCATTAAATAAAAGATCCTTTTTAACGTTCGATTCTATTAATTGTCCTTATTTTTTCATCAATAAATGTGTTTCGTATTGAGTTTCGAATATCATACGAAATGACTGAGTTTAAATTAATTTCGGTACAAATCGTGCAATTTTATTTCATATCAATATTACGATTGCTAAATAACATAACATTAATTAGCATGTGCCTTGAAGTGCGCAGAAGAAATCTTAACGTAAAAATAATTGAGAGAGAGAGAGAGATAAAGTTACTACAAACAGGTAATTTGCCGTGCTACGACACCACTGATTTTCTGCTAAGAAAATCGAAAATCATTTTTTGATTTTCCACCACACTGTGCAAAATTGCTAGATTATGATAAAACATAAAAACATTTAGTCTATTACTTTTACGTAGTTAATAATTTAGCATAGTTATGAAAAGGTTATAAACAAATTTTTGTAAAAATAGATATATACATAATATATTTTTAGCGAGAAAAAATAATTTTAAGCAAATGTAATTTAAAGAAACAGTTTTGAAATCATAACTTAATTCTTCAACAGGCAAAGCTACCTTTAAATGAATATAAATGATTTGCATAAGGAGGATTTAATTCTAATCATCAGATGTTCCCTGACGGTAATTAGCCTGTAGGTTAAAAATTTTATTATACTTAAGTTCTGAAATTTAAATAATATATATAAGTAGAATGAAGTGTATGATTATAAAGAGTTTAGGATTTTATGAATGATACTATAAATATTTAATCATCATCAAGGGCACAACAACCCCATGGTTGGCCAAGGCCGTCTGCCTGTTGGCAGATTTCTAGACAGGAGATATTTTCTTTTTACGGAATATTGTTGTCAACCCTAAACCCCATGCTCTACAACCATATTAGACCGAGACCTACGGTTTAAAGTGGATTCCGAACCACTGCAAACATCCATGGCACCGCCGGGACTCGGATTCCAAACCTATGGCGCCAAGCGACAGAGAGATAAGATAGATAGGAGAGTGGCCAGAGCGCTATTCATTACATTTTTAATATTTTGGCCAATACTTGTCTTATACGAAACGGGAAGATTTTGGTAGAATATGAATCCGTTCCTTTATCAACATTTTAATATCCATATGATTGACTGCTCATGTCCAAGAGACGTTTTAGAAGAATTACAAAAATTAAAATTAAAAATTTATCTGAAATAAAACTTGATGTTATTACAAATTGTAATATTCGGTTCCATTTATATGGTTTATTGAATTATTTTCCTCTTTTACGACACATTTTTGCATATTTTTTTTTTTATGATTTATCGATTTTAATCATTGACTGGATTGTTGAATATTCTTATTTTCCAATAAAATATATATTGTTTAAGAATTCATTTTATGATTTTAATTAAATTGTCATTAATTTGATTTACTTTTATTTAAACTGGATACGAGAAGACATTCAAAAAATCCTAATTTATCCATTTAAATGTATGTTAATGTTTCAAGACTCTAAATTTCAATTTTGAAAATTAAGGAATATTCAAAAGTTATCTGTAGAATATTCTGCACAATATATAGTAGTTATCTGTAGAATATTCTGCACAATATATAGTAGTTATCTGGAGAAATATTCAAAAGTTATCTGTAGAATATTCTGTACAAGATATAGTAGTTATCTGGAGAAATATTCAAAAGTTATCTGTAGAATATTCTGTACAATATATAGTAGTTATCTGGAGAAGTATTCAATTGTTATCTGTAGCGTACACTTTTCCTTTTTTAGCGTACATCTCTCAAACATCTTTAAAACAATATAAATTATGTTTTTAACCGCCTTCTTAGTTATGAAGATTTTAAAATGGTTCACAATAACATGTTTTTATTGAAAATATACAATACACTTATTATAATTACATTTGAATATTATATACAATACGCCTATCTGGCCATGATAGCCGAGTGGCTAGCGCTCGGTGCCATGGATGTTTGTACTGGTTCGGAATCCACTTTAAACCGTAGATCCCAGTCTAATATGAGCGTTGTGGGGATAGTGTTACTCGTGTCCGTAGCGTATCTTCAAGCTACACGTGCCCCCTGTGTATAGCTAAATGAGTAATTGACCCTTGCCCTTGCTTATAAACCCGTGCTTATGTCATAAAGATTAACTGTCTCTGTATTGTCAGCTGCATTAGAACCACAACAACAATACTATACACTTATCTTAAACATTAAGTATATTGTATGCAATAAAATAAATGCTAACAGACATACGAATAATTTTATAATACTCGAAATGTAGAGAAAAGTTTAAATGATTCAATATTATTATTATTTTTGTTAAAATGTTTAAAAAAATTGTTAATGAAAATTATTCAAAAATATAAATTTTTTAGGAATACAAATATTATTGTATTGTTGCAAAAGATAACGCAGGTATAAGTTTTTGTATGTTGTTGTTGTGACTAATCCTCAACGTCCTGCAGTGCGGGACGGACATCCTATGAGTGATCTACTCATGAATGGCGGGAAAGGGACAGCTTCTGTTCTGATGGAGCACCCGTAGGTAGAAGTCTGCCTTTTGCTCCGTGACGCTCTTACAGTCATATGAGACCGGGGCGGCTTAAAGTGGATTCCGAACCACTACAAAAGTCCATGGTACAGCCGGGACTCGAACCCGAAACCTATGGCGCTAGCCAATCGACCATTCAGGCCCCATTGTATGTAGTATAAATATTATTTAAACAAATGACTGAAAAAATTATGAAAACAATGCTTGATGATAAAGAAAATGGCCAAAATATTCTATGGACCGTTTTCAAATACCTCGTTAGGATAGCTCCAGTAACATTTGAGATACAAATGTTTTTATTAAATTTATTTTCAGTGAATTAAAATGACTGCGAAACTTTGAATAATCAAAATTAAAAACATGTTTATAAGAATCATTCATATATTATTGTCATTTCATTTCAGAATTCTTACTATTTCTTTAAATATCTCAATGCACAAATGGCTGCCTATTATAAAATTAATCAAATGCCCTTTTTTCATAACTACAGCAATTCCCATCTTTAACATCCACATAATGGGCCTGAATGGCCGAGTGTCTGGCGCTCGGTACCACAAGTATCGGGTTCGAATCCCGGCGGTGCCATGAATGTTTGCAGTGGTTCGGGATCCAGTTTAAACCTTAGGTCCCGGCCCTAATAGGATCGTAGAGTGTTGCGGGGGCATTGTTACTCCGCGTCCGTGGCTTATCATCAAGTTACACGCGCTCCCTGGGTAATGCAAAGTGAGTACGCCTGTGCAGCGCGCTTGCCTTAAGGCATCAAGACCAAGCTGTCTAAGTGCATTAGAACAAAAAAAAAAACATCCACTTAATAACAAATGAGTGTGCGTATGCTATTTCCATTTGACAGACATTAGAGAGTTTTTGCATACCGTATTTTGGACGTCCGTTAGCTTTTTCTCCCTAGCACGCATGTTCATAGGAAATTGCGCATGCGTATCTGTAATAATGTTTCCTATGAGCATGCGCTCTAGGGAGAAAAAACGGACGGACGTCCAAGATATGGTATGCAAAAACTCTATTATTAAGGCATTTTGGCAGCGTTAGCCTTTATATACCTCTATCTTGATGGTTCCTTTGGAGGTAAATGACACCTCTTCAACCCGCCTTGGCATGGATTAATACCACCACTTAATACCAGTTAAATACCACTTCCACCTGATCACGTGCCTTCCCCGTCATCCAGGCGAGTTCATTGCAAAATGTAGGGGTGGTCATAATGATTTGGCTCTTGAGTGTATATCTTCTTCACATTTTCAATCGTTCATAAAACACTTTTTATTCATCCACTCAAGTTCAAATACATTTTTTTTTAACTTGTAGTGGATGACATTTGATGTTAATACAGTTTTTTCAAATATTAATTCAGTAATTAAATTTAATTAATTAATTTAAGTTTTTTTGAGATTTAAGTTGCATATGTCTACCAATAGATAATGCCAGATAAACTTAAAAAAAAAAAGGAATGAAAATTATTTAAAAAAGACTTTCAGCAATAGAATGAAAAAAAAGTAGGAATTGAATTTAAAAAAAAAATTATGTTACTAGTTTTTAATTTCAAAGCATTCTGTAATTCTGTTTATATACTGCTTTTGTTAATATGAGTAACATTTGCAATCGGCTTCGTACATATTTTTTAAGTAGTAGGTATGTGCTCCAATAAGACAGTGAAGGTGTTTTTTTTCACGGGAAGAGTTTTGGCATTTCATTCGCAGGAGAGACAAATTTATATTCTTTGACAAGTACATAATAACAATCCATCACTCAAATTCGACAGCAGACAAGCAGTAATGTGGGTAGTTGTATTACATGCAATTCGTGTTTTGTACAAATAAGAACAACCTGTCACTCAAATCTGATAGTAGATATTAAGTTTGTAATGAGACTCATGAAATTAGCGATTGTCTGTGCTACCTTTCACAGCTCGAAACAATTACAGATGGATTATGGACTACATCATGAGCTGCTGCATTATGATTGGTGATAGACTATGAAATAAGAAAATGTCTACTCCAATGAGAAGTGAGCTAAGCTGACCATTTAAATGACCATGGATTTCCATGGGAGATTTTGGAAAAGGAAGGAGAGAGTTCTGCGACGAGTCGGTTAGTTTTTCTCTTTTTCTCTGAAGTGACTGAATAGGCCGGAATTTTTCGCTCATTTTCCAAATTGAGCCCTCTGTAGTTTCGTGTATCACGCAGTGGGATAATTAAGGTCTGCCATAGACCACATGTTTAAAATTCGTCGTAGGCTCAAGAACTCTGATAATTTCCGACCTTGGAGTGAACTGCATAGTGAATCAAATTTAAATCTTTGATTTTCATTTCTTTGTAAATAATAAATTATAATAACCTAGAGTTCTGTATTTGTGTACACACACACACACACTATATATATATATGATTTTTATTTATATACACTATATATAAAGTATTCCGATGAAACTGAAAGTGGCCTTCTTCTTGAAGCCATAATAGATCTAGTATAGGGCGAGACGTTACCACAGTAACATAAGCGCACAAATCCCAGAAAGAGTTTCACTTTAATTAATTTAAAAAAACTACTGTCTATGCAGGGGAGGCAACAAAATTTTCCCGGAATGAGGAAGGGGGTCATATATGAAAATAATTTGCGTGCCACTGATATAGAACATGTAGAAAAATCCTATTGAAGTTGATTCAAGAGGCCCACTGTATGCGATGATCGTTCTGTTTCAATAAACCTCTGCATCATTCATTCTCGCGTTTGTTTCCTATTTCCTCTACAACTCCTCAACTCTCTTCCTCCTTACTTCTTCAAATCTATCTACAGAAATGCTTTCTCGCTTTAAGGCAACAGCATAGTCCGGAGCACTTGCTCCTCCAAGGTTTTTTAGCGGCCTGATGGTCAACTTGCTAGCGCTCTGGTCGTTGGTACCGAAGGCTTCAGGTTCGAATCCTGGCGGAGGCATGGATGTATGTGAATGGTTCGCAATCCACGTTAAACTGTAGTTCCGGTCTATTTAGTCTAAAGTGTGCACAAGATGACCGTAGAGCGGCAAACCAAACCAACGTTTATTATTATTATTTATAGTTTAGCACTGCGCGCGCTGACTATATGCAATTTGCGTGTCCTCGCGTGACTTGTGGTGGCTATATATATATATAAAATAATATCTATATATATATCATAAACACAAATTGTAATCTTTTTCTATTGAATTGCGTGATCATTGTATGAGTTGCAACAATACCTATCCTTCAATTTCATGACTGTCTGCATAGAAAATTACATTGTTTCATATGTTTTGCTTACCAGTGTATGATAGAAATAATCCGGCGAAAGTTTTCTAGATGTCGCTGTAAGGTCGTTTTTTGCACACTTTGGGCTTATTAGACCGGGCTTATTAGATTCGAACCTGGCGCTAGCTAAAAAGAGTAAAGAGTGCTAGTCAATTGGACGTCAGGCCGCAATCCGGCGACTGATTATTAAATAAAAGTATTCCTTTAAATACAGGCTGTTTTCCAAGTATCAAACTATTGATTATTATCATTATCAATTTTAAAAATTCGGTAGTACTCATGCAATTTTAATTTTTCTCTTGTTAATTATGAATTTATAAGTTTCAAAGACACGCCCGAAAGTTAGTAAAATATTATTTAACAGTGTAAGTTAGGAAATTAGGTTCCAATGTGTCATTTAGGTTTATGATGTTTTATTAAAGAGCCTGATGGTCAAATGGCTAGCGCTCTGGCGCTCATTGCCACAGGTTTCGGGTTCGGCAGTGCCATAGGTGCTTGGCACTGCCGAACACACAGTGGCACAGTGATGTGGTGTGGTGTAGTAGTAGTAGAAGTAGGACCTACAGTTTACTACTATTAGACAAGGACCTACGGTTTAAAGTGGATTCCGAACCACTACAAACATCCATGGCACCGCCGGGACTCGAACCCGAAACCTGGGGCACCGAGCGTCAGAGAATTAGACACACGACCATCTGCCACCCCCTCCCCCCCCCAAAAAAAAACCTGTAGGTCCAGGTGTAATTAGCCTAAAGTGTGCAAAAAATGACTTGTAGTACGACAAACCAAATCGAGTGGTACCGAGAGCCAGAGCGATTTCAAACCACTAATAAACATCCATGCCACCGCCAGGATTCGAACCTGAATCCTGTGGTAACAAATGCCATAATGCTAGCCAATTGGCCATCTGGCTGCCGTGGTATTAAACAAAGAATATATGAAGATTGCAACTATTGAGTTCTATAAAATAAACATACAATATTTGAAGCAGTGGATGTTGTTCTTTGTAGAAATGAAAATATCTGAATGGGCTATTTTTTTTTTATCTAAAAAAATCTACGTGGAAATAAAAAACGTGGATTGAAAAAAAAAACCAGGTGTATTAATTGTTAGGAAGACGCAGAACTATTTCATGAGTATGCACTTATTTCTAATAACATAATACCGCTAGGAATTTTCCAATTTGAAAGTTAGGGTTAAATATTCAAACATTTTCATACCTATAATTTAAATTCTATTAACTTTCGTATAATTAATGAACATATTTTATGTCTGCATGTCAATAATGCCCCCTCTCCCCAAAAAAGGTGTCTTTTTTTTAATGAATAATTTGTGATGGACCGAAAAAACACAGTTGAAACTCGTAGCTTTTAAAACAACGTTAATTACCAAAGTAAATTTTAAGAAATAATACCAAAAATTTAATTTATTTAAAATCAACACCAGATAAACCTTTTTCTGAAGAACAAATTTGTTTAAATTAAGACCACATAAATTAATTATTTTCACGTGCTCATTAATAAATGAGAACTATAAAGAAATATACGTTTCTTGAATACAGATATTTAAAGAAACTTAGTAAGTATTGTGTTTTGAAGGGAAAAAAATAAATGGTCACATTAGATACACGTAATCATTTGATGACAAAGAAAGAAAAAATGTTTTAAATCTTTTGATGTAATTAGTAATCTTATAAAAAAAAATTTATGAACAACATTTATCGACACACAAAAAATTTCGCAAAAAGCAAAATAATTAGATACCTTTTTTTAAAAGATTTTTCTTTGCATAAGTTTTTTTTTGTTAGTTTGTTTGTTTATTATTTTGTTTGAAAACATGTTATATTTATTCAGAACAAAAGAAAAAATTAATTTGATGATATAAATGCATTTATATTTTGAATTTAGTGATTATTAAATCGCTTTATTTAATATTATTTAATTATTTTCAGAAATACATAAAAATATTTCAGACTCGTCATTTTTTTAAATTTTTATTTATTTATTTTTTTTTTTTACTTATTTATTATTATTATTATTTTTTGCTGTGAAATATTTTTATTAAATTAAATAGATTGAATAAAAGTTTTAAGAAGTTCAAAGGAAAAAAATTGTACCTTCAAATATGTTAAAAGGAAATCCAAGAAATACAGCACACACATAAATCTGCTTTGTTAACCTCCATAATAAAGAAGAAAATTCTTAAAATATTTCATTACAAATGTTTTCAGAATACCCACCTTCGTTGGATTTTAGAATGATGAAATTTTTAAATGGCTTTTTATTTTTCAAGGTTATTTCAGAAATTTGTATTAAAAATGATTTTTATATGTTATTTAGGCGGCAAGCGAAAATGGTAACGATCGATAATTTCAGAACAGCAATTTGCATTCGTAAACTCAGATTCACAGATCACGTGATGTAAACAACAGGGTTGCCACACCAGTTGCTTCAAAACTAAGCATCGTTTGCACCAGATGATAGAGATTGCATTCAACGTTGTTTAATTCCAGTTTAATATCTCTTTTTCCAAAAAATAAATCTGTTATATTTAAATGTTTTGTTCCAGTATGCATTAAATAAAATTTGTATTCTAAATCTTTTCTTACACGATATTTTACATAATGTATACATATCATCATGCATTTTATTTTTAACATTTTTTATAATTAAGAATTCCCAAATTCTATAACTAATATTTGTGGGATTTCAAGGTAATTTATAATAAAATTTCTCCACCTGAAATTGTTAAGAGAATATATAAAGCCGAAATGCTATTTTTAGTTTTTAAAAGTTTCAAGTTTTTATAAACGTGTTTATCTGTATTTTAATAATCTTTATAATATTTAATAATTACATGGTATTTATTTGTTGTCAGAAAGACAACAAATGTTAATTATGTTAAAAAAATCGAATTGTGATCTTATTAGCATACATATTTAATTCATAAGATATGTTGAAGTAACTTGCATATTAAATATATTTAAAATGCTTGTAATGTAGCAAAGACATGTTTTACAATCTTTATATTTTAGGGCATCATAAATATGTAGCAAAATTTTTCCAAATTCTGAACAGCATATCATATGATAGAATACCATAAATCTATCCAAAAGAATCTTGATTAATAACTGCATTTTGTTCTTATTAAATAACTCATCTTGATAAACTGTAAAATATCTTTAAAGTTTCAATTATTCTAAATTAAATATTTTTTAAAAATTTGTATTATATAAAAATCAATAATTTTATGAAGTAGAGTAACAAAAAATTTATAATAATTTTTAAATACAAAGCAAACAAAATAGAGTTATTTTTATTTTAAAATGTACCGAACTTATTCACATGTTTAAAAAACGTTATATATGATCCAATAAATTTTTTTTTAACTCTTTGCATATTGTTAATAAGGTATTAAACTATTCTATATATAAACATTAGGAAATAAACAGCAGGAACCAATTTTTATTTATTCTCAAATGTTAAATCACAATTATTTTATTTCACTTTAAATTTCAATAAAAAATATTTTTTTTTTATCGAGTCTTTATTAAATTGATGTCCATGATGCTTGGTAACTTCTATTGACTTAAAACCACTTGTAAATGAGGATTCATATAGTTCAACTTAAAATAACCCAGATACCAGTAAAAATTAAACCAATTGTTTTCCCCCTTTTGTTAAAAAGGGGTATATAAATCTACAAATATTAAAGCAAATTGGGATATAAAGGGGAAAGAAATCTTCGATCTCTATTTTGAAGAGCAAAATATTAAGCTTCAAATTAATTGAAATTTCTAGTATCAACACTTAGTTTACAAGTATATTAATCCATAAACAATCCAAAATAAGATTTGCTTTCTTTTTTATCAACCAATTCTTAATACCTTTAAATTAACTGCATTATCAACTACAAAATATTAAGTTGACTAGTATTTAAAAAGGTCGTAAATAATCAATATATTAAGAGTTCAATCTATATTTAAATTGATTATCATAAAAAATTTATTTCGTTTAGTTTGCTATTTAAATTTGAGTATTTTATTTATATTTGATACATTTATTATAAATGGGAAAAGAATTAAGAATAAAAACGAAAAATGTGCAACACAAGAAACGAAGCCAGGATAAATATAAACAAGTCTTTATTTTCATAAATAAAACGATTTTAGGTACAATAGTATTACATTATGTTATTAGAACACATTCAAAATAAGACATTAGCTATCATTTTATGATTAATGAACACACAAGCAGGTGGAGTTAACATTATTCAAATTAGAAAAAGTTACTTTTAATTTACAGCAGGTTTCTCCAGTTTTATAGGTACAACTCGTACGTTACTGGGAGGAGGTTCTACGGCTTTCTTCGGAGCTTCGATAGTGAGGATTCCGTTCTCACTCAGCGACGATTTCACCGTTTTGGGATCGGTGCCTTCCGGTAGGGCGTAGCGTCGAGTAAACTCCCTGGAAACGAAACCGTGTTCGTCCGTTTTCTCCTCATGTTTCCCGTGAATAACGATGCAGTTGTCCACCGTTTTCACGTCGATTTCTTCGGGTTTGAAGTGACCCACGTTCAGCATCACTTTGAATTTGTCGGCATCGTTCTTCACCTCGGAGAGTCCGGACGAATCGATGTTGATCCGTGTCCTGGGCCTCAGCAGAAATCCGCTGTAGAATGTGGGTGGTAGAAGATCGTCATCCCGAAGACCCATGCCGAAATGCTGGTCAAAAATTCGGGCGGGATAATCAAAGGAGTCCCACCATCCACGAGACGATAAAGGAAACCGAGCCATTGCAAGCAAACTTAAGCGAGAAGTCAAACACGTCAAAATTCCGCAAAGAGCGCTTAAAAGCTTTACGCTTAATACTGCTGAAGTTGAATCGTGTTAGTTCAAATATTAATCTGACATCCGGCGCAATTTTTTGGATTTATATAGCAACCACCGAAATTTCTAGCGTTTTCTCCTAGCTGGGAGCGTAAAGCCGGCACGTGTTGATCTATTTCGTGTTCATCATCTTTGGCGTCTCATCGCCCGAAATATGTCAAAAAAGCGACTTTCGTCTCGCGCATCGTGAATTTGGCGAGTGTATGGAAATAAGATAGTGTTGCATATTTGGCTGATTATCGCTCTTTGTAAAGTCTCGTGGTGGTTGGAAATAAGTTTTTAAGGAATAATTTTGAAAAGAATTTATTTAAAAAAAATATTTGACACATTTATAAAAAAAATTTTTATGTTAAAAAAAAGCTTGTAAATAGTATATATATTTATATATATAATCGGCTGGGCCGAAATACAGGTTTCCCAAAATTTTAAATGTAATGTAAGAACAAGACGTATAACATCAATCTTAAAAATAAAAACTACAGAATTCCAAACGATTTTCTTTTCTTTGTGAATCGGTGTAGGTGAACGGAGTACCTTGGTCGCGAAGCGACCAAACCTCCTAGTTGCAACATAAAAATATTGTCAGTCGGCTCAAGGCCCATAGTAAATGTAAAACACATTGCATAATTTTAAAGTAAAAATAAAAACTTAGAACTTGGAAACTTGGGTTGTTTGAGTTGCTAGGCCATTAATGAAGACCTGCAATTTATCTACCTTGTTATCCGCGTTTCTAATTTGTTGGAGAAGTTCTCCAGAGTTTTTTAATTCCGAGAAAATGGATACAAATTCTTTCATAAGTAGCAAAGCATTTTGGATAAAGGGGGCTTGATCCGCGATGCTCCGTAAGTGAGTCAATTGATTTTGGGAGAAGTCATTGTTGATGGTGGCAGTAGTGGCTGGTTGTTGAGATGGTGGTTGATTTTTCGTTGCCGAAGCATAGGAAAAGTTTGGTGTCACCTGTCTGGCTGATACGTGTTTTGGGTATGTGGCGTACTTGGTGGAGTTAACTTTTATTTTGGGAAACTTGGCGCAACCTCTCCAGGCGGCTGTGTGTCCCGACTGTCCGCAGTTAATGCAAGTTGGAATTTCAAGCTTATCAAATAGTTTACAGTCCTTATGTGAATGTTCCTCACCACACTTCAAACACCGGGCTTTAAAGCCACAGTTGTTTGAACTGTGGTGAAAAAAATTACACTTGAAACACTGAAGTGTAACAGGCTTTTTGTTGAATATCTCAACTACAACAGCTAAATACAGGAGACGATTTACTTAAAAAATTTCTTGATTTTTATTCGATCGTGGCAATGTGATTTGAAAAATAGGGAGAGGCTGCTTATCCCTAGTCCTGGTCAGCTGTACTACTTTCTCGACATTAAAATCTTTATCAGCCAGAGCGGCTTTAATCTCATTCGGAGCTGTGTCCCGATGCAAACCCTTGATGACCGCCTTTATTGGACGGAGAAATTTAGGAGTAATTACAAAATACTCTATATCATTAGAATTTAGAAAGCGAGTGATCTCTCGATGTTGATCCTCGGAATTTGGAAAGATTTTTATCATTTCTCCAGCTAGCTTTATGTGTACATCTCCATCAAATTTAGTATCAATCAGTTTTAACATGTCGTTTAAATTGGCTTTTGGCTTAACCATGATTGGCGGTAATTTCCGAATCACGGTGACGCTTTCATCTTCAGCTGCTGCGTCAGTACTCAAGGCAAGAAACTGATTATTTGTGACAATAGCATCACTTACTTTGTCTTTACTATAAGTAAAGGTTGCCTTCGCAATCAGTTTTTTATGTGGAGTTTGAAACTCCCCGGAGTCCTTGGCTCCCTCATAGCTAGCGATTTGACTCGCATTACGTTTGCTTTTATTCTTAACAGGTACATCTACTTTACTTTTGAGACTACTTTTATTTACATGACTAGAATTAAGCTTGCCATTATTTACAGAACCTACATTAACCATACTATTATTTACAACATTACTATTATTACTTTTAGGATTATGCAATGTACATTCACTTATAGGACAATGAAACCGACTTACCCATTCCACCAGGTATTGTCGTTTCTTTAGCAAGTTCTCATTAATTTGAATGTAGTCTTGAGGCAAATCGGATCGTTGCGCATGCGCAACAATAGTGTCAATAACGTCCATTTCTTTAAATGCCGTTGAAATTTGTCGACACATCCCTTCTGGGCTGACTTTTTCACATTCCTTAGAATTTGTTGTTGTAGCATCCATATCCTGTGGCGAGAGTACTTGCGGCGGGTCCTGAGAAGGTCCGTTCCCCTCGGTGTTAGTATCCATCTGATTCATCGTTCGGCTGTAGAAACTATGATCATGATCAATGTTCATGTTCAATGTTCTCAACTGATCGTACAGGAAAAGTCTAAATAGACTGTAAAATTCAACTCCTTTATTCAAAAAACCAAATGCCAATCAATTTCGCTGTTACTGCACAGTTTAAAAATCCACTACAAACTCATCCAAAACAAAACAAATAATCTTTTCCTTAACAAAAATATCACGCAAACATTATCAGACATATAAATGAAACGCCATTTTCATTTTTCAAAATTATAGAATTCCAAACTATTTTTTTTCTTCATGCAGTAGCTAATCCTCCCTAAATTCTTCTTTTAGTAATTATTCGAATAATGTTTTTAAAGTTTGCGTATTTGTCGCTAAATGGCGCTGCGAAACGCATTCAATCACTTGAAGTAATCATTTTCTTTTCTTTAAAAATATAGTTTTCTCTTTGAAATAAAATTGCCTTTGCTTTCACCAGACGATCTTTTAGAACAATTTTACATTATTTAATTATTAGCTCGTGGAAGAGATTTAAAATTAATCAATTAGAAACGTTGAAAGTTGTCAAGGACAAGAAAAAAAAATTGATCGAATAAACGAAAAACTTCTTGAAAACAATACCCATGATTTTATAGGTTAAAAAGAGTAGGGCATAGATCTAGAAAATTTAATGTATGAAACTCATAATGTTTCATGCAACTTGCTAAAGGAAATATTTAATTAATTAACTTAATTTTGTTTAATAGTATATTTAAATTTATAATTACTATTAATTATTAATAGTAAATAATTAATAATATTTCTAAATTATAAAAATTAATAAATCTTATTCTGAATTAAAATATCCATGAAAATTGGAACGATAATTTTTATTTAATTTAAAAAAAATAATCATAAAGCACTATGACGTCATTCCCATTCGTAGGGTTTTTGCAGATAATTTTTAAAGAATTCAAAAATTCAATCACCTATTTTGTTAAAAATAACTAATAAAAATGTTTTCGATTATATACTTGAAAAAAAAATAATGATAATTCAGAGAAGAATTGAACTTTTTAGTGTTAAGTTTTTAAGTTTTATTAAATAGAAAAACAAATCTCTTGCTGTATCATATATGTTGATTTACCAGTTTACCATCAGACGATCTTTTAGAAAAATTGTTATTTAATTATTAGCTTGTGGAAGAAATTTTAAAAAAATCAACAAATAAAAATAATTAAAATAATTTATTTAAAATAATTTTAATTTAAGTCGCCCAGGTCACGAAAAACACCTCTCCTCAAAATAATATCCATAATAAAAAAAATATATAATAATATTGTTTTTGATAATTTCATTACTTTAGATTTTAATATACTTATATCTGGAAAAATTGCAATATAAAGAAAAAAAAAGTAGGAATTGACTTTAACATTTTTTTTTTATATTACTTGTTTATTCTTATTTTTTTAGTTCAATTAATTTTAATTTGAAGCTATTTTGAAAGGCACGAGCGATGAATCATTTGTTACTGTTGTTAATCATTTGTTATGTTTTCATTTGTTACTGTAATTTTTTCAGTAGTCTATTCCAAATAAATTTTTATGGAAAGACATTTAAGATTTCATTTTTGTTAATTTTCCTTCCTCAGACTTTGATATATTTTTAATTACTAATATTAAATTTTATTTTTTTATTTTTTCCAAGTAACTTTTCCGAAACATTTAATTATTGATTCTTACATGGAGGTTTAGAAGCTCTTAAAACTAATATTATAATTTAGAAAATAATTCATTTAAAACGATAATATTTGGGAGAGATATTAGTTTAAGTATGAAATATATATATATATATACTTACAAGTTACTTATACTTACAAGTTAATTACAAGTTTTGTACTTTATAACTATTTTTAATGTGACTGTAGTTTTCGGTGTAGTAATTTTCTGATTTTGTTACATAAATTTACATATATTCTACCAAAATTTTTATTATCAATCATTTTTAGCTGATTATATCATTTTATAATATACTGAACACTAAACGAACCAGTTTTGTTATTTTGTACCAGATTATTTAGTCATGAATCTAGTTTGAAATTATAATTTTATAATCTCCCCAAAACAGGTACTTCGTTAAACTTGACTTGGGGCTTAACTGAATAACGCTGCTTTACCTCAATTCATCCATTTTTTTTTTTAATACAACAGACAAAACAATTTGACAGAAGTAAAAATGAAACTCTTATAAAGGAACTATTCTAAAACTCGAAATTCTAGAAATTATTGCCTATGATGGCTTAAAATTAATTTTAAAATACAAGAAATGTTGCTTATACTTCCTAGCAACCAGAAGAATATAAATAAGAAGAGCAAATTTGAAAACGAAAGAAATAGATAAAACTACAGATTAAATAGATCATAATATTTTAACAGTTAAATGACGATTTGACTATATGAAGTACAACTAATACTTGAAATAAAAAGTGAAAAAGAAATAATAATCCCAGAAAGAATATGTGGGGTACCCCATAACTTACAGGGTTACGAGACTTTTCGTAGGAATTGAAGTATCGTTATTGTCTTATAATAAGCATCCTCTGACATATCAAATATCCAAGAGTAAGACAGAACTCTATATCCAAAACCGCTTTACAGTTTATTTAATGCTGCTACATATTTCCTGCATTGAAAAACTAAATGTGTTCAACTATTTCCGGAGTTTTGCATATCGGGCATAATGGAGATGAAGTCAGGTCAAATCTATGGAGTTTAGCAATGCTAGGATATGTCTTTGTGCGAAATCTGGAAATAGGTGCTTGTTTAACTGAAATTAGCATTATACAAAATTTTGAAGATTTCAATTCAATTGTTCTGCTTGTACAACTGCAATTTTTTTTTTTTTTTTATCTGTGATATCAAAATAACTTTTTCTTAATCGGGGGAAAAAAAAACAATTTTTGATTTCAGATTTTTTTTTTAACCGTACCTATTCTTCAATAATTAAATAAAAAATATTGCTTTATTGTAATATATATATATATATATATATATATATATTTCATGCTTCATCAAACTTCCCTTCTAAATGTTCTCTTCTTAAATAAAGTATATTTTAAATTAAAATATTGCAATCAAAATTTGCACAATTTACACAAACTGTATTTACCTCTGGTATATTTCGTATTAAAAACAGAAGATATTCTAAAAAAGTAAAGACGTGTTAATATTGTATGGATTTATTATCAAATTATATGATTTAAATAATGCAGAAAAGACTTTATTTAAATTAAAAAGGTGGTAATGAGCATTATCAAACTCAAAATTATTATTTAAAAATACATGAATTTAGCAAAAACGACGATGAAAGAATCAATACATACTGTTTTGTAAGCTATAATTGCCTTGAATTATTATTATTTTAATTTAACACATTATTTTTAAAAAAAACCCAATCTGTCAAGTAATTTAAAACAGATAAAAAATGCATACCAAAAAGCTTCAAAAATGTAAAGAAAAAATATATATAAATAATCAACTGGGTTATAGGTTATCTATAAAATTTAGATTTTAATGTACTAGAACGAAACGAATAGCAGCAATCGTAAAAAATATTTTAAAAAAACCAATGGAATTCCAAATGATATTCTGTTCTTGAAAATTCTCATTTTTGATTTGGAATAAAATTCTTTCCTTCCCCAGATGATCTTTTAGAACAATTTTACATAATTTAATTATTACATGGGTAATTTTATTAGTACGTGAAAATAATTTAAATAAATATTATGCGTAAAAAAAAACTTGTGAAAGAAATTTAAATAAATTAATAAGAATAGTTCGTGAAAAAAATTAAAAAAGCAAAAACAAAATAAACCAATAAAAGCATTGAGTGGTCAAAGAAACGAAAAACTGATAAAGGGCACGAAAAAAAGTGATACCGGAAAACAAAACCCCTGCTACCCAAAACAATACCCAATAATTTTATAAATAAAAATGCATTGAAAACTTCACGCAGTTTGTATACGATCCCTCAAACATCTCACGTGCATTCTGGAAATTTCGATTTTTTTTTCATTTTGCTGTTATTATTTTCCTCTTTGCACTTAACATTAGAACAGCATGCTTTCCGCCAACCTTTGGAGAAGTTTCTGTCATTTCCTTCTGAGAGGGAAACCCTAGTAACCAATCAGATGCGTTTAATATCGAAACTCTCTCGCGCTACGTCTGGAAACATCCAGAATTTTAGTTTCGTTATAAATACAGTCGTTCACCCCAACCGAATCACATACTGCTTTTGAATTTGATAGGTTGTTGTTATAATATATACTGCTGCATTTTTCGAGTGTATATTCCAACGAAAATGTTCAGTAGATTGTCGCGCGATTTGGATCACGATCCCTTCGATTACCGATATACATTTATACATCCAGCCATGATGGAAAACTATGTTTGCCCAACTCATGTTCATTTCCATACTATGAAACTTCGTCGACCAACAAGTCTAACTTCTAAAAATGCCGTTTCTGGGAAAGGCAAGAACAGCTTCCAAGTTATGCTGAATGCCAAGCACTTCCTACCAGAAGAAATTGAAGTAAAGACAGTTGACAACTTTATCGTTATCCATGGCAAACACGAGGAACTAGCTGACGAACATGGGTTTGTGTCTAGAGAGTTCACCCGTCGTTACCAGGTACCCGATGATGTTGATCCAAAGACCGTCATATCATCACTTAGCAAAGAAGGAGTGTTGACAGTTCATGCCCCACGAAAAAGGATGGAACCACCTAAAAATGAGCGAGTCGTTCCTATTATCATTCAGAAGCCAGCAGCTGTAGAAGAAGCTCAAAAACAACAGCAAAGTTCTGACTTTGGCTCCGTGAGAACAAAAGTAACTGTTTTTAATTGTTTTTTGAACTGTTCATGGACTTCAACATTTACGAGTTATGCATAATCATAAAAGTTTGATTTGTGTTCTATTGTTTATATGTACATTTAATGTATTGATGCGATGTTAATTTTCTAATAAAGTATTCCAAAAGAAGACTTTCTTGGTTAGCATTTCTTATTATATCATTAGAATGGCTGTCTTGCTAAACATTTTGTTCTAATGCAGCTGGCAAACACTTAGAGAGCTTGGTCTTGGATGCCTTAAGGCAAGCGCTGCACAGACGTTACGCCCCCCTGGGTAATGTAAAGTGAGTAATTGAAGATAAGCCACGGCCGCGGAGTAACAATGACCCCGCAACGCTCTACGATCCTATTAGGACCGGGACCTACGGCTTAAAGTGGATTCCGAACCACTACAAACATCCATGGCACCGCCGGGAATCGAACCCGAAACTTGTGGCACCGAGCGCCAACCACTCGGCCATTCAGGCCCTTTTGCTAAATGTACATTGTTGCAAGATAATTCATTTTTGTGCTTGTGTCACAGATAACTGTTGTTGTTGTTTCTTATCCCACTTGGCTGGCCAAGCCCACGAGCCCATACGTACTCATGATTGAAGGGGAAGGAAGCAGCTTCTGTTGTGATGGAGCACCCGTAGGTAGAAGCCTGACTTTGGCTCCGTGACGCTCTTACAGTCAAAGGAGACAGGGACCTACGGCTTAAAGTGGATTCCGAACCACTACAAACATCCATGGCACCGCCGGGATTCGAACCCGAAACCTGTGGCACCGAGCGCCAACCACTCGGCCATTCAGGCCCTTTTGCTAAAAATTAATTTACTTAAAATATTTTATGGTGAAAAGTCTACAGTAATAAAATTATAGTATATTTCGTTTTATGGACTAAATTAGTTGATACACAAGCCTACATAATCGTTTTGATACGAGATTAAAATAATAATGTATATTCTTTTAACAAAATTAATTAGACTATGTAAAATAGAATTTATAATTTGAATAAAAGTTAGGATAAACAAGTATATTTTATCCTTTATAACATAGTATCATGAAAATTTGATATATATTGTCGCTTTCATTTTAAATTCTTTACTAACACAATTATGTTTTATTAAAAGGGGAAAAAAACACTTTGGGTTTAACAATGTAAATGATAAAAAAAACTTAGCTAGAAGTTTAGATTTGAACAATTTTAGATGCTGAGATAAAAGTGAGTTTCATTTATCTTTTTAAACTACAGTTATATTCAATTAGTCGGTATGACAGAAGAAGAGATTATGAGGAATAATTTCTCCACTTAAATTTTTATTTAGAAATTAAATAGCAAATTAAATGTCTTGGATTTAAATTTTATATAATTAAATTCTTTTATTAATAAGGTGATTATTGTAAAAAGTTTTATATATGATCCTGTTATAAATTAAATTCAAAGTTTATATTATGTAATATATATGCATATTATTAGAATAAACTTGGATAATAAAACTGTTTTCCAGAGCTGATGCATTAATTTGTTATATTCTATAGCCATTTAATTTTATTTTTAATACGCTTTTATTAGTTTCCCCTATGTGTTTGTTTTGTAACTGACTCTTTGGGTTTATTCGATTATTATTATTTCGATTTCGCCTTACTTTACGCGATCAGATTTAAGTTAAACGTTGTAGACTTATCAAGGACTGACGAAACTAAAATATTTTGAATAAGTTTATTATCTCATGATTAGGATCGCCAGGATCAGTGATTTTTTTTTAACTTATGAAGAGCAAATTAACCCATGTAGAATGGAAGTACCAAGACATTCAAACCTACGTGGGACAGCGCCACAACCGATAACGCGCCTGACTACGGATCAGGAGATTCCTTGTTCGAATCCTGGCTGGCTCGACATATTCGCCTTTTGCCTTTGTTTTACTCACAATTAAATTATTGTAAGAACTATGGTTCCAGTCCTCCGTACCGGGACCTCATTTAAATATTATATAAAAAATATTTTAAACTAAAAAACACGCTTTTAGAGTTAATCAAACTAAAAAGTAAAAATTAATTAACATAAGAATAAAAATGACTGACGAGAAAATGAATGTCATTAAAAATTATTTTTTACTTTTTAGTTTGATTAACTCTAAAAGCGTGTTTTTTAGTTTTTTTAACTATAATTTATTTGAAAATTTGTTGGCCTTGTGTACCACTTGTTATCTCACTAGTTGGAAATGAGGTGAGGATAACATATTTTTGAAAGACTTGAATGAAATCTCTATTTACGTGTTGTGTGAAAGAAAATCTGAAAATTCCTACCAAGCAGTCTAATTAGCGATGCAAAAGGCTTTTATGCGAATTGTCATAATTGCTGTAGTTTCCTCCTTTCTCACGGGATTTGGAAAGCAAAATATTAATATTTGATGGGTGGAGAAACTGTTAAGAAATCTAAGCATTTTAAAGTAAATTTTATTTCTTTATTAATTTGTAAAACTAATTTTTTTTAAATACTAAAATTATAATAAGAGAATCGGGCCTGAATGGCCGAGTGGCTAGCGCTCTGGCGCTCGATACTACAGGTTTCGGGTTCGAGTCCCGGTTGTTTGTAGTGGTTCGGAATCCACTTTAAAAAGTAAGTCCCGGTCCTAATAGGATCGTAGAGCGTTGCGGGGGCATTGTTACTCCACGTCCGTGGCTTATCTTCAAGTTACACGCGCCCCCTGGGTAATGCAAAGTGAGTACGTCTGTGCAGCACTTGCCTTAAGGCATCCAAAGACCAAGCTGTCTGTGTTTGCCAGTTGCATTAGAAAGAAGAAAAAAATAATAAGAAGAAAATCCAAACTCTGTTAAAATATGAGAAATATTGTGTTGATGATTGAACAGTATTTTTTTTTTTCTAATGCAGCTGGCAAACACTTACAGCTGTTTTGAATGCCTTAAAGCAGGGATGGGCAAACTTTTTTGGACACGGGCCAAAAATCGAAGAAAAAAAAAGTTTGGCGGCCAAGATAATTTTTTCTAAAATTTTAAAAACAATATGCAAGTATTACAATTTAAATATGTTAATGAGATGAATGAAATTGCGATTTCATTTTTAAAAGTTCCTTATATTGAGGTTCGAAGTGAGATGTACTGATTCTAAGGAACGAGGCTAAATGCTGATCTGTCAGAAATAATTCTTTTTAAGGTTCATAGTTGAAAACACTTGTTCACATATTTAAGATGAAGCAAACATAGCACTGATTTTCTGGGCGTGAGGTATTAAATTTTAGAAACTTACTTTCAATAATGATTTGTAAATCTCTACCAATCTACAGCTATAACTAATAAAGAACTTCCACTTTTAACAACTGTCTGTTCTTGCTATTTTCGTCGATTTATGTTTTGTAGAGCAAATAGGGCCGTAGTTGCTCATCCCTGCCTTAAGGCAAGCGCTGCACAGACGTTACTCACTTTGCATTACTCAGGGGGTGCATGTAACTTGAAGATAAGCTGCAGAAGCGGAGTAACAATGCCCTCGCAACGCTCTACGATCCTATTAGAGCGGGACCTACGGTTTAAAGTGGATTCCGAACCACTACAAACATCCATGGCACCGCCGGGACTCGAACCCAAAACCTGTGGTTCAGAGCGCTAGCCACTCAGGCCCTGGTTGAACAGTATAAATAAACTACTATAAAACCTACAATTCATGAATCCTCGATTTGATAGTCTTTCAAATGTGATTAATATATAGTTAGGCTTTAATTGTGATTTTGAAAAAAATTAATTATTGCACATAATTTCTATCAATCAAAAAATTATATAATAATGAATAAATAACTAAGATAATTTTAAAATTAAGAGAATAAATAAAACTTGATCGATTAGACCCCTACATTATAAAAATGGAAAGAGGACAAGAAAATTTGAATTGCAACCATTATGGAAAAAAAAAAAAAAAAAAAAAAAAACTGAAAGAAAATTGGGATTCCCCATTGCTTACAAAACATTTCGTAACAAAATGGGAGCATTGTTACACTCTTGCAATATGCATCCTCAGCAATATAGAACATCAAAAAATGAGATAGAACTTGGTATCCAAAAGCACTTTGCAACTCATTTCTTGGTTGTATGTATTTTGTGCATTGAAACAAAATGTGTGCAACAATTTCTGGTCTTTTGCTGAATGGTTGATGCGGTTGTCCAAATCTATGGATTTTGTAGCATTTGATGGCTATATTTTTGTGTGAAATTTAGATTCATGATTTAAATTACAATTAGATTCATGATTTAATTTCCAGAAAGAAGAACTTTCCTGGAAGAACTGGTCCTTTCAATTTGTTCTGAGAAATTTTAAGACTATTTAAATGAATGAATTCTGCAGCGTATTTCTGCTGAGTAGTTTGATGATGCAATTGGATTGAAATTTGCAATTCTTTAAATCTTGATTGGTTTGGTTTATCGCTCTATGGTCATCTTGTGCACACATTAGGCTAAACAGACCGGACCTACAGTTTAAAGTGGATTCCGAACCACCACAAACACCCATGGCACCTCCGGGACTCGAACCCGAAACCTGTGGTACAGAGCGCTAGCCACTCAGACAACAAGCGACTTTAAAGCTTGAAGAACAGAAAGACTATCTGTTAGGAGGATATAGTTGTTAGCCAAGAGAACATATGATGAAATGCTTATAATCAATGCTAGGGCTGCCTGTGAAAATGCTATTGTAAGTAAAAATTTGACTTGAAGAAGACTGTTGGGAAAAGATATTGACATGAGCTTTTAAGATATGTCTTAGATGCATCTAAGCTCGAAATAACCTTATATGTCCAATGTTCATATTTCTCTTGCTCAAAATGGTGTTTGATGACATGAGGGGGTAATTGTTTGTTTTGAAAGAGTAAATCATCAAGATGAAAATTATTTTTGAGTTTTGATTAACTTGTGAAAAATTGGGAATTAAATTGAAAGGTCGGGTGGTTTTTTTGAGAAAAAGGAATGAAGAGAAATAGGATATGTCAACATTAATGATTTTCAGATCTAAAATACATAGAGAGAGAGAGGAGAAGATAAATTGCAAAAAATTTATTTTAAGAAAAAACACTCATCAGCTCAACAACATTTTACAAGCTGCGGTCGAATCTGTAACAGAAAAACAATGGCAACAGTCGCAGGATCTATAAACAAACAAAGATATTTTTGTCTCTCAAACTATAATATTACATGCTCTGATAAAATTGTTGAGAATAGAGAAGACTTATTTGATCTACTAGAAAATCTGTGAAGTTCAATGACTGTGAAATTATTCTCCTCTTCCACATTATATCCTTTTCCACAAAATTTACTGAATTTACCGAAATTTATTGATCCTTATTCCCGAATTTTTTGTATTCAGTTATAATCTTTTTCAATCCCACAGTAACGAGAAGGGTTTATATGGCTAGTTTTTTTTTTATATATCTTGTGTTGTATAAAATATAATTAAATAAAATGGTACGTAACTGGTTATTTCTTTTTTAATACGTATTAAAGACAATATAAATACGTTTTAGAGGTTTTTGTGTCATTCTTAAGCCTCCATTTCATGTTTTTGGTCTCTGTATCTGTTTATTTAAACAATTTGCAAATGTCTCGATGATGAAAACAAACAGTGTGGTTCACATTATGAATTTTGAATCAATATTAAATAATACAACCAAGATTGTTCTATTTTAACACCAGATTTCAAAATATTATGAAATATCTAAAAACAATATGTTGCTACAGTCTTATAAAAAAAAGGCCGTTTGGTTTACAGTGTCTGTTTCTTAACACAAACCGTTTAACTTGATCATTTAGTTTTTAAAATTACCACTGTAAGACGAATTTTTATTTGTTCCTGGTAGAGTAATGACACTCTACTTTAATTTTGTGTTAAGTTAAATTTAATAATCAATTAAAATTAACTTAAATTATTAATAATTTAATAATTGTTTTTCATTTATTGCTACTTCTTGGTTGCTCTGGATATTTATTATAATCAATAATTTCAATATTGCCACTTTGAGTCACAGAAATGTTTTCACTTTTGCCGCTCTGTTTATTTGATGTGTCAAAAAAATTTTTAGTCTTAGGTCACTCATTTTAGGCATCGTTTGAGAAATTATTGCCAACTTCTTTTTTCCTTTGTATTTTTCTCTACTACAAGGATACTTTTTAGTAGACATTTATTATATATATATATATATTTTTTTTACAAAATTTTGTTTAAAAAGTTTTTGCAGTCAAATATACCTCAACGAAACGCAAAATAAACGAGATATTTCTACAAATGAACTAATTTTAAAGAACTCATTATATTCAACTAACACGTGTGTAATAGTGTTTTACAAACTAAATGCTGTCGGGATGTGGCAATAATAAATCCAACACAAGATACTTTTTTTCTTAACGAATGAGTTTCATATACTTGATAGTGTAGTTAAACCTTTGGCAGAAATCAGTGGCACGTATAGGACTTTTAGGAGGTCCTATTTGAGACGTTATCCATTTAATAACCATGATGATAATATTACGTTACTAGTAAAACTTCACAATAAAATGCAAACAAAAACCATTATAATAATCCATATAATAATAAGCGCCAACAATAAATATTCAAATAATTTTCAGTCCCAAGCAATAAAACAAACCAAAAAAACATGTGTTATGGAAATAACCATACGAAAGGAATCAAAATTTGCCATTTTGCAGCTGCAAAACGTATGCTAGAAACTAAAATGCAAAAAGACACTGCCTACCTAGGAATATATGCATACTATACTTATGAATACGTTTCGACTCACCGAAATCCTTTTTTGCATCAGGAGAAGTGACACACATGCAAAAATACACGGGAAAGGGCGAATCTGTCAACGGATATCTTGAAGTGTAGTCTTTTTTTATATTATGTATATATTTATATATACATATATATGTGGCTAGCGCTCTGGCGCTCGGTACCATAGGTTTCGGGTTCGAGTCCCGGCGGTGCCATGGATGTTTGTAATGGTTCGAAATCCACTTTAAACCGTAGGTCCCGGCCCTAATAGGATCGTAGAGTGTTGCGGGGGCATTGTTGCTCCGCGTCCGTATCTTCAAGTTACACGCGCCCCCTGGGTAATGCAAAGTGAGTAACATCTGTGCAGCGCTTGCCTTAAGGCATCCAAGACCAAGCTGTCTAAGTGTTTGCCGGCTGCATTGGAGCAATATATATATATATATATTGCTTCGCACGGGAAGCATTTGGGCCAATATTTTAATTCTTTTCACTGCAGATATGAAGTAATTCTAAATATTTTCAGTAGATGGCAGCAGCGCATGAGGCGAATTTATATGAGAATTTTCTTAATGTGTAAGTGCAGTCAGATCACTGGGCAGATCATTTTTTTTTTTTTTTTTTTTTTTTTTTTTTGTAGTACTGATTTGAGAAATTGTGGTTATTATTCATAGAAGCTTTAACGAAATGGAACTTACTTGCACACATCAAATTAAGTAAAGGCTGATGTGTATAAATAGTATGAGTTGTGAGAGTCATAAACAACATCTATGCAATATTTAAAAGTACAACGTAAAGAAAAGTTTTTGTTTTGTTTTGTGTATTCAAAATGTGTCATGTATATTCTAACTGTATTATTCAAAATGACATATTTTTCATATTTGGCAATAAACCTAGCATATCATTACTGCCTTTCTCTAACTGCAATTCATTGCATTATGGATCACGTATATCGTACTTGTATCTGTAATGTAGTATGGGAATAAATGGGAATTTTAATAAGATATTCAAGTACCAAGCTTGTTTAGGGCTTTATAGTTACCAAATACTGTCTTTACATAAGAACATCTATATATGACTTTTCCCCCCTATATTAGTGATCGTAACTTGTTTAACCTCGCGGATCACAAAATTCATAATTTAAAATATTGCGGAATACGAATATCAATTTTTAAAAAAAAGATAAATACATTTATAAATTAGAGACCAATAATATAAATATGATAAACTTCTGTTTTATTAATATGAAATGCATTTATTAAAAAGTTTAATTACATAAAAATATACACACATTTAATTAGATAAAAATTACTAATTCTTATTTAATCATAAAAAGTGTGGCGGTATTGTAAAGGTTGCGTAGTGTTTTTAAAATCCAGACGGCAAAATAAAAAGACGATAATCAATTTTCACAATTACAGCATCTTTTATTTAATTTCTAACGCCAACTACGTTCTTGTTTTTATTCTAGCGGGAAAATTCCCTTTTTAACAGTGAAAGTAGAAGTAGTTCAATTCTTACTTCATTTTCCATCAATAGGTGTCGCTACATCACTCCCCTACCAGTAACAAAGTTACGTTACGTTAAAAATGGTAGAAGAATTGATATATCTATACAAATATTAGGGAACAAATACACATTGATACAAATTTAAATTGCAAAAAATAATTACGAATACAATTACATATAAACATTTACATACAATAAATCAAGTTAATTTTTAAAATGGACATGGACGAATTATAATTGTTAAGAAAAGTCAATAATGTCATTGAAACGAACAGGAAGTTTTACTTGTCTTCCACAACGTGTTGTTGTATTTGGTTGTGCAACTTGATGACTTGGTATAAATGTTTGTTCACATGGCACATATGTATGATCATTTGATGACGTTGGATTCAGAAGTTCATTAGGTTGTAACACATATGCCGGTTTTAATCTATCCACTGAAATATTAACTTGTTTATTTTTAATTGAAAGAAGAAAAATTTTAGGGGATCTTTACAATACCAAATAGGGTCCTTCATATGGGGGTTCTAAAGGTTTTTTAACTCTGTCAATGCGCAGAAACACATGTGAGCATGTGTACAAATCTTTTGGAATGAAGATCTTTGGCTTACATTGGTTTTTGGAGTGATATGGCTTTAAGTCGGCCATCTGTTTTCGGAGATTGCTTACGAAATTATCATCAGATGTTGGCAATCTGGATTCTTCAAATAATTCGCCTGGTAATTTAATAGTTTTGCCATAAACCATTTCAGCTATTGTATACTTAAAGTCCTTATGTAGAGCAGCTCGCAAACCCATAAGAACCGTTGGTAATGTGTCCGTCCAACAAACGTTGTTATGACATCTAATAGCTGTTTTCAAGGTACGGTGAAGACGTTCAACTTTTCCATTACTCTGAGGATGGTAAGAAGACGTATGGTTTACTTTAACACCACATAGCCCAGCCAAACTTCGAAATAGTTCTGAAATAAATTGAGTGCCTCTGTCAGTAATAACACAAGTAGGTACACCAAATCGGGTAATCCAATTCTCATAAAAAGCTTTTGCTATACTTTCTGCAGTGATATTTGATAACGGTACCACTTCCATCCAAGAGGTAAACCGATCAATACACGTCAAGCAGTATGTGTATCCATTAGAAGGTGAATAAGATCCAATTAAATCTATATGAACGACACTAAATCTCTCATCTAGTGCTTGAAATTGTGAATATTCTGATTTTGTATGTTTAGTTATTTTATTTTTCTGACAGTTGATGCAAGTTTGAGTCCACTGTGTAACATCTTTTTTCATATTTGGCCAAATGAATCTTTTAGTTATTTCTTTTACAGTAGTTCGAATTCCAGAATGAGCTAAACTGTGAATTGTATTAAATATTGTCATTCGAAACTTGTTTGGTATCAATGGTCTGATACTGGAAGTAGAGGTATCACAATACAAGAGATTTCCTGATGGCAATTGGTGTTCTTTAAAATGTAATGATTTGGAATGTAATTTCAATTGTTGCAGTTCATCATCATTAATTTGTGCATCTGCTATCAAGTCATAATCGACAATAGGTGAATCGATGTCCTCAATTCTAGACAGTCTGTCTGCTACCACATTGTTTCGACCACTGATATGGTATAGGTTAGTAGAGAATTGTGAGATATATTGTAGGTGTCTTAGTTGTCGGGGGGAGGCTTTATCATTGTTTTGCTTAAAAGCAAATATTAACGGCTTATGATCAGTATAAATATCGAAATCTCGACCTTCAAATAAATGCTTAAAATGTTTAATGGATAAATATATATCCAAAAGTTCACGGTCATAAACGCTGTAATTTTTCTGAGCATCATTAAGTTTTTTAGAAAAAAATGCAATTGGCTTCCATCCATTGGGTTCTTTTTGTTGAATAACTGATCCAATAGCCCAATCAGATGCATCTGTGAGAAGTGCCAGAGGGTAATCCGAGTTGGGATATGCCATTAACGCTATTTGAGCAACATCTTGTTTGCATTTTTCAAAACTTTGTCTACTTTCATCGGTCCATGGTATTTTGCGTCGATCTTTTTTTGTAGATCCTTTCAAAAGTTCATGTAGAGGGGCTTGAGTTTTTGCGGCATTATTTATATAATTACGATAAAAATTGATCATTTCTAAGAAGGAACGTAATTCGTGCATAGTTTCTGGCAATGGATATTCTATGATAGCTTTGATCTTTTGAGGTTGAGGTTGTGAACCTTCCTCAGATATTTGATAGCCTAAAAAATCTATTACAGGTACTCCCAAAACTGATTTGCTAATATTAATCCGTAGACCATATTTATCTAAACGCTGGAAAACTATTTTAAGATGTGAACGATGTTCTTCCTCGCAAGAAGAGGCGATCAACACATCATCTAAGTATGGAAACACAAAGTCTAGACCATAAAGAACTTCATTTATAAACCTTTGAAATGTTGCAGGGGCATTTTTGAGACCAAAACTCATCACATTGAATTGATAAAGTCCAAAAGGTGTGATGATGGCAGTTTTTGCCTTATCTTCATCTGCTACAGGAATGTGATAATATGCTTTAGTAATGTCAATTTTAGAAAATATAGTTTTATTAGTTAATATATGTTGAAAATCCTGGATTCGAGGTATGTTATATCGATCAGGTATAGTTAAATCATTCAATCTTCTATAATCACCACATGGACGAAAAGAACCATCTTTCTTTGTTACTATATGTAATGGACTTGCCCATTCTGAGCTAGATGGACTAATGATGTTATTGTCTAGCATATATTTAAATTCTCTTTTAGCTATTTCCAACCGTTTTGGATCTAATTGTCTTGCTTTACAATTTATAGGTTATCCTTTAGTTACAATATGATGTTTTACATTATGTTTAACATTTGAAACAAGAAAATTTGGTTTTGTTATATTGGGATACATAGAAAATAAATCAGAATATTTACATAAGCTGCTCGTTGTATTTACACATTCATTAATAGAGATGGGTGCAATGTTACCATAAACTGCAAGGTTAGTTACACCATCAATTAATCTTTTATGCTTTACATCAATTAATAAATTGAACTTATTTAAAAAATCTGCACCTAGTATAGGTTTACTAATTTTGGCCACAATAAACGGGAATTGAAATTCTCGGCGTAAACCTAGATCAAGATTTAAAATTTCTGTACCAAAAGCATCGATTGCAGTATTATTTGCAGCATATAATTTATAGTCACTAATAAATTTGTGTTTAGAAGTATAAGGAATAAGACTTACGTCCGCTCCACTATCAACCAAAAAGCGTAAACCCGTTTTTTTGTCGTTGACAAATAGACGGTATTGACGGCAATGTTTTGTATTGTCAGCAGCAGAGTCTGCCTTTAATTCTGTTGCTGATTCTGGTTTTCCGAAGGATTGTTTTTCCATGCGCATGGAGCTTTACATTTATCAGGAAAACATTTTTCTCGAAAACGGAAATGGTAATAACAATATTTGCCAGTAGGATTGTAAGAGCGATTGCGAGACTGACTTCGATGAGAAGAAGAGTATCGACCACCTGTATTTCTTGTTTGGGAACGAGAGTTCCTTGTGACACTCAGTTTTTCAAGTTTATTTTCCAAAGATGTAATTTGTTGTTGTAACTCAGTCAGGGCATCTGATCCTGATGAAACATTATTGCTTAAGCGGTAAAGTTCTTGTTTTGGTTGCATTTCAAGAATACGATCCGCCATTAATGCCAGTTTTTCAATTCCTTCATCACTGACTAGTAAAATATTCCGCACGGAATCAGGCATTTTTTGTAGAAATAATGTTGTTAGTACCTTATCAGTAATTCCATCAGTAGCCAGATTTCTCATTTTTTGTAAAAGTTGACTAGGTTTAAGATCTCCCAAGTCAAGTCCTGTCAGCAATCTCTGAAGACGCTTATTTTCGCTTTCTTTAAAAGTATTCAGCAAACGTTCTTTAGCAGCGGTATATTTTGTTCTATTATCATCACTTATAATGTCCCACAAACTTTCAACAAACTTCGGTTCTAATTGCGAAACTAAGTAGTTGAATTTTGTATCCTCGGCTGTTATTCCACAAATTGAAAACTGTGCTTCAACTTGAAAGAACCATATTTCTGGTTTTTCAGCCCAAAAAGGAGGTATTTTGACACTTACCCGCGCTACTTCATCTTTTTTCGCCGATTCATTACTTTCAGTCATTTTGTAAATAATTCACTGTTTGCAAACAATTCACGGGTCACCAAGTATGTGGCGGCTTTGTAAAGGTTGCGTAGTGTTATTAAATTCCTGACGGCAAAATAAAAGACGATAATCAATTTTCACAATTACAGCATCTTTTATTTAATTTCTAATGCCAACTACGTTCTTGTTTTTATTCTAGTGGGAAAATTCCTTTTTAACAGTGAAAGTAGAAGTAGTTCAATTCTTACTTCATTTTCCATCAATAGGTGTCGCTACAAAAGCTTTATATTAACAAATAAAAATAATTTTTCTGTGGACCACTACTTGACAATTGCTGGTCTATATGAATGGCAATTTACTGATAGTAACTTTATGGTTTTATGCTTCACATATACATAACACCTGAATTGAGATCAGAATATTATTTGTAAACTTAAGTTCTTCATGGTTATCTACATTTATAGAAAATAAAATAAAAATATCCTACCACAAGACTGCACTTGGGACTCCTTCGAGCTAAAAGCAGTAGCATTTTGCCTGCCTTTCCGTACTATTGTTATATTACTGAGATTAAGATCTAACAATTACAAGCATCTTCAGTAAAATGTATATAATTAACACCAATGTATTATATAAAGAATAAATAATAATGTATAATTTATATAATCTCATCAGTGTTGACATTGTCAGCTTTTATTAACTGTACTTTTAACTATAATAGTGTGCCAGTCGGCTTTTTTGTTTACCATTTGTTTGTTGATGCAAAATTTGTAAAATAGCTTATTTTTTATAATTTTCTGATATTCAGATTTTATGTAATTAAGTAAAAATGGATTCAGAATTACAAAAAACATCAGAGGATGTTATTAAGGCTGTCCAATTAATTATGAACCCCATGACACCTCAAAATGATCGGAGAATTGCCCATGAGGTAAAAATATTAATCGATTCATAAGTTTTATACATTTGCGTTTTTAATCCATCTTCATAAATAAAATAATAACTACCCTTCTTAACATATTCTCAACTGTATAGAATGTCTAAAAAAGTTTCATATTAATTATATTATAAAAAAAAACCATAAAAAATTAAGATTCCACTGAAAACATTAGCTTTGAAAGATGTATGGATGCTTGTACCTTTTTAGTGCTTTTTGTTTTACACATAAATTCTGAAATATGTATCACTTGTAAAAATAATAAAGAAATACCTTTTCTGAGAAATAGAATATTCTTTAATGTGAAGTCTGTTGTTGAGTGCTTGTAATGGGTTGTATATATAGCTAGAATAAATTTGAATAGAATCAGCAATAAATAATATTTTGTTATCCACTATTTAAAATATCAAGGAAAAACAGAACAAGCATTAATTTGATTAATAAATTCTAAATAATTACATTCGTTATTATTAATATTATTTTAATGTTGGCTATATTCTTAAATTGACTTGTAACTTTGAGATTTATGTTTGCAAAGATATATTCCTAAACTAGCATATTTTGAAAACTCCTTTTCAAGCTCCTAGATTAAAACATTTTTGATTAGATTTTTAAAACCAGGTTACAAAATTAAATCTCAATATTTAATATTTTTCTGTTAAGATCTTTAGAAATAGGATAATATTTAAATATTTTTGATATTGAAACAACAGTTATCAAATATTTTCATTTTGTTTATGACTGTTAAAATGATGAAAATGATCTAAATTTAATTTAAGCAACTTTTTATTTTTAACATTTTATATGAATTCTTATGATTCCTCTTTGTTTGATTGTGCTCCATTGTGCTTATGCTTGAGCTTGAATAAATATAATAAATTTTAGTTTCATATGTTTTGTTTTAAAAAATTCAAATTAAAGCCTTAGAAATATGTAATAATATTGAAATAATTGTTTAATAAAATATAAATTCATCACCTAAATTTTTATAAAGGAAAGAAAATTTTATACTTGGTTATATTTTATAAATGGTTTGATTAAATTTAAAACTAAATATATATTAATAATTATAAAATAATATTAAATTTACTAAAAAATATCAGGCCTTTGATCATTTGTTCAGTTGGCAAAGTCTTATAAATGATAAAATAATTACTAACTCTCTGGCACTACTAGTACACCATCCACATCACTGTGCCTAGAGCTGAGCTGCCCCTTTACAGTTTGGGAATTATGTGGCTCTGTGATGCTCTATGGCCACAGGAGACCAGGACCTATGGCTTAAAGTGGATTCTGAACCACTACAAATGCATCCATGGCACCACCGGGATTCGAACCCACCCGAAACTTGAGGCAGAGTGCCAGAGTACTACCCTCATGGCCATCAGGCCTCTAACTCCCTGGCACTACAGTCCATGTAGCAACCATTCCGAAATAGGAAATGTTTTCTTTTTACTGGGAAGGGTTGTCAGCTCAATGTTCTACAGTCATATTAAACTAGGGCCTATAGCTTAAAGTGGATTCTGAACCATTACAACCATCCATGGAACCGTTGGGACACGAACCCAGAACTCTAGTCACTCACCCACATCAGGCCCCTCTTATAAATGATAAGCATTTACAAATAAAAATTTATAAGTAGTATGTAAATCAAATAACATTTTTTTATTGTACATATGTTATTTTTGTCTATAATGATAAAAAGAATTCACTAAATTTTAGAATAAAATTAGGTTATTAGTTTTTGATTTTCAATAAAAGTTATTTAACCCATGAATGGCCGTATTATATGGATAGTGCTTAGCTCTGGTTACACTAATCCTTATTTAATCATGCACATTTTCCTCCGGCATCACTAGTTTCAGTTAAACTTATTCTTGCACACCATAACATGAACTTGAAGTATTAAAATTGAGCTAGCTTATGAGTAGCAATGTGTTGAACAAAAAAAAAAAATTTTTTTTTAATTGTAAGACATCTTACTACAGCAATAATTTAAATAAATAAAAAAAAAAAACTTTCAGCTGCACATAAAGAAAAATTTTTTATATGAATAATTGAAAACTTATTGATTAAATATATCATAATAAAAAGAATCCTATGAACTTTATAAAAACTTAAGTGTTTTGTATTTTAATTTAATCCTTATTTCAATAAATTAAATAAGGTATTTAAGTTTAATAGCTATATTAGAGCTATATATATTTACACACACATCTCAAAGTTTGTGTGTGTGTCCGTTTATGCATGACTACAATGTAGATTATCAAATTTCAACAAAATTTATAGAGATTCTTTTAATGCAAAGCCTAAGTTAGCTGAAAAAAAATTTCAAAATAGGATCAATGTTCATTAATAGATTATCCAATATGGTTTTACACCAATTTGCTGACTTTTCACGTGTGTGTGTCTCCGTTTATGGTTGACGATTTTGTGAGAGATATATATAAGCTTGATATCAATATATTTTTAATGACTTACTCATTTTACATTTTATGCTGTTTGAATTTTCAATTGTCAAAATTAACTTTGCAAATTTGATTGTTGAAATTGTATATTTTATTGACTTAAATTTTATTTGGACTCAATAAACATTAATTTTTAAATGTGTGTTTTCACCAAATGGATGTAATAATGGCTACTGCTAAATTTAATTGAAATGATTTATTATTAAAATCTAATAAAATTAAAAAATTCTAGTGTTTAATTTATGTTGAAGACTAATTGGAAAAAAATTCTGATAAAGATTTTACCTTTAAGATACATTGCTTTTTATTGCTGGTTTCATTTCTTAGCTTTTTTATTTTAATAATTTATACTTTACAAATAATTTGCAAAATTTTATTTGTTTACAGTACTAGTTTTTGTGTATAATACAGTTTTATTTGTAAATTACATGTATATATTTTTTAGTTCTTAGAAAATTTTAAAGATTCCTCACCTCTTTGTGCCAAATGTGGTTTTTTCCTAATTATAAAAAGTAATCCTGCTCTGATTCGGCATTGTGGTTTTCAGTTGATTGAAAATTACATAAAGTAAGTATAACTTCATAAAAAAATATCAATTATAATTATTAATACTAATACTTCAATTATTATTAATATTAATTAATTAATACTATTTAATGAAAATTAGAGAGAGAAAAAACACCTATCCTTAAATTTGTTTATTAAAAAATAGGAATTTTTGTATTATTAATGTTTATAAATAACAATCACAAATAATGTTCTTGGTTGTCCACTATTCCTTTTATCGAAACATCCATTTGTTTCTTTATTAAACATGCACAAATTACTCAACGTGATGATGGATCTCTTCTATACTTACTTGTTGCTTTAGATTCTTTTTTACATAAACAGATTTAGTTTTTGTTTACATTGACAACATAAGTAGAAATCGATGTACAATAGATAAAAATATTTTTTTATTTTGTTAAATAATGATATATGTTTTGTTTTAATTGTAATTGCCTCTGTTAAAAATGTCACTATTATTAGAATTTATATAAATCCTTGCTTACATAGCATGTTTCTTGTTATCTTCTGACGTGTGAGATATAACAAGGATTTGTTGTATTTTCTTACTTTTAATTTTTCTCAAGTTAGATTTTATTAAAAGCTTTATTATGAAAAATAAATATTTGAAATTCTCGCCATAAAATGTTATATAAGAGTTACTGATTAATAAAATATGAAAATTCATGATGGATGTCTGTCTTTTATCTATTAATTAAAAAAAATCTTATACTATTTTACACTTTTTTTTTTACTATATTATCACAAAGCACAATTTCTGTATATTTTAAAAACTAACACAATGTTTTTTTACAGATTGCATTGGATTAAAATAAATGATGAGGAGAAAGCATGGATTAAAAATACTGCTATGCAAATATTAGCTTCAGTAAGTTTATTAGTTTTCATTCTTTTATAAAATTCTAATGTCTTATTTCTTGATGTATAAAAATTGAAATTGGCATTCAAATGTTGGTTTTCCAAAGAAGAGTAACATAGAAATTAATAGAAAGTCTAACTGTATATTAGACTAAAATTATAATTTTTTTTTCTCCATCTGGTTTAAGTTAACAGAAATTAGTTTATATTTACTATTTCTAATTTATTGATTTTAATCTAATTTCTTTATATTTCTGTAAGAGTAAACATTGTTTTGATAAAATATATGAAATCTTTTGAGCATTCATTTTTTATTTTACCTACAACACTTTATGAATGATAAAACAATTTGCAGATAATGTAGAAAAAAATTACTTACAATGCAGCAAAATTGAAAATGGTGTCGAAAGTCAATATAATTCTTGCTAGCTGTAAAATTTAAAAGTTTACTGAAACATATACAATATAATACCTGTGTTAAACATTGTGAACACTGGGGGGAAAAAATGATCTAATTTTATCTATTATGTCAACAATGGTTAAATGGCAACCTGTTGTAATATTCTAATCCCTATCAAGGTTTATCACTATCAGGTTATCTTCCATCTCAAGTTTATTAAAAAAAAATTCACAATTAGAGTGACATATAGTTCAATTTTCAATATTTTTTATATTAAAGTTGTAAAGGTGTGTTCTTTACTCAGCTCAATTTGAAGTATCAGCAGTTTTAATGCTTTTAAATGTAAAATGAAGCATTGGACAATTTTGTCATCTGTAGTAACAGATGATGCTTTTAATTAACAAGGATAGGCTGGGACAAGGATAGGATGGTATACAAAATAAATTTGACCTTTGAGTTGTATGGTAGAGTTGAATTAGTACAATAAATTGATAATAGATTAAACATACTAATTTGGTATTTTTTGTTCTCTTTAGGGTACTGGCCCTGTTCTTGAAGAAGAGGTATATGTAAAAGATGGCATGAGCAAAATTATAGTAGAGCTTATTAAGAGAGAGTGGCCCCAACAATGGACATCTTTACTAGATGAACTTCATCACATATGCAAAATGGGTGTAATTATGAATTCTTTATTCTTAAATTAAATTACTAAGTGTTTAAGATACTTTACATTTTTATAAAAATTTTCTTTTTGTTAAAAATTTGTGTGATTGTCATTTTTAGTTTTTTATATTCTCAAATTATTAATAATGTGCAACAATTATTTCACTAATTCTTCGATGTTCGACAAGAGTTAGAATATCATGTGTCTTAAAATTTTATAAACATATTGTATGTGTGCCAATTTTTCAATTTTTTAAAAATTATTTATTAATCTTTCAATTATAAGAAATATCTCTCAAATCTTTATATCTTTAAAAGCCATTCGATGAGATTATTTTACTTAAATATTCAATTGTTTCATCCTGTTAAAAAAATTTTAAACATAAAAACTGTTAATTTTTATTAATAAATTGTTTAAACTTTTTATTAAGGAATGCTTGCTTTTTCTAGTTGTTTTCTCTAATAAGTACATTAAGCATTTTTCTACTGATTTTTTTTTTATGTGTTTTGAAATTGTCACCTATATTATTAAATTGATTGTTTGTTGATGTTATTGCAAAGAAACATCAAATGGATATTCATAATGAGACCATATATTTATGTTGAACTTCCTACATTTGAATGTTTTCAAAATTCTGATATTAGCATCTTGCTTTTTATTTTTTCAGAATCAAACTTAATAAAATAAAATAATTATACTAGTTACTAAAACTGAGCAATGCTCACTAATAACATCTAAAATGTAAAAAAATAAGTAAATAGCAAATTCATTTCTTAATGTGAGTTGCTTAAAATTGAAACAAATAATTTTGAATTTATATTAAAAGTTTTTTTGAATTTTATTTGATTTCTTATTACAGGATGCTCAAACAGAACTAGTTCTCCTTATATTTTCTCGTTTAGTGGAAGATATAGTACAGTTTCAAAATATTCCAGAAAAGAGACGAAGAGAAATTTACACTTATCTTTCAAGCTTTGTGTTTAGATTTTTTGAATTCTTTTCAGCAACACTTTTTGAAAATTATGAAAAATATATTGACAAAGTAAGTGCATTTTCATAATTACTTTTAGTTAATATAAAGCAGGGACTATAAAATAATATTTTTAAATTTGATTTTATATAAATAATAAAATATTAGATTAATAAAATACTACAAAATTTTTTATAACCAAATCACAATTGTAAATTTGCATCAGTACTTAGATATGAAATAATATTTTTAAAAAATTATTAAACTATTTGTTTGCAAAGCTATTAAATCAGTGTGTTGAAAATGAATTTGTATGCTCTCTTTTTGTAAATTGTTTAGATGAGATTTTTATTACATTGTGATTTAAAAGAAATGTCTTAATTTCTAAAAATGACTGTCCATTAATATTGGAAATTTAATTGATTGCATTATCTAGTATATGCTAATACAGTAGCTCCTTGTGATATTGCACTTTCCAATTTTTTGTTTGTTTAAAAAGTAAAATTTGATTAAAAATCTACTTTTCGATAGTTATATTTATTTCAAACATTCAATTATAAGTTATATATTTTTAAAAAGTTAATCAGTTATATATTCAAACATTCTGTTTATATTTCCAACAAGAAAAACTATAATTCAAATTCCTTCTAGCATATGTACAACATTATATATACAAAAATATGTAAAAATTGTAAAAGTAAAGTTTGTCCCATAATAATATCTTAATTTTATAGAAAAATATTTTATAAAATTTAAAAATAGATCAAATTAAAAAATGCTATGTCCATGTTTGGATTCATTTCAGCAAACTTTTTGGAAAAATTTGTTGTATAAAATGTATTCAGAATTATGCACTATAATATCTTAAATTGTAAAAAGGATTTTGCCATAATGCAGTTTT
This sequence comes from Caerostris darwini, assembly GCA_021605075.1. NCBI lineage: Eukaryota > Metazoa > Arthropoda > Arachnida > Araneae > Araneidae > Caerostris > Caerostris darwini. The sequence goes on along the minus strand of BPLQ01006469.1, from coordinate 51,692 downwards.
TTAAATTTATATATTTTTAGGATATAAATTGAAATTTTATTGCAAAAAACAATATTTTGATTCCTTACAATATTCATATTTAAATTTACATATTTATTAGTGCTTCGTCAAATTATTATATATTTCATTATTTTTAATAAAAATATTACACGTGGTGAAAGTATTACACATTGAATCATGTGATATGCAAACAATTGGAAAATATGTTTCTTAAAATATAACATAACTAATACAAATCCCATTTTTGTTTTTAATAAATGATAACAAGTCAGAAAATTATTATTTTAATGTAAAGTGGTTGCATGTTAAATTATTAACCATGTAAATAATGTGCGTTGTAAAGATATATAAAAATTAAACATATTTTTATGATTTTTTTTTTTTTAAATGAAAGTTTGACATTTTTATTCTGTTTATTTTTAGCAGAAGTTTTATTTTATTTATTTTTCTTTTAGAAGCAGTTGGATAGTAGTATTGCTGACAAAGAAGTAAGTACTGTAAATTTTTATCCAATGATTAATTTAGTGGTAAATGATTAAAATTCCTCATTAATTGTAAACTTGTTAAATGTATTGTTATTCTGGAAGTAAATAAAATATTTTTAAAAAAATTCTTCCCTGCTCAAATTAATTATAAATTTTTTCTTCTCATGAATTATAAAAAAAGGTGGCATACCTTTTAATTTTCTCAATTATCTATAGTTGTATTTATCAATAGAGTTTATATCTTTAAAAAAAAACCTAATCTATATCTGTTGGCTGATAATTTTTATAAACTTTTTTTTTATGTTTGAATTATATATCACTTAATTTTTTTTTTAATACTGTCAAAGCAATTTTTAATCAAGACTTAGAAAAAGAAATTATTTTATTTTATTTTTGACATTTTAACTATATAAACATGCATAAAAAAAACTTGTATAAAATTTTTATTTCAATTAAATTCTAATCTATTGTTTTATTTTCTAAAGTATATGTGATATCAATTAAAAAAGGAATAAAACATTTTGACCTGCTGAATCATTATATATATAAATTGTACTATATTTTTTAAAATTTATTTTGATGTATTTCTTTTCAAAATTTGATAAGGGAAGCCAAAAGAAAATTGTTCTGTCTAAGAAGGACACAATAAATCTGTGTACTCGAAAGTCCTCTGGCCTTGGGACATCCCCCAGATGCTATTTCTGGAGATGTTCAGTTTATTACATTTGTGCTATTCTCATGGCAAATAATCTCAGTCAAGGAGTTCAGTGTCAGAAAACAGCAACACTCTTTTTTTTTTACTAAATAACTACTTTATATTATATTTAATGCATAGTCCAAGGTATGTTCCGTCCTCTCCTTCAAATGTTGACCAAGATAACTAAAAGGTCAGCTAACTGAGTTGTGCATCAATGGGAATTGGATTGTTAGTCTTTATAGAAAGATGTTGCATTTACATGTCTGCCCACTTAAATTTAGAGAATACTCTGTGATGGTTAGCAGCTTTAATGTATATTTTGATGAATGTGGAAAGGATTAACAAAAGTGGATCAACTTTAGGCATGCAAAAAGCTAATTTATGTTGAAAAATTAAGTAGTTTTTATTTTTGCACACTTTCTAATATATAATAATTTTATAATAATAACAATAATTTTATATTTGTACAGAAATAATTTTGAGAAAATTAATATTTATCATTTTTTATTAATAAACAAAATCTCTAAATAGCTGTTTACAATAAAAATTATCAGTGCATTTCTAGTGCTTTTAACATCTTTTTTTTTCTTTTCAGACATTAATATGTTGTAAGTTAATACAAGTCACGCTTGATACTATATCAATTTTTGTAGAATGGGTTTCTATTGAGTGTATCAAAGGAAATAGAATTTTATTTTCATTACTTTGTAAAATGCTAAGTGTTCCTGACTTCCGTTTGAAAGCTGTTATATGTATGTTAAATGTAGTTGAACGAAAGGTATTTTATTTTTTGATATTCATTATCCTATTATATTTTTCTTTTTCTAGATATTTAAAAATAGTTGAGAAAGTTGTTACAATATTATTTTAGAAATATTAAATTTATATTATATCATTTGAAAATAATATTACTAAATTATGAGTTTTATAAACTTTAAATATTTTTATTTTTAATTAATTATTCATACTTATTTTAAATGAGATGGAGTACTTTTATTAACAAATGTTTTATATAATCTTAAACAAATCATCCTTAGTCAGCCTTTATTAAGTTACCATTTTGTAACTTGGTAACTAACATAAAAACTTGATAAAGAATAGGGGGAGAGAGGTATTAAAATTTTCAATTTTTTTTAATACCAGCAAATATAATTTTATTTTCTGCATTGCATGGGTTCAGAAAATAAAACTTATTAACTCTTTTATTTAGATTCATCTCTGTTCAAAATAGCATCTTCACTTTCTAAGCTCTGGCATTGGTTATTCTCGACCTATTAAATTCATTTCGATTTCTTGATATCTTCAAATTTTCTATAGAACTACACATTTTCTTCATTTCGAGTCAATTTTGGTGTGACTGAATAGCTTTCTTTTTTAGGCAACGTTGCAAATTTAACAGTGGTAAATTAACTCTTCCTACCAACCTCATGCTGGGATAGACTAGACACCCCTTATGTCTATCAAATTTTGAACATCCAAAGACGGAAATGAAGATTTCTGGCCAAAGGAAGGGGGCAGAAACTCAGGCAGTGCAATGACATAAAAAATAACATCAACCATGCTTTTTTCAGCAGATTTAGGCTTTGTATTCAAATTCATGCCAATTTGGATGTAAATTGAGGTCATACATTGGAGAATACACATACAAACTTTGCAAAAAAAATTTTTTTTCAGTTTCTGTTCATTTATAAGAAATTATTTTGCTTCGATTTAAGTTAAAAATGTATATTTCAATAAAAAAGTGAATTTAAAAAAATAATAAAAATAGATTTACATAATGAAAAAACTAGTTAATCTTTATCAATATGTCACATAATTTTCAGTAATTAACTGAATGTTGGAAAATTATTTATTCAATTAATTACACTGTCCTGGAAAAGCCACTATATTTTCCTTTTGTGAGTTTCATCAGCCTCCAATAGTTTTTAATAATTTCTGATGGTACACAGTTTCTAACAGCTTTCATAAAATTAAATTGTATTCACATGACTGATTTCATAATTTTCATTAATTGCATGCCATGTGTTCCTTTTTAAATAAAACTTTTCTGTAATATACTGTAAAAGATTTAATAATGTCAACATTCACTGGCTGCAAAATTTATTATTTGTTAAAAAACATCATCATTGTTTTGTGGCAGGGGATGTTTTCCAAAATAAGCAAAATTCTTTTTTCAGTTATCTAAAACATTTTATTAAATATATAGAACTTAGAGAAAAATTCCAAATAGGTTTTTTCAGTAGATTCCAAAATTTATTTATTACTAACAGAATTTGTGCGATGAATTATCATAATATGATATCTTCCTTATTATTATTTTTTGGGGGTTTATTTATTGTTTTATCTGTCATCAGAAGAAAAAAAACTGCACAAAATTTTAAAATTTAGTATATTACAAGACCAAATATTAATAATTTATTTATTTGTTAGAAATTTTGAAAAAAATTGCTTGTTTTTGTGAAAATTTTAAGCGGATCTTTCTTCTTAATGTAGTTGATTAATAATGACTATAAATGACTATGACTGTTCATTAATATATATATATGACTGTGTTATTTAATTTGTAATTTAAATGTGTAGCTAATGATCATGTTTAAGCTACACTTTTAAATTAAAAATTTATTAATTTTTTTAAATATAATTAATATGTGCTGACATTATATTTTCAGGAGCTTCTTAGATTGCTTAAAATGAAATTCATTTGCAATCTTTATAGCACAAGGAAATTAACAATTTGCATTTTATAAGATTACTAGATCTTATTTTCATAAGATTTAGATTATAAGATCATTTCGATTCATAAGATTTAGATTCATGTAAAACTATATTTTATTGAAATTTATTTGTTAATCCTCAGTAATTTAAAATTTTTTAATAAAACTGACAAATTTATTTTAATTAAAAGTCATTTTTATTGACAAATAAAAAAAAATCAAATTTTGACTAGCTATAAAATATTTTCAGTATTATGAAATAATCAACTATTTTACTATCAATATTGTCAATTATCTCATTTTTGCGATCAAAAAGTATTGCAACATTTAAATGGAGGAAAATCTTGTAAATTAATCATTTTTATTGAAAATAAATGTTTTCTTCAAACAGTTTCAAATTAAGTGATAAAATGTCTGCACATATTGAATCATCTGATAACTTTATAAAATTCTTACATCAAACTTTAAAATTTTGAATAATTTACTTGAATTTTACTTTTAGACTCCACCAGAAGAGAGAAAAGAGTTGTTATTTTTCTTTGAAGAATCAATAATATTTGAACTAATAAAGTAAATATTTAAATTTTATATATACTGTAATTTATAGTTTTTTAAAAATTTATTTTGTTTCCTGTTCTGTTTATTTTTATATTTTTTCTCCTTTCCTAATAACTCATTAAAATTTTTAATTTTAATAATTTTATCTGAAAGAGATAGTGGGACACAATTAAAATGTTTTTTTTTTTTTAGTGTTTAAATAATAACTGATTTAATCTCAAATATTTAAGTGTCATGCTATATTTTATAATTTCTTTAAGCATAATTGAGATTGAAAAAATATATTTGAAATTCTTGATTTATAACTGGATGAGATAAAGTTTTAACGATGCTATCAAAATTACATTTCTTTTTAATTTCTGAAAGAAATTTCATGTTGGCCATTTTTTACGTATAAACTTTTGTCAGAGAATTTTCTTTTAATTGATTTTAAGGCACTTGCTGTGGTTTGTTTATTTTTGAAAATTTTAAATTTTGTATTTTTATTCCTAAAATCATTATTGTTTTTCTCAATTTCTAAAAAAAAAAAAAAAAAAATTCATCTGATGTTACATGGCAAATTTTTCATTATGAATACTTTTTGAATTTTCCAGCATTCTCAGAATAATATTAAAATTTTTTAATCTGATGACTTTCGAAAAAGCTGCTTTTTACAATAATAATGCATATATATATATATATACATAGTATAGTTTTATAATATTTTAATTTTTTTTTTTGTTTTCATCCTGAAAAAAAATAAATTGGAAACATTATTACTCCTGCAGCTTAATTATCACATTATTATTCTATTATATTGTTAATTATTTGTAAACTTTATGAAAAACGTTGTTTTTAATACTTAACTATTTTTAACATGAATTACCTCAGTTTATCATTGCATTAGATCTCCGTATTGAAACAGGACCAAAGAATGATATAGGGACTAATAATGATTATAATACACATAGAATAATTTTTTAAAGTTATTTCTGAGCTATTTGATCCAGCTTTACGTGTCTACTAATTTAAAAATGTAATGTTTTATTTTCAGAAGTTAGAAAATCTAAATTTTACAAAATACTGGCTTATGCTTTTGCTGTTTCATCTAATTAGTATCATATTATCTTCATTGAGTAATTAAATAAAACTAAAAAAATAATAAATTAAAATAAGAGTAATTGATCCATTGTGTCCTATTCTCTTCTAAAGTTATTATTATTATTTTTTTTTTGAAATGTTAGTTGTTTAATTTTTGAAACACTTGACAATTATTAAAAACAAATTGAGTACTAGATGTCTACCATTATAAAATATGTAAGTTAGATAAATAAATTAATGATCCTCATAATTTTATTTATTAAATCAAATCTTATTATTAAGATTTTAAAATTTATTAACTAAAAAAATGTTTAATTTCTTGTGATAATTTATTAATATAGATGCATTTATTTCTTTTAGCAATCTAGATGTCTATAATCAAGATAATTATTTATTTTTCAAGACATTATTGCAATGTTTTTTAGCACTAGGGACAAATTTATCTTCCTGTATGGTAAGTTGGTAAATAAATTTATATTAACATTTTCTTTCATAATTTTTAATCTTTTATGCACTTTGACTGTACATATGTACAGTATGATATTTAAAATATAAAATGCTGTTTAATAATTCTATTTATTTAAAAGAACAATTGAAACAGTTAATAAATGCTATTTTTTCATTTTATCTTGTAAAATTTAGCAAATGTCTACCATGATGTTCAAGTGGTATCAGTTGACTTTGAAGTAATCTCAGTATTTATATAAAATGAGATTGAATGTACAATGCATTATTGTGTAATTGATGTATACACAATATACTTATAAAGATGCATGAATTTTGTTGTGTGCTGAAAAAACAGATGTCTGGGTTAAATAAAAGATGTTATAGTTCTTTCAATCAAATATGCAAAAATGAATTTTAAACAATATATTGCATGTAATGAAAAGAAGTTAATGGAATTTACTTTGTAATAGCAGTTAATTTGCCCCAAATTTTCTCATTAAGAAATCGTTGCATAATTTAGAATATTGCCTGATTATACAAAGAGCCCTATTTCCTCTGAATTAATTTTGCTAATTTTTAGTCTTAATTAGTGTGGTTTTGACAATCTATCTCTAGTGAATATACAAACAAGTGTTTTCAGACATGTTTCATTTTAGTTTATTACTGATAAAATGTTAAAGAACGTGAACTTTGAATTTTTTATTCTCTCTAGTATATTCTGTAGTTATTAAATAAAACATTAGAAATCTTTTTCGTCATACCTTTGTAATACTTTAAGAAAAACCGTTGTGAGTATGTTATTTGTTTTTCTTTATAATACTTTTTTCTTACATATAAGAATATCAACATTTATGGCTTTATTATTTGTTTATTGAAAATTATTTTTTTAATTATTGACTAATATTATGTGATATATTATTATATAAATAATTGTTTTACAGACTCAATTTGATATAGAAGCTCCTACCAATTTCTCACTCTATTTGAATTGTGTTATTTCATTTACAAGACATCCAAGTGTGGTAAAGTATTTTCTTTTTTTAATTTCTAATAATAGTCTGAAGATAATTAATAAAAAATCTTTCTCTTAAAATAAGGCTCCAATCTGTAAAAAAAGGTCATATTTAAACAAAATTTTAGAAATTATTAAAAACCTGATTGAAATAAATAGTTGCAAAATGTCTTTTTTGTGCATTTTCATGTTTGTAAATTTAAGGAGAAAAGTTTTTAGTTTGGCCATCCAGTGATTTTTTTATGTATGTAAAAGAATTTTACTAAGTTTTATGCAAAATTGAAATAAATGCTAGATTTTTTTTAAATTGGCATAATGGAAATTATATTAAATTTAATTAAATACTTATATATTAAACTAAAATCATTAGAACTTTTCATTTGTATTAGAATTATTTGAACTCAAGAATAAAAATGTAAATTAATTATTGCATAAGGACCTTTTATAATAAACATTTTAGAAGAAATTTTTACATTAAATTGATTTTATAAGATATTCCTCATAAGATTCACTATGCTAATTTTAAATTTATGAATCACATTCTTCTAGATGACAGAGTTTTTGATCAACTTACATTTAAAATATATATATAATTATAATTTTCATAAGTATTTAATTTAATATTTAACCTAAAATTAATTACTTTACTTGAAATGAATTTTCCACTGATTTTCTAGGTTTTTCAGAATATGAGATGTTTTTGATTAAGTTTTGTTGATGCAAAATGATTAATTAATTATTTTTGTAAATATTATATAATATGGATACCAGTAAGTTATAAAAAATAGCTATTTTATAAATGATTACTATTCTAATTTAGGGCTATATAGATAGTTAAAAGTGCAAAAAAAAAAAAAAAAAAAAAAAAAAAAAAAGTGTTTCTCCCATATTGGCTGCCAATTATCTACACATATTCCATCATGTATTTAATATTGATTGATTCATTTATTCTGTACTATACTTGGTCATCTCAAACAACCAGAGATGTAATTGAAAAGGCAAAATCTAACAAACAATGTGTAACAAAAGGTAGCAGAAAAAACATAACATGTAAGAAATTGCTAAAATGGCAGAACCCTGTTACCTGGGTGCCTCATATGGCACCCAGGGCAATTATTACACCCACGTTATGCCACAGCAGTTTTGAATAAACATCTCTGAAGAGTGGCATCTGTGGATCCACATCCTTCCCATGGATCCTAATGTAACGGCATTCTAGCCTACAGATTTACAAGGAAGCTCGTTATGACTCAGCTAGTTGAATTTCTAACTAAGCCTCCCATTCGCAGTCCAACAAGCTGTCTACCAGTAATGATAAATCATAGATCAGGATGGATAGGAAAAAAAAAAGGGCTTGAAACCATATTCACAGCTTAGATGAAAAGTGAAAATCACAGTATTATATGATCAGCAGTTGCATTAACATTTAGATCATTAGGATTATGTACTTTTTTTTTTACTCATACTTTTTTGTTTTGATTGCTAAAATGATTATAAATCTCCACATTGCAAATCTTGCTGTCCTCACAATTTTTATTGAGATCTGTACCGAAACTAGATTTAAATTATGGGAAATAGATTGCTTGTTTATGCATGTAAAAGTTGGTGGAAACATCATTGAATGTTTTCTTGTAATGGAAAGTTATTTTATTTGTATCTGACCTAATTTCTGCATATATATCTAAAATATAGCTGCTTGTTCTTCCTTAAGTTTCTTTAAGATTTGAGATTGGTTTACATTTTAATATCTACAAGAAATTTAATTGACCACTTTCCTAGCTACATTGTTGATAGTTTTTTGCTTTTTCATATTTGATGAACAACTTAGGAACTTCCTAATAATTGTGAATGAGTTGCAAAAAGATGCAACCTGAATTTTTAGCGTGTCATTTCATTGATCTGTGATTTTTGTTAAGATATGGATTTAAGGGGGGATACAGCAAAATACATTTTGTAAATTTATTAACTGGAGCCTGGTGGCCAAATGACTAGTGCTCGATGCCACAGGTTCCGAGTCCCAGCTGTGCCATGAATATTTGTAGTGGTTTGGAATCCACTTTAAATCATAGGTCCTTGTCTAATATGACTGAAAACCCTACCCTGCAAAAGGATAATATCTTCTGTCTTGAAATCTGCTAGTAGGTAGAGGGCCTTGACCCACCATGGGGCTGTTGCACGAATGAAGAAAAAGAAATTTATTGAGTACAGCAAATGTGTTATAATGTTTATTGGTGCATGAAAATGGACAGAGGAAGCTTATGAAAACACTTAAGTATTTAAAAAAAAAAAGGCACAATTCTTCCACAAATACCTTATAAAAGATAGATGTAAATTTGTTAGTGATGAACAGAAATCGTGATTCGGCAATAATTTGATTTTTGTAGTAATGTGATTTTTTTATTTTTTTTAAGTTTCTTATAATTTGTAATAAAAGCCAAAGTTTTATTTTGCATCTAAGATAAAGCTTTAAATATATTTTCAAATAATTTGTTAAGTTAAAGTGTTATTTTAATATATTATAAACAACAATTGTAACATCAATAAAGAAAAAAAAAAATTTCATGTTAATCATTTGTGTGGTTGGTTAAAATTCTTTAAATCAACCAAAATGTTTCTTTTGTATTTTCACATTAAATTAGTATCATTTTTCAAATATTTAATCTACAAATAAACTAAATAAAAAACATGGAAATGTTTTTGCTGCTAATGAATCCTCATTCAAGTATCTGAAATATGGAGTAATAATTTTTAAACACTTTTTTTCTCTATTGTAGCATAGCATTAATTACATTTCTGACCATGATAATTTCTTTACTACAACTTTTATTTGCATAAAATTTTATTTAGAATAATCTTTTGTCATATATGTAATAATAAATAATTAATTTTGTGTGATTTCAAATTTTGACCAATGCAATTCTAAATTTTTCTATATAGGTATTGAGCCAGATAGCTCAAAACATATGGATGAATATTTTACGAAGTCCAATCCTGTCTGTTGATCCATTAGTTCAAAGCTTTGTGCCAGTTATTTTTAAACATGGAATTGAAAAACTTATAAAGGTATAGTTTGTTAAAGCTGTTGCATTTTTATTTATTTATTCAATAATTTATTTCTATGATTTATTTTTTCTATTTTATTTTTTTGCTATTATTATTTTACTAACAGATGAACCTGGCACTGTTAAAATAAAAATAACTGTAGCACTATATCCAGTAAAATTATTTATTTTCATTCAGGAAAATGGTAGGTTTTTTACTTTGGAAAATTTAATTAAGAAAAATATCAGCCAAAAATGTTGGGGAAAAAAAAGAAAAAAAAAAAACCAAAGAAGAATTTCAGAAAATATGCATATTAACATTACATTCATCACTAACAGAAAGCTTAATATAATTTTTTAGTAAATAATATTTTAGCTTGGTCATATTTTACATCATCAAGAAGCTTAATTTTGGTAAAACTAGATTATAATATAAAAATACCTTTGAAAAAAAATGGAATTAAAAAAAAAAAACATGCTAAACAACAATGTAGAAAAAAAAATCCTTTGTTTCACCTCATAAAACATATTTAAAATCAGGCCATTAAGCTTTTCAAATTAATTGTTTTACATTATATTTTAATATACTGTTTTTAAATAATAAAGCCATTAAATAAATTTTGATTTAAAATAAAATATAAGTGCTTAATTTTATCGCAATTCCAAAATATTTAATAATTATCGAAATTAAAAACATTAAACACAAGTGATAGTAAAACCAGAAGCAAAATATCAAAATGGTGTCAGATCCAAAAAAAAGCTACTATGTTATTTTCCATTGCCATTGTTAGTATCATCTTATGGTAATAAAAATTAAATATTTTGTTTGATTAAAAAATTTATGCTAATATTTTTTGTTCTTAATTTTTGACTACTCAGCAGCTAAAACAATAGAAATCTATTTATTTTCTTCGAATTTAAGTGCTATAGTTTTTTAATGTATTATAATAATGTAATAGCTATTTTATGTATTTGAAAATATATGTAATTAGAATTAAAAATATTAAAAAATTGTTTTACTAGAACTATTATTGGTTAATTATGTAACTATTCTGATGTTTTGATATATCCACATTTTCTATAGATTTACATGCTGCTCTTAGTTTAGAGTTAATCCTGGTCTGATTGAATAGTTTTCTTTTTTTAGGCAGCATTGCAAATTTAACAATAAAAACAAATGCAAAATTCAACAATCTCTTTTTCCCAACCTCAAGCTGAGTCAGTCTAGATGCTCCTATGGCTATCAATGAAATGAAGAATTTAGGTCAGAAGGTGGAGGCAAAAACCGAAGCAGTACAATAGCATAAAAACCCATTAATCACGAAAAATTCGTTAACCACAAAAAGTCACCAAATTGGTGCTCAACCTTATTTATTCCAAATTGGGTAATTTTCTTAATGAATATTGAAGTATCCCTGGTAATTTTGGTGAAATTTTAATGTAAATTGAGGCCTCACATAGACAGGGGCACACACACACACACACACATAAATTTATCCATCTATATTAATATATCTAATTAATCACAAACTTATTAACCTATTAATGCATAACATATAAAATATTATTAATTAAAAAGCAATTTCAACAGGAATGTTTACATTTTTTTATAATCATATCTTTCATTAAAATTTATAAAAATAATTAAAATAATGAATTCCTTATATATTTTGTATTGTTTTGTTATTTCAATATTTTTGCTTTATTAATTTTTTTTTCTCTGTAGTGTGGATATCCATCACAAAATGATTGTTTATCATGTAAATTTTCTCAAATAGAATTTGACTCTGATGAAGATTTTGAAAAAGCATTGTACAGTAAGTATTATTTTCATACTTTTCTTATATATCCATACTATTATTATAATCATTATCACACAGAGTGTAAAATAGAAATAAAAATAAATTTCTATCTTCTTCTTTCTGGTTTATGTATGTTATTTGCTCCTGTATATATTTTACTTCTAAAATATGGAGACTTAAATGCATTTAACCTAAATGGAAAGAATGGTCATTTGTAGAAAGAATGGCTTTATTGTAAAAATCTATGAAATCTCTTTAATTCAAAATTAAATAATTATTTAATAATATATAAGTTGTTGCTTTATGTCATAAATTATGAAAATATGATGAAATTATAATTAGAATTCTAAATAAATAAGTGTGACAAATTAAATGTAAAACCTTCAAAATATTTTTATCCTAAAGTGATGATTTAGTAAACATAGATCAAATAAAGAGGGGTTTTATAAAAATATAAATAGTTAAAATTAAAAATGCATCAGTCAACTTAACAATTTGAATTAATAATGATTGTTTTATTATTATCATGCACATATTTCTTGCATAAATTAAAGTACTTTTTCTTTAATGTGACATTCGATATCTTAGCATGTTCTATAAATCTGGCACCGATCAAGGTTTCACTTTGGTATGGATTTGTTAACTTTTGCCAGTTGGTGACACAATGTTGCTCTCATTCTTGAGATATTTACATCGTCTTTTCTGGTTCAAAATGTGCCTAAATACATAGAATATGTACATATTTTGATCTATTCAATTTTTATATAGATTACTTTATCTTTGATATTTTTCATAAAATTAAATTAACACACAGTAATCTGGCACTGCTGTGGTTCTGAATGTATCAGATTAAAGAGAAGTTACTGTAATGTTTTTTCTAAAAAGTAAATTGATGTATCTAATCAATATTGGCTATAAAATATTTTGGATTGAATTTCATGGTCTTGGAAAAATTGAAAATAAGGAAAAAATCTGGATTGTATTAATGATAAATATAATTTGAATGTTATTTATATATATATATATGTATGTATATATATATATATGAAAATTTACTGAAAGCTATCAATGGAGTGTTTTTTTCATTTTTGATTGACATCAACATATAAGCATGTACCACTTTATGCCTCTTTTCAAACATGTAAATTGGAGAAAAACTGACAAAATTACATTTAAATGTAATTTTCTTAATTTGTTTAGTTTTTTTTAAAGAGCACAATTTTATATATTATTAAAGTGCTGTCAAGAGAAAAATTTTAAGAATATTTATGTCAGGTCTACATCTTGATATTGATTGTATTGGTGTCTCTGTGGGGCAGCTGTTGAAGGAGGGAGAGATAGCTTTTGATTTATTAATGCAGCATGGTCTTATGGACCTGATGTACAGGTCTAAGCCAGGGGAATAAGCTACAACAACAACACATCTTGGTTGAATTGTTAATAAATTAGAAGAATTGAATTATGAAGTATTGCAACAGTGTTTGGTGTTTGTCACAAAGTTAAAGAAGATATTTTAAATAATGAATGGATGATGATGGATATGTTTTTTTGCACTTTCTGAAGGTAAACATTTTTCTGTAACTTTAAAATATTATAAAATTATTGGTATTAAGTGCAAAATAAGCAATTTTGTTTGCTAAAAAGGATTTAAAAAAAAAAAAAAAAAAAACATCAATCAATACTTTTACATGAAAAAAAAAGCTTCAAATACTAAAGCATGGTCCCTACTGTAATTTAAATTATTAATAATATATTAATTTAGGTTGTTAGTTTCGCTTTTAAATGTACAATGAAATTATTTTTGCTTAAAATTTACAGCAGTTACTTTTATATATTATTTTATCATTTAATTTGTTTAAAATTACCTTTGTAGGATGTCGAAGCGATGTAATAGAAAATTTTAAACTTATCTGCAAGATTCAACCAAAAGCTGCTTTTCAATTTGGAAGTTTGTTGCTTAAATCTCTTATAAATGGACAAGATTGGAAAACATATTTAGATAATCCGATTGCAGGTAATAAAATATAATATGTGATTTACTTGGTAAACAAGCCACATTGCTAAAATATGTAACTTTACTATACAGCTTCTTATTTTTTGTTTTTCATTACAATTTTTTTTCTTTTGAAGTGATGAGTTTATTAAAATGTTGGGAAGCTATTGTATTATATATGGAGCCTATTTGTTGTGTTTTATTGAAAAATATTGATAACCCAGAAGTCAAGGTAGGTTCATATTTGTCATATATATTCTATTTCATTGAATAGTTTTGTAATGTTACAATATATTATTAATATTTTTTTATGATATGTGATTATTCTGACCTGATAAAATAAAAATATGTGATTATAAGATGTTTTGAATTAACAGTTGCAATATTGCTTATATATTTATTATGCATAATACCTCTTTCACTGTTCTCCTTGTTTTTATGGTTTATAAAATAGACATCAGAACACTGGGAACAACTAGAATAATCAAAATACAGGAATATTCAGAACGCAGGAAAACCTGCAATTTTAAAAATGAAATATTACAATAATTACGAAGAACTAATTTTTATTCATGTTTTAATTTTACTGTTTAAGTTCTGAAAATGACATCTTGCAAATGCAGTCTTCTTTGATCCTTACACTACTCAAGTTGATCACTGAAATTTTGCAGCATTTCTTTCGGTGTGGCATCTACCTCATTTTGAGTGACTGCCTTTAGTTCAAGTAAGAATGTAGTAATTTTAATTAATTCCATAGAAAGGAGACACTAGCTGAAAGACACAATATCTTTTTGAAAGAAAATTAAATATTTCAGTAAAATTCTAAAAATGACTAGTAAAACTTTAATCTTGTGAGCAGCTACAAATTATAAGTTATAAAAAAGGTATCTGAAGTCAAAATTCCATACAATAATTAATTATATTAATAATTTTTACATTGCATTCATTTGGTTTAAATATATAAAAAAAAAAAGAGAACAGTAAAATTAAGAAATATTGTAAAAAAATAAAGTTTTAATTAAAAAAAAATACATAATAAATTATAAATAAAAATTTAATCTTCTTTTTGCTTTTGCCAGTTCATCAAAAATTTAGATTCAGTTTATGTATATCGTTTATGTCAACTTCAATATTTCAATAAATATTTGATAAGATTAAACCAAGAAAAATTAATGCTCAATTAACAAATTCAGATGCAATGATAAAATTGACACTGATAAGAAAAACACCGATTCATTGAAATACTAAATATTTATCAAAAAATAATTGGGTAGGGGCCATAAGTTTGAACATGGCAAACATTTCATTTACGGCCTTGGGGGGGAGCCTGCCAATCCCTTTGAGCCGCACCTACTTGTGAATAATTGCTTTATCCTGTTGAAACTGCAAATCAGTTCAATTTATGCGTCTTCTGTGAAGTTTTGGAGGAGGGAACTGCTGCAGCAATGCAATGTATTGTTCTGTATTCACTGTTACTATCATTCGTTGTACATATCATCTTCCTAAATATGTATATGAGCTTATCAATCAAAATTTTGAAACTCTCAAGTAAGTAACATTCCACAGTTTCATACAAAATAGCCACATATCCCAATTTCTAATTTCATTCCATGTGAAGCTAAACCGAAACAAAAAGTCAAATTTGGTTAACTTTTTTTTCTCCAATAATGATCTATGTTAAGCTGTAAAGCTACAACACAAATAATATAATTTCATTAAAAAAATGTCTTGGTTTTCTGCCCTATCCTATATGATTCGTAAATCACCATTGTTTTTATTATTCCATATGCAAAAGTTAAATGTTAAGATTACATAAGAATGGTGATTGGTAAAGTTTCTTCCAATAGGCCAGATCAAATTCAGCATTGTCAAGAGCAGAAGCAGGGAGTTGGAAGCAAAGGATTGAGCTTTTTTGTTGGAGTCAGTTGTCAATTTTAAAATCTGACTCTTTTATAATTACTATTTTTGTCTTTATAAGATTTTAGAAAATATTGTTAAAATTAAATATTAAGGAGACAATTCAATTGCATTCAATAATACAACCATTAGCAAAAATAGATAGTTACTACTTAAGCATCAAACCGAATAAGCATTAAGAGATTTTTCTGAGCATTTAGGCTTATACAGAACTATCTTGTATCAACAAAGACAGAAGATTTTGTAGAAACTATTCAATTTTTAAGATAAAATAATGTGTTACTAATATAGCATATTTGTGCTTAAAATGTACAGCATTATTTTGCTTGTCTTCTGCTATTTTGTTATATTTTGGTATCTGTTAATTTAGTACTGTTATTTTCATAGGATATACATATTTTTATAAGCAAATTTACGGTATAGAAATGTCTTTTAAGTTAATGCAAATACTACAGTTTTAAAATTGTAAAAAAAGTACTTTATAATGCAAAAAAAGTATAGATAAATATATAAATAAATATAGATATACAAGTTCAATAAAAATCATAGTATGTAAAATTACAGAAAAATGCCTGGAGTTGGTATTAAAAAACCAAGTTAGGAGTCAGAAATATTTGGCCTACTTCGATCTGTGGTCAAGAGTCTGGCCCATTACTATTGCTTATGAAACAGAAAATGATCTTTTTGGAAGTCTTTTACTGAATCATATTTATTATTATCACTTTCATTATGATGAATACCAAACCATACAACTAGTTTAATCCTATAACAACAAAACATGTTGCCAAAATTCAAAGTATGTGGAAATTCTCAATAGATTTTTAATTATCTAACATTTACTTAATAGATAATTTTTTTAAGTACTTTAAATTATTGAATGAAAGGTATATTTCTTTTAGGATCTTTTAAATGAAGGTTTAGAATTGCTGGATTTAATACTCAATTTTACTTATGATGTAAGTTACAATTTTTGCCTATTATATTGACATATTTGAAATACAAAACTGATTTTGCTTTAAATTTATAATTCTATTTTTTAGGATGCTGTTATCTTATCACTTTCATTGTCTTGTATATCAGCTCTATTTTTCTTCATCACATTCCAACCTGAATTAAGAGTAACAATATTAGAAAAAGTAAGGTTATATTCATATGTATAAACTGTTTATTTCTTGATCTTATTCATTTCTGTCCATATAATTTACAGACATTTATGTTCTAAAAATGAAAAATAAAATCTGCCTGCATATAGTAAAAATATATCTATATTACAATGTGTGCTGTTGCTTCTTTCTCGAAAATGATGTGTGATTCATAATTAGAAATTTCTTAGGAAGTTGATTTTACATTAAAAATTAATATGAATGTATCAGAGAATTTTTAACTATTTCTGCATCTAATCATATATTGTAATTGCAAGACGTTAAGCTAGCCTTATTTAAAAAAAAAATTTACAATACTTTTATTTGAAAATTATTTGAATTATTTATTACTATTATGTACATAATAAATAGTATTAGTGCATTATCTTTATTTATTTAATTTTTCCTTCTTTATTACTTATTATATAATGCTTTTGAATAAATATTCTAATAATGTGTTTGCAAAGAAGGATTCAAAAATTTTGAATCATTTTAAATCCCTTGTTGACATTAGTTTAAAATGTCAACACATAACAACCTTCCATATAATCCCTTTAAGGAACAAACTATTTTTGTCTTTGATCATATTAAGAGATATAACTAGAAACATTAAATTTATGTCATATGTGATAAAAATGAATGAATATTAGGTGTTAAATATATATTCTTAAAAAATTCTCATTATATATTGAGAATTTTTTGTTCCTATATACTTTCTTACATTTATGAAAGTTACTATAATTTTTCAGTTTTTAACTGAAATATATACATATTAATATGAATATTGAATAAAATTATTAAATATTAATTTGAAATAAAAATGTCTATGACATTTTTGTGAAATCCAAAGAAATTCGAAGAATTTTCTCCCCAATGGAAAGAATGTGTTTAAACTAGGGAGCTAAACTTTTGCTACAAAATAATAAAAATATACATATGGAAGTTATTTAAATATATTATATCAATTATTTTTACTATACTTGAATATATTTTATGAATTCCTAATACAATTATCTACTACAAATGTAAGCTAACTATAATAATTTCTTTTTCAGTAGATATGGTGATGATGTAAAATTATTAACAGATGTATTACTAAATTGTTTTAATTTTACAATAATTATATATCCATGCATGAAAATTAAATTGCTCAATATTCTGAATATTGGTATTTTTAACAGAAAATATTGCTACAATTGTTATTTTATTATTATTTGTTGGAATTATTTTTATGTAATTTAATATTAATCAAGCATTACTATGAATACTTTCTTTTTGAAACTTTGATTAGTAATCATTTTATTGTAGGATTATTTTTGGATTGAGGAAATTATTCTATTGCAAATTCATTAAAATATTGCATTAAGTATAATGCATTTTAAGTTATTTTATAACTAATTTTTCTCTCTTATTTTTAGATTTTCTTTTATTTAACCTGTTTTGCTCATAAAACTCCAAATGACAGAGAAATACTGAATTTGAGAAGACATGCATCTTCATTATTAATTAAATTAAGCACAAATTTTCCTAAAATCCTTTTGGTAGGTGTTCCTTTTTTTAACTCTAGAGTTAATCATATTTAGTTACTGTACATAGTATAATTAAAGTATACTGTTTACATATTTGCAGGATTTTGTATTAAAATATTCATTAATGGCTTATGTTAATATTTTGTTACCCTCTTCTTCTGTTACTCACCAAAATCAATTTATCAGAATTAATTCAGGCAATTTTATTTTATCATCATTGCTTAATTATATTATTCCTTGATTTTTTCATATATTTTAAGATTTGCACATGCCACCGAATATTGGCACAAATTGTCAGATCTCATCCAAAGTATTTCTATAAGCTTTATGTAACATGAAATAACTAAATGAAATATAAACAATAATAAACCACACAACAGAAACTAAATGAAATATACACTAACAATAAAAACACAAGCAGCTTGAACAGAGAAAACAGTCATACTGATACTAAAAAGAGAAAAATCATCGTATCAGCCAGCTTCCATGCATGGCAATAGAAGGCAAGATATAATAAGCAACAAGCAATAATAAGTGTGCCTTTTTAATAATCAACTTCACACATTTTCTTGTAGAAAGCAAGTGAAGAGCAGAAGGAAAAATTCATTAATCTTAAAAGGAAAAAATTTCTGTAACAAATTGGTAACCAAAAATTATGTTGTAGAAAATTCAAATTTCACACAGATAGTTAGTTGTGCATATATGTCGCAATTTTTCCACATAATAAATCAAGCTAAACTTTTTTTTTCACACTCTACCCTAAGTTCTAGTTAGCTCCTTATTATATTGTACCTTGTTAGGAAACAAAGGGAAACTTTTTTATCCTAAAAAAATATGCTTGATATAACGATGATCAGAGGAGTATTTAAAACTGTATTTTAAATATTCATTATTTGTTTTTTATAGCCTGAATTTGATAATTTGTGCAGCAAAGTGCAAACTCTCTTTCAAAATAAGGAACAAGTAACTCGTTTTGAAAAATGTGCTTTGCTGGAAGCACTTATGATTCTTAGGTATGTAATTATTAATCATAAAGCTAAAGGTTTATATGTGTTTTTATTTTTTATAAATAAAAAAAACTGTGCAACAATGAGGTGTCCAATTCCCTTTGGATCTTTTATCTAGGGCAGGGGGTCTCCAAACTACGGCCCGCGGGCCAAATCCGGCCTGCCGGAAGATTCTATCCGGCCCGCGGTTAGAATTTTAATTTTCCGGTCCGAGGAAAATTAAAAAATATATAAGTTTATACATTATATATGCATCTCCTTTTCTACTTTGATTAAATATTTTTTTTCTTCCTTTTTTCAAAGGACTGATGATCTTTTTACTTTATCTATTTTTGTTCTACAAAACCTAAATCGACGGAAATAGCAAGCACAGACAGCCTTCCATCGGAAAGGATTTGCAAGGTGAATTAATTGAGTTACATTCTAACAATCATCTCAAGCAGTTGTTTCTAAATATGCCAAAGTAGAGTTTTACAAATCAATATCGAAAGTAGGTTTCCCAAATTCAATATCTCACGGCCAGAAAATCAGTGCTGTGTTTGCTTCATCTGATATATGTGAACACGTATTTTCAACTATGAATCTTGGAAAGAATTATTTCAGAAGTAGACTGACAGATGAGCATTTGTGATTCCTTATAGTGAGGTTCGAAGTGAGAACCTGACTATAAGGAACTTTTAAAAATGAAATTTCGATTTCATTCTGCTCAGTAACATATTTAAATTGTAATACTTGTATATTGTTTTTAAAATTTTAGCAAAATTTTTCTTGGCCCGCCAAACGTTTTTTTTTTCAATTTTTGGCCCGCGACCGAAAAAGTTTGGAGACCCTTGATCTAGGGCATAACCAAATATCATGATTTTAGCACATGCCATTTTTAATCAACATCCAATTTTTAAAATCAGATTTTCTGTGACATAACTTGTAAACTAAAAAATATTTTTAATATTTTCTGTATTTATGTAATTTTTATCCAATATATAACAAAAAAGTCAGAAAGAAATTCTAATGTTTTTTTTTAAATAAATGAAACTGTTAATTTTTTATAATAAATTTAGTAACAAAGCAGAATTGGAATTATTCATAGTCCTTGATGCATTCAAATTCTCGTTCGTGGCTCTTTATTTACATATAATGCATTTATTCTTAAAGTTTATATAAATATTTTTTTTTTACTAATCTAATATATTTAGTAATCAATGATCAGTTTTTATTTATTTCTATAATTTTGTTAATAATATACATAAAATTTATTTACTGATCCCATTGAATACTGAATCATACTACTAGTTTATTATTATTTTACTCTTATGTTTTTCCTTAACATTTGTTTTTATATCTAAAAATTTGAATTCCATCTTCTACTGCTTTCATGGAAGGAAAAATATTATATGTTAGTTGGGCAGTTAATATACATTTAAATTAATTTTTAAAAATTTATTTTAGTTTATTATGATTGCATCATTTCTGGCAATACCTCTCTATATTAGCATGTAGTAATTAAGGTATTATAATTCAATTGAAAAATTTATTTTGTCACAAAATTTAAAAACGGGTCAAGCTATTATTATTTTTTCATGCTATTAGTTTAGTATCCTCATCGAGGCACTAGTGAAATGAATGTTAAGGCATTTATCAAATACACGTAAAAGAATCTATTTTTGTAAAATCTTTTATGATTTGTAATAATTGTATATCATGCTCATAATAATTGCATATCATTATTTCATTTATTTTATTATATAAAATCTTGAAACTATTGCTAAAATCCTCAAATGGATGGTATAGTACTCAGAATACTAATACAGTATGAATATTTAATATTATTTCCCCGTTATGTATTTGCTTTTATGTTTGTGTCTTATAATAAAGTTATGAACTTTGTTATCATACATACTTTTCCAATTTTAGATAAAACTTTTATTACTTCCTTTTATGATGACTATCATTTGTAATTATGATAATTAAAGATAAAAATTGTTTTGTAGAATAAACTAATAATATTTTCACCTCAAATATTTTCTTTTATAGCAACAACTTTTGTGATTATGATAGACAATCTAATTTCTTGAAAGCAGCTCTGTCATTTATAGATAGTGTTTGGATATGTCCTCCAATAATACAGTAAGTATTAATCCTTCACATATTATTGTTATTTATATATTTCTTGTAATTTTGAAATTATAATTATTTTGCAAGAACTATTCCAAAAATGTTTTTTTTTTTTTTTTTTTTGCCCTGTTTACATATGCCAATACTTATTCAATTTTTAGGTAAATATCTGTCATGCTAAAATATGTAAATTTTTTATGGCAGTACTCCTTTCCTTTATATGCTTTATAAGTATTTTGTTATGCAAGGACATCTGGCTAATGAAATTTCGAACTCCCTACTAATTTATTGAGAATTTAGACTTTTACTTAGAGGTAACCACTTTAGTATGTTGGTATTATTATTTGTAATGTAATATGCCTTCCTAATGGTGTTTGAAAGGAAAAATATTAATAAACTATGTTATTAAAGTATAAATTTTAAGGGAATAGAATATTGGAATTCAGTTTTTCCCAATTCTATATCAAATCATGATTAAGCTATTTAATCTTTTCTTATTTTTAAGTTAAGATTGATTATCATCTTCTAAAATAACTGATTTTACATTACTGACTTGTCTTGTAACTTTGAGATTCATAATTTATAATGCTGATTGATCTCAATCTATCCAAATACTGTTAAAATACAAAAGACATTACATATATATATATAAAAAAAAATCAAAATATTACAAGATTTATGCAAAATCATGAACTGTATAATAAAAACAAATATTGATTTAAAAAGATTTCTAGCTTATATAAGTGTTTGAAAACAATTAAAAATAAATGAGAAAAATATTAAATACAGACATGAGTCTTATTTTCCTGAATTAAAAATATTTTTATTTAATCTTAAAAAAAAATGATAAATTTAGAGCTTTTAGTTAAATAAACATTTTTAATTAACCATATGATGTTCGTTGCAACACTTGATAATGTTAAGAATTAAAAAAAACTATGATCTTCTGAAAAAATAATAATTAAAATAAATAAATAATTAAAGAGAAAAAAAATTAAACTTTTTAAGGTTTATACATTTTAAATTCAACTATTTTTGACTTATGAATATATAAAATAAATATCCTTTTTTTTTTATGATAAAATAAAAATTCTTCTTCAGATGAGAGGTTCTGAAAGTATAAGATACAGCTAGCAAAGAAGGATATATCATAGCAGAACCTTTCTGTAGCATGTAATTATCCCACTTATATTTATTTTATTACTTTTTTAGAGGAATAGAATCATGTGATGCCTTTATATCTTTCATTGGAATTGACAAACACCCCCCTTCACCTAATGAAAATACAATCAATCCATTTGCTTCAGATGTAAGTAAAGTACCATTTGAGTGTAATATAAGTTATTTCATTCTAGTTTAATTTTAATATGGTTCAAAATACTCTTTAATGAAATTCTAAGTTCTGATATTAATTATTATTCGACATCTAGCTTAAAACTTTTTTTTATTGATTGGAATATTTGTTTTTTATTTTTATTTTGTTTTTCTATATGCATTGTTCTTTTTTTTCATTATCCAATTTTGGGACTAAAAAATTTTTTTAATCATTAAAAAGTATGTAGTTGTTTGTTAACATATAAGCATTCACAACATTTTTTTTCCATTAGAATCAGAAACTTTATTTCTAATTTTTATTTTATTGGGTATTAGATTGGTGATTATAACTCAATTAATTTGAATAATTCAGTCCAAGCTTGAAAATTAATAATTTTAGTTAACAATTCTCCATACTTCTGCACTTCCTTAAAGTTATCTCGTATTCAATCTTGTATGCATATCTTTTAAAACCTTTATGATATATATCAAATAAAAACTATAGAAAATGTAAAAACAAGAAAACCGCAAAAAAGAGAGCAGACAATGAGCATTTCAGAAACTTCTCTAACATAACACTTTGCATAACTAGCATTCGCTATACATAAATTTTTATGCGCTTCTTAATTAGTCTCTTAGTATCTGTCTCTCTATATGTGTAGTTAAAAAAAAATTATATATTGAAAATATTCCACAATTTTAATGTATAATTTAATAAAAATATCACTATAAAGGTGCTGTATTATTTTCAAATTTTAATTGCAAAATTTGACAATCAAAATAAAATAAGAATAAAAGTGAAAGACATTTTTTATTTACTTAGAAGATCCATGAAAAGTATTGAATCACAGCAAACAATGAACTGTGGTAAATAAATAATATAATGGCCATCTATTATTTGGTCACTGCAAAAAGAATATTATGTGTCTGTTATCCAAACTAATATTTCATTTCCTTATTGCTATTTAAAATTAGTGATCTCAGTGCCGAAAATCCTTTTCTTAAGTCAAGTTCTAAAATATTTTGTTTCTGTAAATCTCTTTTGTTTAAATATTTCATTTTAATATACCCAGCGTTATTTTTAAAATTATTGAAAAGTGATTTCTCTGCTTTTGATATTTATGCAACCATGTTATTAAAATTGTTTTTTGTTTGTTTCTAGCTTATAATGGGTATTAATGTAATAAAAGCTTGTGTTAAAAGATGTGTTTGCCCAAGTGATCCCCAAGTAAGAAAGAAGACAATAAGCTTTTATTTATTTTAAAAATTTCTTATTTTATTTATTTATTTATTTTTTTTTTTTTTAGAGTGCTCAAAGAGGTAATTTTGTTCATCCATTGAGTGATTCCTTTGGTTGTGTTTTTTATCGAAATCCTGCTGCACAATATGTTATACCAGTTTTGGATAAAATTTTTCAGATAGTGAGGTGATGTAATTTTGCTTCAGAATTATTAAACTGTAGGAACTTTAATTTCATTTAAAATCTCACTTTACTATAATTTGTTTTAACAGGATCTTAAATGAATTATATGATCCTCTGCAGCAACAAAAGTTTGACTCAAGTTATTGCAAACTTTTAGACATTACAGATGCTGACAAATCAATGATTTTAGGTAAGCAGATTTAATTTCAGAATTTGCACTCCCGTTTTTCCAAATCAAATTCATCCTTTTTAAAACAATACAGGTAAAAATTGTTGCAACTTTTGTTAAAATGCCATATTGTTTAAATATATTGCACAATGTATAATGTTAACAATATGGCTCAATGTATAATGCTAATAATATGGCACAATTTATAAACTCATTGTATTATTATATAAAAACTTATATAATTTATATATGCTACCTTTTATGTAGGAATACCTGTTGTAGAAAATCCTCAGCAACTTAAAACAGCCAGTGATCATGCAAGATTTTATTTACATAATTTACATGATGCTTGGTAGGTTGAATTTGCATTTTCTTTTCAAACTCCTATAGTAATACTTTAAAATATAAAATTATATTTTATTATTCTTTTAAAGACATCCATTTGAAATTAAATTGAATGCATGGATATGTAAATGATTATAAATGTTGTTTACTGTTTAATAAGTATAAAAACTTGTAGAAATTTCAGCTTAAAAGTTAATTCCTTACTAAATAGCGAATTTAAACCATTATCATTATATGATTCTGTGAAAGAAAAAATGTTGTTAAATGTTAATTGTCAATTCTTCGGAAACTAATACTGTAATTTAAATTTGACCTTTTAGGTATATTAAGTTTGCCAATTCTGACATGGATACAAATTTTTGTATTAAATACTATTTTAAATGGATATTTTATTAATTAATTTGGTTATAAATTAAATTTATTTATATTAGACAATTGAACTATTTTATATAAAAAAAGGACAACCAATTTTTTTTATATAAATGCCAAAATGTAGCTTTATTTATTTATTTTTGTAAATTTAAACAATGACAAAGCAATAAAAATATTTTTTATGATGAAATAATTGTTGGAGAATTTTCTAGTTTTAATTTTTATATACTGTTTCAAGTTGTATTAGCACACCAAGGTATTAAAATAGCGCTCCTTAATTTTTGGTAGTTTATAAAACCACTAATTTTTGGAAGAAAAATAAAGGAAGTATTGAAATAATGAAAAATTAATTATTTCATACCTCTTTATATACAGTCATTAATACCAACAACCATTTGTACATAAAAACACTGTTTTATTAAAATTAAAATGTGTGACAATGTAATAATCAGCAAAACAATTTTTTTTTTTTCAATTTTGAAAGGTGTTTAACTATTTTTTAATCTTTGTTGTAATGATCTTATTTATCTATCAATTTTAAAATGCATCTATAATATGTCTTTGTTGAAACGTTTGGGGTTTTTTTCCCTTACAGTTTACACATTCTTTGCAATGCAGTCGAGAACCTGGGGATAGACTTCTATATTATTCATAATTTACCGAATCTTTTGAAAGGAAATATTTTGCATAAAATTGAATATATGCCAGCAATGAAACTCCGAAATTTAGTTCATATCCTTTTATATTGAAAAGTTAAATATATGTCGGAGTTTGATTGATATTATTTTTCATTTATGTGTTATAGACAATTCTGTTTATTTTTCATATTATATAACTATTTTCATTAAATTTTTTATTTTAATACTTTTTTTTTTTTTATTTATTTATTTATTTTTTATTTATTTATTTATTTTTATTATTATTATTATTATTATTATTATTGTAAATTTAAACGATTGTGTTTCTTTTTGCATTTAATATAAATTAATCAATTGCCAACTTTAAGAAAAGAATGCAGATTTTTAAAAAACTGTTAGAAATTTTTTCTTTATTTTTAAAATAAATATTAATAATAATATTTCAATTTTAATTTAATGTTAAGTTAATATTTAATTATTATAAATATATTAATATATTATATTGATTTGGTAGAATTTATTAAAAAATTTAACATAACTTAATTTTTAATTTAAGTTGACTGGTGGCATATTTTAGTTGAATATATTTTTTTGCAACTCAGGTTGTTTTTGTATTTTTTTTTCCCCTAAATTTTTTTTCCCCCTTAACCAATTGTTAAGTTTATTTTTTAAGCCATTTTTCCTAAGGTGCCCTCCTACAGCATATGATGAACTCATGGTGTTTTTAGCTGGTTTGTGCCCATTTATGCTTCGGGTAAATGCTTCGATTTTTATATATTTCTATGAGTGTTTTAACAAAAATATATGTATTCAATACTTATGTAAAAATCAAAGAATAAATTTGTTTTGATTTCTAACATTTATGATTGCAAATGACAATAATTTATTTTCTATGTAAGTTTTGAAAAAGTTTTATGTATCTAACATATAATATTATTAATTTTAAGTATATTTATAAAAAGACTTCATTAAAAAATAATAATTAATATTTCTAAAATTATGCTTAAATATATTAATAATAAAAATATATAAATTAACAGTTTAGATAAAGGTTAAAAGGTTGCTTAATATAAAAAAAACTTGATAAGAGTATTGATTTTTACCTCTAAAATCTTTATCTTTACAGAAACTTAATTGTATTTGGGAAATATTCAGGTCCAAATATGGAACTAGGTAAGAAAATATTTACTTTTATTATGTAAAACTTGTGATTTTTCTCTCTTCATAAACAGATTTAAAATGGGATTCCATCAAATAAATAATTATCATGAAAATGAAATTTGTATTTTGAAATATTTAAATAATCTAGAAGAGAAGTAGTCTACTGTTTTATATACATCTGATTCTGTTCCTATTTTTATTAAAACTCTCATATAATATTATATGCATTTTTTTTAGCGTAGATTATGAAGATCATTTAACAGAAACTGAAGAAATTTTGGAAGATCAATTAAATAGAGTTCTTACAAGAGAATATCTTTCTTTTCTAGGTAAATTAACAATATTAAACTTTAAATACAATAAGCATGCAAACTTGCTATCAAAATAATATTAACTATATATTTATAGTTTTCAATTATTCTAATTTCTGTCAATAATCCCACAAAATTAAAAAAAACTTAAAAAATTATTTAAAACCATATAACTTAAAAATATTTCAAACCTTGTAATTCAGGAGTTGGTAAAAGTATTCTCATGTTTCTCATATGAAAATGTAGCATAAGGGCAAGGTTGTTTTTTACCATCTCAGTATTGTAATAAATTCTGTTTACATCTTAAATTGCTCTATGATTTTGTTGATTCTTCTTCTTTTCTTTTTAAGAGTATTATTATTCTAAGCATACTTTAATTTGCTTCATCTTTTGCATTTCTACATTTTGAAAAGTCAGTATGATAAATTGAGGATCCCTTATGAAATAGATGATTTATGAATTATGGCTTATTGTAATTTATCTATAAATAAATATGAAGTTCCCTTATGTATGGATTATAAAATACAAATTAATTCAATATATACCATGGCTGAGATTGTATAGCAAGGTTTTATTGAAATACATATTTTAGCTCTGGTTGTTTTTCATGGTGATAACATTGTGTCAGCAAAAATTGAAATTCAGAAAAAACTTTTTGAAGTTTGTATCTTTTGGAAAGTAGGGTTTGAGATTTATTAGCATTTATTGAGCAACAAAACACTTATTGAAATATGCTGTGACTAAAATATTACACTTTTAATGTTTGAATTTGAGAATCATTAAATACATTACCAATTTAAATTTTAAAATTTTTATAATTCTGGTATTCTTTTTTGTTATTATGCTTTTAATAAAAATGTTAAAGCAATTGACTTTTTGCTCAAATATTAAATATACTGAAATAAATACTTACTTACTTACTGAGTATTATAACATCTCTTTAATCCCGCATTTTGTCTATCGATGTCAGTTTATAGGAGTTTTATGAGTGATATCAAGAATAAAAAGCACTTTAGATAAAAATTTATGATACGTACGTATTTAATGATTTCGTTGTCTCACTAGATGATTGGCGAAGTAAATACAAATGAAGTACATTAAAAAAAAATAATAATAAAAGAGGGAATAAAATTCTGTACATTTGGTGTTATTTTCTTATTCCAGTTTTCAAAATATTGAGGCTTGAGGAATATTTTTAAATATAAAGCAAAATAAAAAGATAGAATAAGGAAATATTAAGCATGTGTTCCATATAAACTTTTGATTAATATAATATAACTATTTATCTATTTACAAAACAACTTTAATAAATTATTGACATCTTTTGTTTACTGTTATAATCTCAAATAATTTTTGAAGAAATTGACATTGTATTCCATATATATATATAAAACTATATAATGCTAATAATTTTATGAAAATAAAGTAGAAGATAAAAAGAATTCTATTTTTTTGTTTCAGTTGATCTTTTAATGAAACAAAGTTCTTGTTCGGTTACTGAAGATTACATGGAAAGTGAAAAAAAAATAGTTACCAATAATCAGTCAAAAAAATTAACAGAGCTTGGATTAAAAATTTTACAGACTGAGGTACTTGTATTATCTTTTAATGTAATTTATTTATTATTTTATATATTTTTATTTTATCGATAAGAAGATTCTTCTACTTCCTTTTATTTCTTGTTAATAATTACTGTTAAAAATAATAAAAGCATCAATTTAAATTATGATTAATTTAGGAATAATATTAAATATTATTTTAAATTATATTATTTTTTGCCTTTCCTTCCAACATGCACAACACAATGAGGGAGTATTGTAATACAAAATTTAGATACTAGCTTTTTAACTATACCTCATGCATTTTCTTGCGAGGAATTAAATTAGGATTTAAATAAATTTCATTTCTTAATGGAAAAAATTAATCATTGTAATTTATTATGAGTGGAATTTAAATAAATTTCAAAAGTTAAAAATATGTCTGAAAAACTGAGATTGAGATTATCTTAGTGAATGGCAAAAATGTTAATGCATATGATTATCAAAAATTAAAAGAATATATATATATATATATATATAATAATAATAATAACAATATTAATAATATTTTTTACTGGAACCTATATTTTATTTTTAAAAAAGCATAATATTTACTCTTATATTGTATTAAACTGTGTTTCCAATTGTTTTGAAAGCTCAGGTTTTATTTTGTTAAGTAAGCAAAAGTTTTCAAAAATTACCTGAATAGATATTCTTAGGATTTAAAATAAGAAAATCTTTTAAAGGTACAAAATAAAATAAAAATCTGTTTGAATGCCATTTATTCTTGTTAGATATAATTCATCACAATATACTCTCTAGCTAGTAGCCAATTACATTTTGTAAATTTAAATTTTTTTTTCAAAATATTAGCATTTTGTAAGTTTTAATATTACATTATTCTATGACTACTATAGGTTAATAATAAATTGTAAATGTAATTAGCATTTTATTTTCTGTTACTCAAATACTACCAAAATTAAATTAAAAGGGAAATATTATAAATGTTTATTTACTTTAATTTTTTAGCAGAACAAAAATTAATATTTCATATAATTTAGTGCATATTTTAATTATTAAAATGAGATATTGTAATTATATAATTCAAAATCTGCACTAAATTATATGATTACAATCTTATTTTATAAATGATCACAACATATTGAATATAGTTTTTTTTCTAACTATTATCTATGAATTTTTATGCTATATTATTTTTATTTAAATATTAACAAAAGCAAATTCATTTTTTATTATTGTCAAGAATGTTTATAATGATGAAGAATATTTTACGATTGTTATCCTCTCAGATATATCAAAGGCTAGTATAGCATAATGCATATGTTTTTTATTTAAACAGTTTTTAACATGTATATCATTTTTCAAATTTTTTGATAATCATATCTGTGGAAATAAAGATATTGTAAATTTATCCAAAAGGAAGGAACAAATAAACAATTGTATTTTTTTATAGTATAAACTACCATTGTCCAACCACTGATCGATCGCATAGAAAATTGGCAGCAGGTCTAGTGAGATAGATAAAAAAAGGGTGGCCACATAAATGAGGAAATTTCATTTAGGAGGTATTTTAATTCCAATAAAAAGAACTTTAAATTTTAATAATTAAAATTTGAGATTACATGTTTTTGGAAGAAAACCTATTTGTAAAAAATTTTTCACTGACTATTACGCCCTTTTTCTTACAAAGCACCTTATATCTGACTAGCTGCCTAGTAAATAATCAATTCGTCTGTTTCCACAGTTAAACCTAATTTTTACCATTCAACGCTGTCTGTAGTTGGACTATATTTATATAAATTAATCAAATATAATATTATAGGTTGTTTTTATTAAAAGTGTATGTAATGTCATTTTCTTTTGTTTTAGTCTATACGTGCAGTCTTCGTATGCACTGCTTTTGATTCACTTCGATGGTTAGATACAACAGCAAATATAAAAGCAATTCTACTAAGTGAATTAGTTTTTGACAAGGTAAGTTATATTTCATTTATTGAAATTTCTAATTAAACACACTTTGTATAAAACTGCCCAATAATATATAAATAATAACACTTGCAATTGAAAATCTTTATAAAATGCATGTTATGCATACAAGTACAGTCTATGAATATTCATATAAAAAATTACCCTTTTAGATTATTCTAGAGATTTGTAAAAATTTAATTTTCATGGTGTTCAGTTCATATATTAATTTACAAGCGATAAAGATTATTTTAACATATTATACAATTAAGATTCATTTTAAGTTTATATAATTTATTAAAATATCAGCATTCATAATTTTACAAATTTTTTGTTTTTCCTTTGAAAATAGACAGTTCATATTGTTTTTTTTCCACCAGCATATTTATGCAACATTAATAAATTGCCATACTTTAAAAAAAAGATTTGATAAAATAAGGAGAATTTTTAGTTATTTATTATTGTAATATTTATCATTTTTATATAATTTTAAAATTAAAAAGTAGCTGATATACTAAAAATATAAAGGAAATATCTGGAAAATTTATTTGAACTATATTTATTTATAAATAATTTCTTCCAATTTAATTAATATATATTTTGCAAAATATATTAAATCTGAAAAGTTATTTTAAACTCCTAGAATCTTATTTATGTTTTTTTCCCATTTTTTCATGTTAAATTTTATTTATTCCACAAATGTACTTATATTATTTTTATTATATGTACTTCATACTGTTTTATGTTATGTAGTAATTTATGTATACATGCTATTTTAATATATTGTATAAATATTTTTTTAAGATTATGGAAGAGGGTCTTGTGCAGCAAATTCAAGAAGCAAATTATCTACTCCAGAGTGTTTTATATGGTATTCAAGAATTAGGTGAACATGAACCAAATCTAAGTTCGTTGTTATCTTTTGGTGTTCATGTTTATGAAGAATTAAGACATTGTTTCCAAGATATTCAATCAACACTTATGTCATCTGTTGCTTGTAATCAACAAAGTATTCGGGTATGTACAAATTTTTTCTTTTATGATGTAAATAAATTAATTGTGTTTATTATTACAAGGAGTATGAAAAAGTGTTTAATTGTTTTGATTAGTTGAATTTTTCAAAACATATTTTACAACCATGAAAAGAAACGTAATGTTAGGGGAAAAATGTATTAATATGGATAACTATTGCAATTTCAATCTATGCAAATTTTTATAGCTTAAAATTAATTAAAATTCATTTACCCCAGTAAGAACTGAACACTTGTTTCAATATATAAGGATAAAATTGCTGATTTTAAGCAGCTTTTCATTATTCCATATATTCTGTTTTTGTAGGACCAATTACCTGTGTAAATGAAGAATTACTGTATTTGTTGCAAATTGTTGTAAAATTTTCTATTTCTCAATTTCATGTATATTTCTTTAAACTAAATAAATAAAACTTAATAATTTTTTTAAGTTACTTCAATGAAAACAGAAAAAAAAAAATAATTTTGAAAATAATTGTGATAAATTCATTTTTAAAAGGAATTGTACATTATTTTTGCTAAACTACTTTGTGTTTCTCATATTTTTATTTTTTATATTTAGAAACTTAATGAAGCTATCACTGAGACTACGGTAAAAAACAAGAAAGATAAATTAAAAAAGGAAGCATTTAAAAGTGCTATTCAAAAAATCATAGGGGTATGTAAAAATGTTCATGTGTGTAAAACATAATTGCTTTCTTTTTATAATTTTTTTTTTCAAATAAACAAAAACAATTTTTTTCGTTTACAATAAAACAAAAACTCAATAACTATATTCTGTTTATTTAAATGGTATTGTATATTAAGCATGCAAATATTTATTATAGATATTCTCTGTATAATGATCTAAATTTTGAATATGAATCACAAGCATTGCGACAATACCTCACATTTGGACAAGAATTTTTAAACTGTTAGGAATCATCTTAATCACTATTTTCAGTTATTTAAATTTTGGAATTCCTCAGTCTTTTTGCCATAAATATTTGTAACTTTTAATTTCTTTTATTTTGAAAAGAGTTGCTGTGATATGCATATATAAAATCAGCAAAATTAATGATATAGAACAGATAGCACTTCTGTATTATTCACTGATCATGTAATTAAAATAGAAATATTAAAGTTTTTTTCCTTTAATACGGGAGTATTTGCTCACAAAGTTATAATTGGATGTAGTTTTGATGAGCTAAAATGTTCCTTATAAGGATTGAGAATGCCTTGAGAAGAGGTTTTAGAGTATTACAGGACTATTTTCAGGTTCAACTATTTCATATAACATATTATATGAGAGAACTTTCATCATGCAATTTAACTATTATTTCAATACATTTTGTTGCTGTTGTTACTCAGATGAAAGGATAATGCCGTTACCATCTGTTGGAATTTAATCTTGTGTGATTACTGTACCAGGAGTGAGGAATTAGACTTTTTATACTGATACCTGATTCTCTTATGTACTATGATTTATACTTATTGATTTAGAAACATTTCTGAAGTAAATTCAATGACTTTTACTGAAGCAGTTTTGCATAAAAAGTTTTTTGCTTTACATCTTCAAAGGTGTAGTATTTGCCCTCAAAAGTCATCCTTGTACTCTAAATTTGCTTGCAAAAAAATAAACATATTCTATATAAATAATAGTACTTAATTAACAGACATCAAAGTATTATTAGAGTAGCTTAAGATTAGCAAAAATAAATTGTACATTTTAATCACAGAAATTCTATATTTGTAATAAATAAAATACTTTTGTGTTCGTAATAGTAGAATAATTTCTATAAGGTTTCTTCATTCTTGATCCAAGAGTTTATTATTAGCTACTATCTCTCAACTCTTGGTTTGCTGCTAAAGCAGTAACTGCCTTTCCTACCATTGTACAATTGAATTGCCTCTACATTAATTCTTTGAATTTTGAAAAAATAAAAATTATTTTTATAAAACAGCCAAAAGTCGAATTTTTAAAGCTGACACTGACTCATTTAAAAATGATCGACTATGACTCCCCACCTCTGCTTTTTTATTACAGAAACACAAGTTAAAAAAAGAAAAGGATAAGGTATCTATTTTTTAAAAGAAAATTTTTTTAAGTATTTCAAAGGATTTTAGTAAAAATAGATGAATTAAATAATATAGTATGATTTTTATTTGTGTTATGAAAGTTGCATTTTCATTACAGAAAAACATTGGTCAACGCCATAAAAAAGATGTTGTGATAAAAGATTTACCTCCACTCATACGTCTGAAGCAAAAAGAAGATTCTTCACTTTTAGATATTGAACCCAATGATAACATTGGTTTGTGCAACTTGTTTTCAGATAATCAGAACAGTTGTTAAATTATTAATTTTCATAAATTGCTATAGTATCCACAAAATTCACATTTGAATAACGAATTTGTTGTCCATTCAAATTTTACATGCATTGTGATATTTGTTGTACAAATTTTAAATGTTTTTTACAGTTTCTGCAAATGTGTTTTGTAGTACTTCAAAAGGAAAAATTAAACATATTTTCAACAAAAAAACTGTGATCGGACAATTTTTTTTAATTCTCTTATGGCTTTAAATATTTTTTGTAGTATTGGTAAAAATGATTTTCATTTACTTATTTATTTGCATAAAAAGAGTTCTTTAATCTTCAATGATCTGAAATTTTTTTTTGAATTTAGACTTCTCAAATTACTTATGTTTTTGAAAATCTCATATTCTAGATGTTATTTATGATTATTACTATGCTAATTGCTATAAAACTATTAAGTTATTAGTACTAGATGTTTAATTCAAATTCATTTTTATTATGATATTTTAATATCCTTTGTTTGTGCATTTTTTAACTTAAAATTATAGAAATAAATAAATTGCATAATAATATTGCATAATTTCATAAGATGAAATAGTTATAGTTTTTAGCTGCAAAATAATATATGAACAAAGTGTAAAATTGTTTAGTTCTCAGATATAATCAGTCAGAATTATTTATTATAAATACATGCTAATGTATGTTTGTTAATATTTTATGCCTGAAAAGAGATTTCAGCGGAATAAGAGATTCAGAAGAATTTCAACTAGTTCAATACAAAATGTATTCAATGCAGAAAATAAGCTTATTTAGAAAAAGTTTGATTCTTTGTTTTACATAATTTTGTAGATAGAAAAGATATGCAATAATAAATTGGCTTTAAGAAATTAATGCATTAACTGTCTGTGATCTTCATTTTAATATTGAATTGTAAAAATATTACTTGTTACTTTTGGTTTCTTTTGTACTTTTTTATGGAATCAATTAATAAATGACTACGAAGGCTTGTTATCTTGGTCTTTTTTCATTTTTTGTAATTAAAATCTTTTAAAATAATAATACCATTTAAATATGTAATTAATAAACAATATTTTAAATTATATATGAAAATGAAATATATTTTTATGTCGTATGCAATTTTAAACATTTCTAAAACATTGTTTATTATAATTAGATAAATGTTAGTTCTGCCAAAATATAGTAATTCTGTATAATTTAAAAATGCATGTTGTTTATAGATAATTCAGAATAAACATGTATTTTCAAATTATTCCATTGTAATAAAAAATAAATAAAGGCAAAACAGAAATAAATACATTATTAATTAATTTTATAAATTATTAATTTTAAATCTGTATAAGGCAACATTGTTTTACCCGCATTATTTCAAAAGTGAAGGGATAAACCAGAAAAAAAATATATACAATATCTATAAAATTTACATTGTAACACAATTAAAATAGTACCAAATGAGCTGAGAATGTTAAAATTCAAAAAAATCAAAATACTGTTTTTATTATATAGTTTACTTAATTACATAACTGGATTTCATTTTTACATTTTTTTTAATGGTACATAATTGTAATTGCTGAGATAATCAGTAATCAGGAAAATTTGACTGTTTCAAAAGGAAGTAATTGAAAAGAAGTACCTAAAAATGTGGTGTTGCACAGAAGAAAAAAACCCCATGAAAACGAAAATACAAGAACACTATGTAATTTTCCGTAGGAAACTAATTACTGATATAGTTTTTTAACAAGCGTCGTTGGTCATATCAAATAACCAGGAATAAAATAGGACTTCGTACATAAAGGCCATTTTCAATTATACTCTTTGTATTTCATATTTAATGCATTAAAATAAAATGTCAAAAATTATTTTTAATCTTTAATTAATTATATGAATAAGAATTAAGTGAATTTACAATGCAAACAATAAAAAAATAAAACATTACACTGCGAAAAAAAATAATTGAAAGTTCATAAATTACTCTCAATCTTAAGTTCCACCGTAAAAAAAAAAAAAAAATGAATATCTGAATTTATATTTCCTTAAACATGATGAACAAATTCTTTTACAAATCTTAAAATCCATTATTATTTTCAGAATAAAAAAAAAGTCATAAATTGCATACCTGTAGGAAAAGGGGTTTTTAGTAACAATAATAAATATTAATTTTAGAATGAATATTATTTTCTTGACTAAACAATTTCTAACCATTCGATTTCAAATCTATCGATGACTCGCCGATTATTAAGTGTGACATTTGAAATATATTTTCTCAAGAAATAAATCAAATTTCTTTATTATCTTTCTATTATACTAATAATTACTTCATTTATTTTAATACTTTTTAAAGAAATCAAACAGTTCTCTAACATAAAACCTAATTATTTTATGGACTAAATGATTATTGATGATAATTTATACTCATGTAATTTGTTACGTCTGAGGAAAATAAATCTGTAAAAGTTTTCTCTGCGATTGATTCCATAACAGCATTCATTTTTATTAAATTTAGATTTTATTTATTTGATAACTTTTCTGATTTTGAAAAATTGTATTAATTTTTAAACTGCACTATAATACATATCTATTTGCACTGCTACTAAAATGTATAAAAATCGAAAAAAATCTCTTTTCTTACTAAATATTTGGCTGTTAACCATTTGAGATTTGTTTTCAGCATCAATGATTTTTTTTTAAATATCTTTTCAGCTTAGCTAAATTGCTAAAAAGGCAGATTACTTTCTGTTTACTAGTTTTAAATAAAAGCTAAATCAATATTTATTTATTATTATTATTATCATATCAGTGTATTTAAAAGCAACTGTTATAATGTTTGTCATAGTTGAAAGATTGAAGCTGATTTCTACAGGCAAGTTAAAAAAGATAATAATAGTAAAACGAATGCATATATATGTATTTAAATCAGATAATGTTCCAGGAATATTTATTTTAATATAAAAACGAATTTGGATCTGAATTACGGGAAAGGCTAACTAAAACAATAATTATGGATATGAAAGTTTAGTTCAAGAAATCAAATTTCACAGTATAAAATCTGAGTGCAAGTCGAATTATTATTTGAAGTATTTTGTACGTAAAC
This sequence comes from Caerostris darwini, assembly GCA_021605075.1. Classification (NCBI taxonomy): domain Eukaryota; kingdom Metazoa; phylum Arthropoda; class Arachnida; order Araneae; family Araneidae; genus Caerostris; species Caerostris darwini. The sequence goes on along the minus strand of BPLQ01006469.1, from coordinate 14,462 downwards.
TATCTTGTTTCTGTACAAAGACGATGAAGAAATGCTTTGAGAGAAAAGAACGGTAGAGACTATTAGGAAGTTGCCCAAATGGATTTAAAAAAGAAGCAAGAAATTAGATACAATAATGGTTTAAAATAAAAATAATGGTAATACAGAAAAACGCGAAATGAAAAATTGCTTAGGCAAAATGGATGCGAAAACGAGTTTGGCGTAGGCAGTCTGCAGTGGAAGCAAGTGCAAGATCGTCAATTAATTCGTCGTTTCAATTAATGCCAGTGTAAAAGCATGTTGCTGACGTATTGTATGGTGTATTGTCTTAATTGCTGTCAACTCAGCTCCTAATTTCCTAATATTAACCAATAGGCTTACACCATTTTAAGCAGTCAGATATACCATACAGGTTCTTAAATTACTTGAGGACTCTTTTAAATGTTTAAATATTGCATGGATACCTGGAAGCGTTGATATCACAGAAAATGAAACGATTGCCTATCTAAATCCATATCAGATGATCTAATAATTCACTAAATATGACTCGCAGAATTGCCCAACAAAAAAGTTTTGTTTGAAAACGCAAAAATTAACATAGTTAAACACATAACACGCAATGGGTTTTTCATATTTAAGCTGCATCAAACTTAAGCATTGTCTTTAACCTAAGAATAGGACATATTTAAAGTTATACAATTTTAATGACCAACAATGTATTTAATAAAAATACTTCTTTAAGAAATTCCCTTTTTTTTTTAAATGCTATTTCTAAATGCTATCACTTTTTAAAAACTCAAGCTTTTATAAATTAGAAAAGAACAAATCGAAAATTCAACTATTATAATACCTTTTAAAATTCACTAAAATGACCGGAATGGTCATTAAATTTGTTGTAGATTTTCAGAATGAATTGGTCGAGCAGCGACCATAAACCTCTGTCTTGGAAAAAGTAGGGTTCTTGTCGATTGGTCTAAGCCCATTGGCAGTGTGAAAATTTTTTAGATAAAGGAGATAATTAATTGAATAAAAATAAATAAACTAGTTAAAAATATTTAGAGAGATCAAACAATTACAGAAGGAAAGGAATTAAAATTACAAAATGAAAGCATACTGTAGTGAAAAGAAGAACTCAGCACCGCGTAATGAATACAGAGGAAAGCATTGGTCCTTCAGACTGATTTGGCATGCTGCGAAGCAACTTGGCTGCGCAAGCAGCCGCTGGCTTCTATCTTGTTTCTGTACAAAGACGATGAAGAAATGCTTTGAGAGAAAAGAACGGTAGAGACTATTAGGAAGTTGCCCAAATGGATTTAAAAAAGAAGCAAGAAATTAGATACAATAATGGTTTAAAATAAAAATAATGGTAATACAGAAAAACGCGAAATGAAAAATTGCTTAGGCAAAATGGATGCGAAAACGAGTTTGGCGTAGGCAGTCTGCAGTGGAAGCAAGTGCAAGATCGTCAATTAATTCGTCGTTTCAATTAATGCCAGTGTAAAAGCATGTTGCTGACGTATTGTATGGTGTATTGTCTTAATTGCTGTCAACTCAGCTCCTAATTTCCTAATATTAACCAATAGGCTTACACCATTTTTTAAGCAGTCAGATATACCATACAGGTTCTTAAATTACTTGAGGACTCTTTTAAATGTTTAAATATTGCATGGATACCTGGAAGCGTTGATATCACAGAAAATGAAACGATTGCCTATCTAAATCCATATCAGATGATCTAATAATTCACTAAATATGACTCGCAGAATTGCCCAACAAAAAAGTTTTGTTTGAAAACGCAAAAATTAACATAGTTAAACACATAACACGCAATGGGTTTTTCATATTTAAGCTGCATCAAACTTAAGCATTGTCTTTAACCTAAGAATAGGACATATTTAAAGTTATACAATTTTAATGACCAACAATGTATTTAATAAAAATACTTCTTTAAGAAATTCCCTTTTTTTTTTATTTCTAAATGCTATCACTTTTTTAAAAACTCAAGCTTTTATAAATTAGAAAAGAACAAATCGAAAATTCAACTATTATAATACCTTTTAAAATTCACTAAAATGACCGGAATGGTCATTAAATTTGTTGTAGATTTTCAGAATGAATTGGTCGAGCAGCGACCATAAACCTCTGTCTTGGAAAAAGTAGGGTTCTTGTCGATTGGTCTAAGCCCATTGGCAGTGTGAAAATTTTTTAGATAAAGGAGATAATTAATTGAATAAAAATAAATAAACTAGTTAAAAATATTTAGAGAGATCAAACAATTACAGAAGGAAAGGAATTAAAATTACAAAATGAAAGCATACTGTAGTGAAAAGAAGAACTCAGCACCGCGTAATGAATACAGAGGAAAGCATTGGTCCTTCAGACTGATTTGGCATGCTGCGAAGCAACTTGGCTGCGCAAGCAGCCGCTGGCTTCTATCTTGTTTCTGTACAAAGACGATGAAGAAATGCTTTGAGAGAAAAGAACGGTAGAGACTATTAGGAAGTTGCCCAAATGGATTTAAAAAAGAAGCAAGAAATTAGATACAATAATGGTTTAAAATAAAAATAATGGTAATACAGAAAAACGCGAAATGAAAAATTGCTTAGGCAAAATGGATGCGAAAACGAGTTTGGCGTAGGCAGTCTGCAGTGGAAGCAAGTGCAAGATCGTCAATTAATTCGTCGTTTCAATTAATGCCAGTGTAAAAGCATGTTGCTGACGTATTGTATGGTGTATTGTCTTAATTGCTGTCAACTCAGCTCCTAATTTCCTAATATTAACCAATAGGCTTACACCATTTTAAGCAGTCAGATATACCATACAGGTTCTTAAATTACTTGAGGACTCTTTTAAATGTTTAAATATTGCATGGATACCTGGAAGCGTTGATATCACAGAAAATGAAACGATTGCCTATCTAAATCCATATCAGATGATCTAATAATTCACTAAATATGACTCGCAGAATTGCCCAACAAAAAAGTTTTGTTTGAAAACGCAAAAATTAACATAGTTAAACACATAACACGCAATGGGTTTTTCATATTTAAGCTGCATCAAACTTAAGCATTGTCTTTAACCTAAGAATAGGACATATTTAAAAGTTATACAAAAGTTATACAATTTTAATGACCAACAATGTATTTAATAAAAATACTTCTTTAAGAAATTCCCTTTTTTTTTTTTCTTTTTAAATGCCTCATTTCTAAATGCTATCACTTTTTAAAAACTCAAGCTTTTATAAATTAGAAAAGAACAAATCGAAAATTCAACTATTATAATACCTTTTAAAATTCACTAAAATGACCGGAATGGTCATTAAATTTGTTGTAGATTTTCAGAATGAATTGGTCGAGCAGCGACCATAAACCTCTGTCTTGGAAAAAGTAGGGTTCTTGTCGATTGGTCTAAGCCCATTGGCAGTGTGAAAATTTTTTAGATAAAGGAGATAATTAATTGAATAAAAATAAATAAACTAGTTAAAAATATTTAGAGAGATCAAACAATTACAGAAGGAAAGGAATTAAAATTACAAAATGAAAGCATACTGTAGTGAAAAGAAGAACTCAGCACCGCGTAATGAATACAGAGGAAAGCATTGGTCCTTCAGACTGATTTGGCATGCTGCGAAGCAACTTGGCTGCGCAAGCAGCCGCTGGCTTCTATCTTGTTTCTGTACAAAGACGATGAAGAAATGCTTTGAGAGAAAAGAACGGTAGAGACTATTAGGAAGTTGCCCAAATGGATTTAAAAAAGAAGCAAGAAATTAGATACAATAATGGTTTAAAATAAAAATAATGGTAATACAGAAAAACGCGAAATGAAAAATTGCTTAGGCAAAATGGATGCGAAAACGAGTTTGGCGTAGGCAGTCTGCAGTGGAAGCAAGTGCAAGATCGTCAATTAATTCGTCGTTTCAATTAATGCCAGTGTAAAAGCATGTTGCTGACGTATTGTATGGTGTATTGTCTTAATTGCTGTCAACTCAGCTCCTAATTTCCTAATATTAACCAATAGGCTTACACCATTTTAAGCAGTCAGATATACCATACAGGTTCTTAAATTACTTGAGGACTCTTTTAAATGTTTAAATATTGCATGGATACCTGGAAGCGTTGATATCACAGAAAATGAAACGATTGCCTATCTAAATCCATATCAGATGATCTAATAATTCACTAAATATGACTCGCAGAATTGCCCAACAAAAAAGTTTTGTTTGAAAACGCAAAAATTAACATAGTTAAACACATAACACGCAATGGGTTTTTCATATTTAAGCTGCATCAAACTTAAGCATTGTCTTTAACCTAAGAATAGGACATATTTAAAGTTATACAATTTTAATGACCAACAATGTATTTAATAAAAATACTTCTTTAAGAAATTCCCTTTTTTTTTATTTCTAAATGCTATCACTTTTTTAAAAACTCAAGCTTTTATAAATTAGAAAAGAACAAATCGAAAATTCAACTATTATAATACCTTTTAAAATTCACTAAAATGACCGGAATGGTCATTAAATTTGTTGTAGATTTTCAGAATGAATTGGTCGAGCAGCGACCATAAACCTCTGTCTTGGAAAAAGTAGGGTTCTTGTCGATTGGTCTAAGCCCATTGGCAGTGTGAAAATTTTTTAGATAAAGGAGATAATTAATTGAATAAAAATAAATAAACTAGTTAAAAATATTTAGAGAGATCAAACAATTACAGAAGGAAAGGAATTAAAATTACAAAATGAAAGCATACTGTAGTGAAAAGAAGAACTCAGCACCGCGTAATGAATACAGAGGAAAGCATTGGTCCTTCAGACTGATTTGGCATGCTGCGAAGCAACTTGGCTGCGCAAGCAGCCGCTGGCTTCTATCTTGTTTCTGTACAAAGACGATGAAGAAATGCTTTGAGAGAAAAGAACGGTAGAGACTATTAGGAAGTTGCCCAAATGGATTTAAAAAAGAAGCAAGAAATTAGATACAATAATGGTTTAAAATAAAAATAATGGTAATACAGAAAAACGCGAAATGAAAAATTGCTTAGGCAAAATGGATGCGAAAACGAGTTTGGCGTAGGCAGTCTGCAGTGGAAGCAAGTGCAAGATCGTCAATTAATTCGTCGTTTCAATTAATGCCAGTGTAAAAGCATGTTGCTGACGTATTGTATGGTGTATTGTCTTAATTGCTGTCAACTCAGCTCCTAATTTCCTAATATTAACCAATAGGCTTACACCATTTTAAGCAGTCAGATATACCATACAGGTTCTTAAATTACTTGAGGACTCTTTTAAATGTTTAAATATTGCATGGATACCTGGAAGCGTTGATATCACAGAAAATGAAACGATTGCCTATCTAAATCCATATCAGATGATCTAATAATTCACTAAATATGACTCGCAGAATTGCCCAACAAAAAAGTTTTGTTTGAAAACGCAAAAATTAACATAGTTAAACACATAACACGCAATGGGTTTTTCATATTTAAGCTGCATCAAACTTAAGCATTGTCTTTAACCTAAGAATAGGACATATTTAAAGTTATACAATTTTAATGACCAACAATGTATTTAATAAAAATACTTCTTTAAGAAATTCCCTTTTTTTTTTATTTCTAAATGCTATCACTTTTTAAAAACTCAAGCTTTTATAAATTAGAAAAGAACAAATCGAAAATTCAACTATTATAATACCTTTTAAAATTCACTAAAATGACCGGAATGGTCATTAAATTTGTTGTAGATTTTCAGAATGAATTGGTCGAGCAGCGACCATAAACCTCTGTCTTGGAAAAAGTAGGGTTCTTGTCGATTGGTCTAAGCCCATTGGCAGTGTGAAAATTTTTTAGATAAAGGAGATAATTAATTGAATAAAAATAAATAAACTAGTTAAAAATATTTAGAGAGATCAAACAATTACAGAAGGAAAGGAATTAAAATTACAAAATGAAAGCATACTGTAGTGAAAAGAAGAACTCAGCACCGCGTAATGAATACAGAGGAAAGCATTGGTCCTTCAGACTGATTTGGCATGCTGCGAAGCAACTTGGCTGCGCAAGCAGCCGCTGGCTTCTATCTTGTTTCTGTACAAAGACGATGAAGAAATGCTTTGAGAGAAAAGAACGGTAGAGACTATTAGGAAGTTGCCCAAATGGATTTAAAAAAGAAGCAAGAAATTAGATACAATAATGGTTTAAAATAAAAATAATGGTAATACAGAAAAACGCGAAATGAAAAATTGCTTAGGCAAAATGGATGCGAAAACGAGTTTGGCGTAGGCAGTCTGCAGTGGAAGCAAGTGCAAGATCGTCAATTAATTCGTCGTTTCAATTAATGCCAGTGTAAAAGCATGTTGCTGACGTATTGTATGGTGTATTGTCTTAATTGCTGTCAACTCAGCTCCTAATTTCCTAATATTAACCAATAGGCTTACACCATTTTAAGCAGTCAGATATACCATACAGGTTCTTAAATTACTTGAGGACTCTTTTAAATGTTTAAATATTGCATGGATACCTGGAAGCGTTGATATCACAGAAAATGAAACGATTGCCTATCTAAATCCATATCAGATGATCTAATAATTCACTAAATATGACTCTCAGAATTGCCCAACAAAAAGTTTTGTTTGAAAACGCAAAAATTAACATAGTTAAACACATAACACGCAATGGGTTTTTCATATTTAAGCTGCATCAAACTTAAGCATTGTCTTTAACCTAAGAATAGGACATATTTAAAGTTATACAATTTTAATGACCAACAATGTATTTAATAAAAATACTTCTTTAAGAAATTCCCTTTTTTTTTTTTTATTTCTAAATGCTATCACTTTTTTAAAAACTCAAGCTTTTATAAATTAGAAAAGAACAAATCGAAAATTCAACTATTATAATACCTTTTAAAATTCACTAAAATGACCGGAATGGTCATTAAATTTGTTGTAGATTTTCAGAATGAATTGGTCGAGCAGCGACCATAAACCTCTGTCTTGGAAAAAGTAGGGTTCTTGTCGATTGGTCTAAGCCCATTGGCAGTGTGAAAATTTTTTAGATAAAGGAGATAATTAATTGAATAAAAATAAATAAACTAGTTAAAAATATTTAGAGAGATCAAACAATTACAGAAGGAAAGGAATTAAAATTACAAAATGAAAGCATACTGTAATCGGTCTGAGGTAAGAAAGGTAGATTAGCTTCTTAAGTTCAATTGCTAGTGGGGAGTTTCTACGTATTATAGGAAAGAAATTTCTTAATTGCTTATTAAATTTATGTTAGGAGTATTAAATTTATTTTTCCTGGTAAATAGTACTGCCTCAGTCTTCGCGACGAATAAGTTTAATCTTCCAATTGTTAAGCCAATTTTCAAGTTTATAGATATAATTTTGTAGATCTTTCTGTATAATGTGTGTGCGCCGCCCCTGAGTAATTAAAGCTGTATCATCGTGTATATTAATCCTCTACATTAATAGAATTTATAAGGATGAATTACTAAGTAGGTTACTGAATTGTAATGCATATTTTTGCATTATGTAAATTTAATAACAAATTAAAAAATATTGAAAAATGCATTAAATAATTTTTTTGGTTTCAAAACGCTGTGATACAAATAAAAATATATTTCTGTACAAAATTAAAAATTTTACAATGTTTTTTAAAGAGTAACATAATTTCGTGCTTTGTATTTTGCAGCACTGTACAATATGAAAGCGTTTTTTTTTTAATATTCATGTTTTTTTTCTTTTTTCCCGTTTTATTTTAATTGTTTCCTTTAATCATAAGTCTTACAGCTCATTCTGTCATATTTTTCTTGTAGTTTCGATTCAGAGCAAACGTACACTTTGCGTACAGTTAATCTAATCCCACGTATTGAAATTCATCGACTTAAAATTATATTTAAATTCAGTGATTTGTCTCAAAGTTAAAATGAAAAACTCTCTTCCATTTTGAAAAAGAGAAAATTGAAAAGATAACATAAGTAAAAGACGAAAGGGATGAATTTTTTTTTTTTCTTAAGCAATATATGTAACGATATGCACATTCCATGAAGTAGAAACACATGTATCACTACGTGATGTAAAACGTATTCGTACGCATCTATGGTTACCACAAGCCATCTGTCAATCTCGAATATCAATCTGTCAATATCGCTGTTGGCGTTGACTGTAGTTAAGATAGCGTTTGTTAGCCCCGATCTGTCCCAATGATCGAAATCTCCCAAAAATAACATCCACATAAAATTTCTAGTGTGAGTATTTTCAAATTATACACATTACCAATCTTTTTTTAATGTTCTATTATATATATTTGTATAACTTAAAAAAAAATTTATCAAGCCAACATGAGTTTAGGTTAACAATTAAGTACCTTCTCAACGAAGGTACAGTTAATTTGAAGGTAATTTGTTAAATGCGTAAGAACCATTATCGATTAGTTTCTTCCCAGAAACCGATGGTCGCTTACCTACTCGGCGCCGCTTTTCGAGACCAAAGGTTATTATCGCCTTCGCTGTGGTGGACTGAAACGATGGTTGTGGTTTCTTAATGGATTGTTTCGCATGCTTTTATATAGTTACTCCGTCTGTGGTCGTTTTTGCTAAGAATATTAATTCCCCCTCTTGTTTTTATTAAATTCTTTTTTGTTTCTTTTTAAATTTTATATTTGCTGATTTTAGTAACTTAATTGATTTTATTCTTTTTCTTATTAAATTTTCTATATTTTTTATAACTTTTAAAGGGCAAGACCTCACGTTACGTAATCCCATTTACCAGGTTGGAGGTTTGGTCGCTGCGCGACCAAGGCACTCCGTGTACTTACCCCGATTTGCAAAAACATCAGATGAGGAGATAAATACAGTGCAAGAGACAACCTCCAACCTGCTAAATGGGATTACGTAACGTGAGGTCTTGCCCTTTGCCAGTTATAAATAAAAAATAGAAAATTAAATAAGAAAAACAATAATATCAATTATGTTACTAAACGCAACAGATATAAAATTTAAAAAAGAAACAAAAAGGAATTTAATAAAAAAAACAAGAGAAATCAAAATTAAAAATCTTAGCAAAAACGAGCACAGACGGAGTAACTAAATAAAATCACGCGAGATGCGAGAGAGAGAAGATCCATTAAGAAACCAAAACCATCGTTTCAGTCCACCAGAGCTAAAGCGAAAATAACCTTTGATCTTGAGAAGCAACCATCTGTTGTCTGGGAAGAAACTAAAAGTGAGCGCATTATTTATTAATATTAAGTACGTATCGTGGGCGTTTGCGGCTGCTGGGAAGAGATATATCATAATCAAAATTTTGAAGATCTTTTAGGACCTGGTTATTGGAATGAGAAACAGAATCATAGAAATTAACAGCAATTTTTTGTACGTAGTCTTTAAAGCTGGGAACAGAGAGCGAATATCTAATCTCTTTATTTCTAAAGAACCAGGGTGAATTCGTAATCATTCTCAAGATCTTGTTTTCAAGCCTTTCCAGAATCAGGAAGTTACTGTTCGCAGTGGAGCCCCATACTGGACTCGCATATGCTATGATAGGTCTGAGATAGGAGAGATAGATTAGTTTTTTAAATTCCAGTGTTAGAGAAGAATTTCTGCAAATTAAAGGATAGAGTTTTCGTAATTGGTTATTGAATTTAGTGCGAAGATATTGGATATGAGAATTATAATTAAGTCTGCGATCAAGAATTACTCCAAGGTATTTAGTTTCTGTAGACCAGGAAATGTTAGTATTATAAATAGTAATATTAGGTGGGTTATAGTTATTTTTCCTGGTGAATAGCACTGCTTCAGTTTTCGTGACATTAAGTTTAATTTTCCAATTATTAAGCCATATTTCTAACTGATTGATGTAATTTTGTAAGTTTTTCTGAATAATGTTGTAGTTTCTCCCCTGTGTAATTATAGCAGTGTGATCCGCGTAGAGTGTTATTTTAATCTTGTGATTCTGTGGTTATATAAAAAGGGTCCTAAGATCGAGCCCTGGGGAACACCGGCTAGGATTTTGCAGTTTCTTGAGTCGATATTATTTACAGAAACAACAAAATTTCGACCTGTGAGATAGTTATAAATAGTACGAATTAAAAAAGAAGGATACTGAAATTTAATCATCTTGAAAATTAGTCCGTTGATCCAAACTCGATCAAAGGCTTTTGCCACATCTAGAAAGATTGCTGCTGTATCAATTTTCCAGGAAAACCCTTCTGAGATTGTTTCGGAAATGTTATAAAGTTGATGCGTAGTGGATAAATTTTTGGTAAAACCAAATTGCTGAGAGATTAGTATGTTAAGTTTGTTAGATGCTTCATTAAGGATATCAGAGAGAACTCGTTCGATTAGTTTGCTGAGGGAGGAAAGAAGTGAAATGGGTCGATAGCTATTAGGAGAGGTAGGGTCTTTATCAGGCTTAAGGATCGGAAGAATGCGAGCAGTCTTCCAATTCTTAGGAAAGTGGTTAGTTAAAAGAATAGCATCAGTAATTTTACAGATTTGAAGAATAATTTTAAAGGGAATATTTTTAAGCATGTTCTGATGTTTTTCCATGATAGAGGCTAGCTCAGGGATGGTAAATTTTTCCGTCGCGGGCCAAAAATCGAATAAAAAAAAAGTTTGGCGGGCCAAGATAGAATTTTAAAAACAATATACAAGTATTACAATTTAAATATGTTAATGAGATGAATGAAAATGCAATTTCATTTTTGAAAGTTCCTTAAATTGAGGCTCGAAGTGAGATGTAAGGGCTAAATGCTCATCTGTCAGTCTACTTCTGAAATAATTCTCTCTAAAGTTCATAGTTGAAAACACTCGCTCACATATATAAGATGAAGCACACATGGCACTGATTTTCTGGCCTTGAAATATTAAATTTGGGAAACTTACTTTTGATATTGATTTGTAAAACTCTGGCTGAAATCCACCGCCTTCCACCAAAGGCAAAGACAGGTTAAGGGTTAGGGACTTACGGGGAAAAGATTCCCAACTTTCAACTCTCAAATGCTTGCCGCGTCATGTGACTTGAATTGAGCTAATAGTAGATCTGCCATCTAGTGTAAGTACCAGCTGCAACTTCGCTAGGCGTAACCCCATGTATTTGAATTACTTTCATCGCTTATTAGTATAAAAATATTAATTAAAAAAAAAAAAAAAAAAACCTCACTCTATTAAACTTACTTTTAGTATTTGGACAAGATTCCTTTTAGTCTCTACCGCTTTCTTTTCCGCAGCAATGCTCTTACATCTTTCCAATGGACAATCCAAGACAGAAGCTAACAGCTGCTGCGCAGCCACGGAGCTTCAACAAAACTCAAATCATCACTAGGCGTAATTGGAACTTCACTAGGCGTAAAGCGATTTCTGACTCTACGGTGTGAATGGGTCGAAAAAATTGTCGGTACTTACGTATTAACGGTACCTTGGCGACAGACTTGGTGGTTTTTAAGTGTCACCAATCTTTATTATTTGGAATAAAAATATTTTGAAAGCGAAGATTTTTAAATGAAGTGTTTCATATATATTTTATTATTTGGAACAAAAATTTTAAGTGTAGATTGGCGCCAAATCTGTAGCTGCGGTTGGCGCGTGTGCTCTTTATTGGCGCAACTGTCGCCAAGGTACCTTTAATATGTAAGTACCAAATTGTCTTCCCTGCTGACGAAATAAAATAGAAATGAATTCGCCAACTTCCGGGTTCTTTTAGTTGTTCACAAATTTGTTGGTGGTTCAAAATAAATCAGCTCTCTTGAATTAATTCTTGACTATTTTATTACACATACTAGGAATAATTAAAAATTTTGTATAATATTTACAAACTTAATATTAATGCCACAAATTTTAATTCCTCTCAATACACCTCTCACACTTCTAAGATTACCTCTCTCGTTTTCCAAACACGCTCTCAGACTCGCACTTTTTTCGCCCAATTAACTTGGCGTCGCAGCGCCCTCTAACGGCATTCATTCCTCTTTTTTCCACACCTGCCGCGTGACGGTGGGAATGAACCTTAATTGACAAAGCAACAGGGGAATTAATCTTTTCGATAATCCTATAATAAATTATAGAAACATATTTTTTTTAAATTTTTATTTGTAACGTTAGTTTAATACTTTCAGAAGGAACTCTTTAAAGAAATATTATTTACAAGTACAAAAATACAATTGTGATCAAAATTAAAATTAATTGCAATTCTTGTAAAAACAAAAATAATTTTCACCCGTGCAATGGAAAGCTTTTACCAATATAAGGATAAAAAATTAAATGAAACCCCGTTTTTATGCCACTTTAGATAAAAGTGAAAAAAAGAAATAAAATAGTTTATCGTTGTTTAGCTTCATGCTTTCACCTCATACTAATAATATAACTATTCTAACAGAGTAAAATTGGTTTAAACAAAATAAAAAATTTAAACTTCTAGAGGTAAACTGTAACATAGTTAACAGAAGAAATAAAACTAATAATAAAAGCAGCGAATATGATAACCGTGCAACTCGGATATAGCGAAAAACAAAGGGAAAGTTTTTACTTCAATATTCAAAAGTCGAATTATATCAAGGTTTTCTAGAGTGATTCATTAACACAGTTTTCAGCTGCTCGTAAGCTTCGACCGTGATATCTAATACCATTCGAGTTACTGGTATTTTAATTTACATTCCAAATAAAATTAATTTCTGATAATTCAGTTTCTAAGAACCACCTAATGGCAAGGCTGAATACAAGCATTAAAATATTTGTTAATGCTTACTTTCATCAGCTTAAATCGGCCGCTTATTTTCGTCAATCTAGTTAAATTAGCACCTTTATCTATATTAGCGCAAATGTAGAACATATTTTTTATATTCTTTTTCAATTCCTTCTATTAGCTCACACTCTCCCTATATATATCTTGTCCAAATTTTCAATCGTTCATAAAATACTTTTTATTCATCCACTCTAGTTCAAATACATTTTTTTTGTACTTGTAATGGATGACACTGGATGTTAATACAGTTTTTTCAAATATTAATTCAGTAATTAAATTTAATTAATTAATTACAGTTTTTTTTTTTTTAGATTTAAGTTGCATATATCTACCAATAGATGGCGCCAGATCAACACTAAGAGATAAACGATAAAAAAATGAATGAAATTTATTTATAAAAGACTTTCTGCAATATAGTGAAAAAAAAAAAGTAGGAATTGACTTTAAAATTTTTATTTTTGTATTACTTTTTGCTAGTAAGATCCTACTGCAACCCACCCTAGTAGATCTCGAAAGCAAATCAGTTGGATGACTTTCTATAAATACAAATAATGATATATGACTAAAAGATATCAGTATCTAATAAATACAGAAGATAGTATTTTAGTACTTAGTCAAAACAATCTCTTTTCCTTTATTATATTTATATATATAAAGATAAAAATTTATGATGTGCTTGTGGTTCACTTCTTGCCACTTCCTATTTGAGGAAATCAAATAGTAATTTATTTACAGTAATCTTCCAATCTTCACAGAATATTTAAAACTGTAGTAATTTGAATAAGTTTCTAGTGTTTTTTCCAAAAAAATAAAAACATCAATAATCATATATTTGTAATCTATGCTTTTTTAAATATTGTAATGAATAATTTAATGAATTTGTTTTTCTTGATTATATGTGTTAAGATAAAAAATATGTAATATAACATAATATATGTATCACATGTATGCTTGTGTACCATTTCTACAACTTGACATTCATATTTGTGGCAGTCAGATAGTTACAAAATTTTGCACTAATCCTCCAATACAAACAGAACGCTTAAAACTGTGTAATAAAAATTGTAAGGGTTTTTAAATAAATAAATAACAACAAAATCATATCTTTGTAATATATACTTTTTAAATATTGGCAATGAATATTTTTAATTAATTAGTATTTCTTCATTATATGTATAAAGACAAAAAATTATTGTTATAATATATATCTCACATGTATGCCTCTATTCCATTTTTTCGACACTTGCAATTCACATTTGTGGCAATCAAATATTTACATAATTTCACATTAGTCCTCCAATATTCACAGAATATTTAAAACTGTAATAATTTCAAATATTTTTTAGTATCATTTCCCAGAAAATAATTTTATATTTGTAATGTTTTTTTAAATTTTTATGTGCTTATTAATCCTGTATGTATATGTGAAATTCACACACACATATACATATACTATATACTATCTGAGTTTGTGTAGGTGTGACGTAGTCTTTTTCACAAAAAAACTATATTATTTCTCTATTTTTAATATTTCTTTTCTTAAAGTAAAATTTTATATCTAATTCATTTAAGTAGAATTATAATTTTTATCAAGAATGAAAAATTACAAGAAATGAAGTTAAAATACTACAAGTCATATCTTACAAAAGCCCTATTACAGTATTGTATTCAATTTCTAATTGATTTCCACTGTATTTGAAAAGAATTTATTCATTTACATTCAAAGAATTTCTTGAAATAGAAGCATTATTT